>CM061045.1:32019336-32414336 GCA_030762985.1 Adelphocoris suturalis | reverse complement strand
CAGCAGCTCCATCTTGCCGCTCTGGACGTCGCTAAGGCCTTTGACACAGTTAGCCACTTTGCCCTGACCGATTGTCTTCGTGGTGTCGGGGCACCTGCTCGTTTAATTGAGTATGTTGCCTGTCTGTACCACGAAGGCGTGACGGTCCTCGAGGCACGAGGTGAGATGTCAGGGGATGTTGTTATTGGGCGCGGGGTACGCCAGGGGGATCCTCTGTCGCCACTCCTCTTCAACCTGGTCGTGGATACGGCCTTGGGTAAGCTGCCAGCTGAAATAGGGTTTGATCTCGCCCCTGGGGTGCGAGTAGGTGCATTGGCTTTTGCTGATGATGTCATCCTACTCGCAGAAACCCGCGAGGGCTTGCAGATCTCCCTCAACGCATTTGCTGAGCAGCTAGCCAGGTGTGGTTTGGTGGTCAACCCAGCTAAGTGTGGGTCGGTCTCCTTGGTCCCGTCAGGTCGCCAGCATAAGGTGAAGGTAGTGGATGAGGAGTGTTTTGTCTTAGGACAAACTTCCATCCCTGCCCGATCCGTGTTGGAGGTCTGGCGGTGCCTTGGGGTCGACTTCATGGGTGTGGCCACTATAGCTGCAAGCCGTGTGGACCTTGGTGGAGCATTAGCTCGTGTCACCAAGGCTCCATTGAAGCCACAGCAGAAGCTGCGCCTCCTTCGCACGTACTTACTGCCAAAGCTAACCTATGGGCTGGTCTTTGGCAGGCTTACTGCGGGGAGGCTGCTTGAGTTAGATCGTGAAGTTCGCTCTGCTGTGCGCTCTTGGCTAGGCTTTCCACCTGGTGTCCCAAGTGCTTACATCCACGCACCGGTCAAGGCCGGTGGGCTCGGTATTGTCTCTCTTTCTGCCAGCATCCCATCTTTACGCCGCCAGCGCCTGCTTGCCCTTAGGGGTTCGAGCTGGGAGGTCGCCCGCACTGCTGCTGACCTGGACTTTGTCCGGCAGCAGTTGTTGTGGTGTGATCGAGCAACACCAACTGCTCCAAAACCCAGCTCATCTGCTGAGTTCGCTGCTGCACTGCTTGAGTCAGTAGATGGTAAAGAACTCCGACAGTGCTCTGAATCCCCCATTTCTACCCAGTGGGTAGAATGGGCTTCAGAGGGCATTGGGGCCCGCGACTATCGCCATTTTCACGCCGTCCGGGTGGCTACGTTAGCCACCTCGGTGAGGTGTTCGAGGAGTAGTCGCGGGACAGTAGATACCCTTTGCCGTGCCTGTCGGGGTAAAAATGAGAATCTTTATCATGTGGTGCAGCAGTGTCCTTGTACTCATGGTGGCCGCATTTTACGTCACGATGCGGTTGCCAAGCAGATAGCAGGTGCTTTGTCATCTAGCGGTTGGGATGTCGAAAGGGAGAGACTATACCACATGCCGAGTGACCGGGGCAAGAAGCCAGATATCGTTGCAATCAAGCCCGATGGGTCTGCCATAATCCTGGATGTCCAAGTTGTCAGTGGCAGCGTGGACCTGGAGCAGACCTGGCGGGCTAAGAAAAGTAAATATGATAGAGGTGATCTGCGACAAGCGATATCCGAGCTAAAAGGAGTGGCACCTAGTAACATCAAGGTCATGGCCGCGAACGTGTCATGGCGCGGGGTGTGGTGCGGGAAAAGTGCGACGGAGCTTCTCGAGTTGGGCACCTCGGCAGGAGTTCTCCGGGGTATCACCACCCGCGTCCTTCGGGGCTCTTAATTGGTGGTCATTTTATAGGGGCACTTCCTTTCATCCCATTCTTCCTCCTCGTCCTGCAACTTCCCTTATCCCTAGAGCCGGCGTCGGGTAAACCTGGGCGTCCTCCCCACTTTTTTATTTTATTTGTTTATTTTCCAATTTAATGGCGTGCCCCCTCCGTCTTTGAGGGGAGGTTTCTAAAAAAAAAAAAAAAAAAAAAAAAAAAAAAAAAAAAAAAAAAAAAAAAAAAAAAAAAAAAAAAAAAAAAAGTGTGTGTGTGTGTGTGTGCGTGTGCGCGCGCGTGTGTGTGTGTGTGTGTGCGTGTGTGTGTGTGTGTGTGTGCGTGCGTACGTGTGTCATCCATACAATAACTCTTCTTAGGATTGAGATAAAAACCCCTTCTTGCTCGAAAAAAATCAAGCTTCCCAAATGAAAGGATGATTTCGTTGGCCAGCGCTTTTTGGGTAGGTACATTAACTTTGTCAAATTTCAAAAAATGTGCTCAAGAATCACTAAAAATGGCTAAAAACGGCAAAAAATCGTTACAATTATAACTTTTAGCAGAATTATAGTTAAAACAAAATCGTACACGATCAACTAGGATAATGTCTCTTTAAAAAATTTTTATGAATTGCCGCATTTTGATCAGTGTGAGTGTTTTTTGCCATAAAATTGGTTTTTAACAATTTTTCTGTACTCTAAATTCGATGCACTTTAACATATTATAATACGATAGTTAATTTAAGAAAATTCGTTCATACGATCATGCTGCATGGCTGGTACTTTTTATCCATTTTTTATCTTAAATATTATGTGAAGGAATTCAGTTGTTACCAACATCAGTTGTTCAGGTACCAACATATGAATAAAGAACTGCCAGAACATCGCTCTTGCTCGGTAACAAAGGCTATAAAGTCGAAAACCGAGCAATAGTTATTCAAGTAAATTAAGCTGTGTAAATAAGCTGTGAGTAATTTCTAAGTTAGTTGAATTCTTATGTTGTATACTGCAGTGAATACGATGAATTTACTATGAATAAATTTTTGTTTCATTTTATTTTTCTCCATTTTATTTCAACGAGACCTTTCTCAACGGCCAAGGCCAAACCCCTTTCAGTTCCAGTCTGCAGTTTCCGTTTCCCTCAGATGGTGATACGATTTTCTGTTCTCAGTGTTTTTGTGTTCTTAATTCCTTTATTCCATAAGGAAGCGGGAACGGAGGATATAGAAGGAACTTGTGGATCCAAGGAAAATGCGCAAGAACATCTGTTTGGTTGGCCGAGCGCGGTTAGTGTAAACGCACACTCCTTTTTGGCGTTTGCAAACGTTCTGCGCGGCGTGGACCAGTTTGCAAACGTTTCCGAACGGTGCGCACTCAGTGTAAATGGGTCTTAACATGTAACTCAAACATTCGCCAAAACTCACTAAATTCCAAAACTCGCCTGAAAACTGGGGAATTTTTATCTATGAAAGTTTCATGCCAAACGTACATGTTACAATAAGTGAGGAAGCTATACTACCCACCCAACTTCGCAGACGTTTTGCGTCCTCAATACCGAAGGTAGGGAAGCTTTGTGTTCTTGCAAAAAATTGAAACAATTTTTAACCTCCAAAATTTATATTTATATATAAAATTTAAATTTATATTATGTATCGGTTAAAGTTACGGTTTCGGTTGATTAAAAAATTGGTTGAGAGCCCAAACTCTGAGACTAATGAACTGATTTCTATGAAATTTCCAGGGGATGTGCTGGTTGGCCACTATATGGTTTGAGATGCGCAAACGTGAATTTCTTAAGTCGGTTTATTATGATCTATCGCAACGATATATTCATAGGATACCACCCCGAAACTTGTACCCATATCACCAAATTTATACATAATCGGACCCAAGGAAGCTTTTGAAAAACCTATGCTTCGGAACAAACACGAAATCAAAACTGTTCAGCAAGCTCTGAAACGCAAAAAAATTGAAAGTTTTGATTTTGGGGGACCACCATCAGCCTATCCTGAATAATCTCAAAAAAGTCGTCAAAATCGAGTAATGACTGTAGAAGTAATGCTAGTTACAAGGATTTCATATTCACGATTGTGCAGCAGCTTCTAATGATGCGATAGTTTTGTAAGGGGATGATTAAACTCTCCGGATATTGGCAAGATCAGACGGCTAAGCCGTAAAAAAATGATGCTTGGTGGATTTTATGTTTGCGCAGGCACAGCGTGAAGTATTATTGTGAGCAATGAAACTGACGGAAACAAGTAAAAATTAAGATTTTTACTAGGATTGATCGACAAAATTTTGATATCTCTCGAAAGTGAAAACAGTGCTTTTGTCTTGGTAGACTTAGAAGCGATAAAATAAAATTTAATTAAAATGCATGTTAACTTTACGCGTCGTAGTTGCTCTACTGAAGAAACAACTGAAGGCATCGAAAGCTTTTGTTTTCAACTTTCATGAAGGAATAATTTGTTTTAACCAAAAGAGACGTCCCTTTATTACGCACGTTACTTAGTAGCATGTTTTTAATGGCGTCAGATTTCGAAGCAAATGTGTACAATGCACCTTATACAGGTAGGTAAAACATATGCCAAATATTACTGATCCGTTGATGTTATTGCTGATTTCATAGCAATAGAAATTAATATGCTTCCGGTTCTCCGCCTTTTCAGTTAAGGGCATCTAAGTTTAATAAGGCTGCTTAGTTTAATAAGAAAAATAGTAAATTACCTCACCGTGTTTTGTTTGTAGATGACTCGCACAGTGCGTATGTGGAAATTGGCCAGTTCCTCTTCATGAAGGATGGAAATGTTCAAATCCCCATAATTTTCACTTTTCACCTTTGCGCTAGGCCAATACTGTATGCACATCACCTGGAAATAAGATGGGTTGATACAATAGAAAACAATTAGACCAAAAAATATTGTAAATGGGTATTGTCAGGAAACCAATTGTAAACGATTAGGGTAATTGAGAACAGAGTATTTTAGGCGTTTAATTGCTCTTTTAAGAACTTCCCTAAAAATCGGAAAATGAGGAACGGATTTTGTTCTTCATTCGCTGATTTTATCGTATGTTGTAAATTCAATAACAGCTCGAATATTCTATTTACAATTGCCCCATTCCATTCCATTGATAGCATCATGGCCTGGTCAAGCTTGGTAGATTCGGAACCAGTAAGAATAACATACCTACATATCAGTGCCTGCACCGACCACTATAGCGCTGTTAAATATCCTTAAATAATGTGCAACAAACAGTTTTAATGAAGTTTATTAAAATTTTTGTTGTTGTTGAGTTCAATGTTGAATTAGGAACGGGAAATATTGAATTTGTTTTGTAAACGGTTGAATTTGTCATAGAAGTTGACGGCCGAATAATACAAAATATACATAAAAACGCTACAAATTATTACAGAACGATTTAATATTCCTAAATTAGATTTTCTGTATTATTGGCCTAAATTATTAATTGGCCTAAAGAAGTATTTTATTCAGTATCGAAATATAAGTGCATAGAATACACGTTTACCGAGGACAAATTAATTAAAACACCTACGCGTTTCTAGTTCTTTTGTATTTAACAAGAGTTGATACCTAAATAGAAGAGTAAATCAGAATCTAAGTACATTGACTTAGACGACAACCTCCAACTGGAAATTAATGAGAATAAATCACCTACCAACGCTTCACTAGTCTATCTATAGGCGACAAAAGTTATAATAAATTCGATTTCGAGAAGTGAGAACATTGGAATTATACCAGCCGAGCGTAGTTTATAAGACGTTTTTACTATGTTCCACCAATTTTGATTGTTGAAGATAATTTTTCCTATCAATGTTCTAGCCTTCAGGGAGAGCAACACGTTGAACGCACAGCGACCAAAGTGGATTCATTCGAAATTTCGGGATGGTATCCATAAATGACAGCCAACAGAATTACTCTTATTTCGAAACCTTTCGAGATCTCGATTTTTACATATTTAAGCCTTAAATTCTTCCCTTTAGGGTTGATCGAATGTGATGCCGGGCACATCCCCGGCCAATGTATGATTTTTGAGTAAAACATTATGAAGTTTGGTCCCGTAGTTTGGGGGAAAAGCATCGGACGGTGGACGCGTACTGCGGACGGATTTTGTAATTCGATTTTTGGAATCTCCAAATCTTGAAACGTAAATTAACAAATTTGAGGGGATGTTAAACTTTTTTTTCTTGGTCGATTACAAAGGTTCATTATTGAAAATAATAAACCAAAAGGCAAGAGCGGCCAAGCGAAGAGCATACCATTTTTACCAGAATCAGCTACTTATTTCAACCCTCATATACCCTTGGCATCATTTGGGGTAGTAGTCCTATCCTCGTTTCTATTGGGTCAGCAATCGATCCTCAGACAATATTCCTAGCCTTGTCTTTAGTGGGTCAGCATTTGTCCTTCAGACAATAATAATCATTTGCTTGTCTCTAGTGGGTCAGCATCCTAGGGTTCAGAAGGTTTGAAACCGCTCAATCCAAGTTGTATACAACTAAGCATAAGAATTTCTCGAATGCGATGCTGACCTTGATGAAGTCGAAGGTCTTAGTTAACATAACGATACAGCTGGCTTTTTCTTGCCATATCATGCGCCAGAAGTCGTTAACTGTCGCCTCCGTTGGTCCTTGTGTGACGATGTAGGCGTTCGGTGTTAGCAGGCTCTGCAAATTGACGTATCAAAAAGAGAAAACTCGTTGTTAGTTTACAGAGTACGAACAGACATGAACTAGCTCCATTTTTGACTAACTCACATCTACGTACGAAGCGTTTATGTAATCCGAGTCCGGTACTCCCTCTATAGCTTCTAGTACAACTCGGTTGTAGTCATCTGAAAGAAGAAGAAAAAAATATTATAATAATAATATAAATGTGTAAATCAAATAGAAGACATAGAAAAGTGGAAATAGTTAAATAAAATAAAAGCATAAAGATATAAAATATATATAAGTAAAAGCAGAAAGAGTAAATCACATATACCCCTACACTGGAAACTACGAGAAGAATACCTACAGTACATTACATGATAAAAAAATACAGATCTAGAGCAAATTAGAGCTAGGTATACGCCAAGCCGGCCGGTCGGTCTTGGGTTGTGGTGTACACAAAGCAGGTCTACCAAGCTGAAGAAGTCGATTTTACAGCTCATTTCTAATCGAAAGTTCCTCTTAGAGAATTTTTTCAAACGCTTAATTTTCGTGTAATAAAATTTTCAAGATTTTTTCGTGTTTTCGACCTTTTGACAGTAAAACGATCATAACTCCCTTCATTTGCTGTGTAAGTTCAAATTTGAGGATATCGTTGAAAAAAGCATTAAACTCTTTAACAAACAGATGCCTGACCTATTTTTTAAAATGTTTCTATTTTCAAGGATGTAGGCCCTCTGAAAAGCTAATTTTACCTCATTTAGGAACTCTCGAGTTTTTTTAATCGGGAATTTATGAGAACCAATATTTTTTTTTTCAAGATGCAAGCTCGGCAAAAACTGCGCCAAAGTCTCAACGGTCTTGCCAACGGTCTGCGCCAGTCTTTTCAACGGTGTAGCCAACTTTACTTTTACTTTGCTAATTAGGGGAGAAAACTATGTTATAATTTCGAAAAACATTGTTTTATAAATGACATCGAGGGTTTTCTTCAAAAATTACCTTCTATGAAAATACGAGTTTGTGGTCGTTTTCCTGGTATTTTTTACGCTAAATCCAATGGTAACACTTGCATATCTATCCAACCCCGTTATAACCAAGTGTTACACTTTAGCCAACCCTCTCATAGTTCCATTCCCGATTGAAAAAACTCAAGGTTTCCCAACTTAAGTAAAATTCGCTTTTCAGAGGGCTTTTTCATGTTTTAAACCTTAATTATGAAATAAGGTCAGGCAACCATCCAATAGGAAATTTTATGCTGTTTCCAAAAGTATCCGCAATTCTGAATTTACACACCAAATTTGGGGAGTTATGATCGTTTTAGTGACACAAGGTCGAAAACACGAACTTTTTAAAAAATTTAAAAATTAAATTACTCAAAAACTAAGCGTAAAAATAAAAAAAAAAATAAATAAATGAAAAAAATAATAATAAATAAAAATTAAATCTCAGAGAAACTTTTGATCAGAAATAAGGTCTATAATCGACTATTGCAGTTTGGCAGTCCTGTTTTGTATATTTATATCCTGTATATTCACTTTGCTGTGATGATACATCAAGTTACTCGAGTATAGATATAAATAGACAGAGAAATATTTTATTGACAAAATAGTTAATACTTATGGAGGAAATTAACAAAATCTTAATATAGGGATAGTATTTTGACCGTCCACTGGTTCGGCGCTTTATTATTTGGTATAAATGTGAACATATTATTCATCCATATATTTTATTGAATTTCTTTTCATTTGACTTAAATATTATATTAATTTGTTGACAGAGATTTATGGAGAAAATAAAATAAAAAGTTAATACTTAGAATCTCAACTTATTGGGTAGCTTAATAAAATAAATTATAGTAAAATATATCTAAATAAAATAAAATGTAATAAATTTCAACTCAGTTAGATTTCAATTATTAGATCAGAGACCAACGCATAGTGAGACGAAATTCGATTCTAGGTGAACAAAAGTTCCAGTCATGCAGCATGATAGTATGAGCGAATTATCACAAGTTATGGTGATCCTGAGGGAAGTTTCACTTATGTTTCCAGTATGGGTAAGAGCTGTGTCGACTTGGTTTGGATCAATATAGAATCAATTGGGGAAGTTGCTGCTTTTATGGTGGAGGATATTGGCTCAAGATCTGATCATCTGCCATGTTTTGTTCAGGTATCATGGGGTTCTGGTAGGATGCAGTCGGTGGAAGAAGAGATCGTGTTAGAGGAGAAAATCATATGGTCCGATGAAAAAGGTGAACTTTTTAAAAAATGTTTAGATTCTTTCAAGCCTGTAAGTTCTAATGATGTTAGTAGTTCATCAGCGATTTATGAAGGTATTGTGGGCGCCATTTTTGGAGCAGCAAAGCAATCAGGGATGCATAAGCCTGCCAGAATATGTAGGCCAACCCGTTCAACTGATAGGCCGTGGTTTAACTCAGAATGTAGATCGTTGAGATACAATAAACGGAAGACATTTAGGAAAATAAAAAGGAAAGAGTACGACCCTGTGCTTTGGAAAGAGTATGTAGAGTTGACACTAGCTTATAATAAAAAGCTCGATGAAAGCCAGGAATTGTATTACGATAAGGTGAACGAAAGTATGGCAAGTGTAAGGAACTCTTAAGATTTTTGGCAGACAGTTAATAAATTCAGAGGTAGAAAATCATCCAAGAACTATCTTGATATCAAATCGGTTGAAGAATATATTGATAAATTATATCCTAATAGGCGCTTGGCAGATGAATCATGGTTCAGCGGAACTTTTGATGAGACACTGGACCCGGCTATCAGTCTGGAAGAATTATCTAAGGCTCTCAATTCTTTCAAAAAGGGCAAAGCCTCGGGTAATGACGGTATCAGCTACGAATTTTATCAAAATCTTACAGAGGAGTGGAAATTGGCTTTGGTTCACCTATTTAAAAACGTTATCCTTAGTAGGGATGTTCCGAGGGAATGGACCAAAATTCCTACATTTCTTCTTTTCAAGAAGGGTGACCGAAAGGAAGTATGTAATTACCGAGGAATCTCATTACTGAACTCAATAGTTAAGATTTTTCATCAGATTCTGCTGAATAGACTGTTGAAATTTGTTGGGGATAATAATCTGTTGCCAGAGAATCAGTCGGGTTTTAGATCGGGTCGTGGATGTATGGATAATATATTTACATTATCTAGTTTGGTCTCTATAAACACCAGGCTGTCTAGGCGGAAGGCGTTCGCTTCTTTTATTGACTTCTGCCGTGCATTTGACACTTTGCCTCACGAATTGTCATGGAAAAAACTCGCAGGATTGGGCATAAGTGCCAGATTTATTAATGTAGTCAAATCAATTTATAGCAAGGCGGCTTTTTCAGTTGGCATCAATGGAAGGTTTACAAGGGATTTTGTGCTGGGGCAGGGGATTTTGCGGGGGGATGTCCTCACGCCCATAATTTTTGCTCTTTATTTGTCTGATTTTGAACAATTTCTTAGGGACAGGGGGGCAAGTGGTCTTCAAATCGACAGTGAGACGGACGTTTTATACATCTTTTATGCTGACGATTTGGTTTTGTTTAGTGACAACTTTGTTGCGATGAATAGAATACTGAAACACCTTGATGAATACTGTGAACGGAATGGGTTGATAATAAACTGTCGGAAGTCTAAGGTGATGATCTTCAGGAGAGGTGGCTCAGTTAGGGATCTGCGTTTCGTATGTGGCAAGAACAGCCTGGAAGTTGTCAATAAGTTTAATTATCTGGGTGTAATTTTTTTAGTTCAGGTTTATTTAGGCAGCAGGCGGAGGATGCTCTGAAGAAGGGGTTAGCAGTTATGTGCAGCATTCTAGCTATTATTCGAAAATCTCGAAATAATAGTGTGCAGGCATGGAAAAAATTGCTAGAAGCTCTTTGTTTATCATCCTCCCTTTATGGGGCTGAGGTGTGTGGTTTGTCCTACCTGAACCGGCTTGAGAGAGTGAAGATTAGATTTTTTAAATCTATGATGTTTCTCCCAAGGAATACTCCCGATGTTTATGTAAGGAAGGAATTTGGTTTGTGGCACACCAAAGTTGACGTATCAAGGAGAGTTCTGTCATGGTGGGCTAAATTGTTAGCAAAGAATGATTCGCGTTACCCAAAAAGATGTTTCTTACGTTTAAAAAACCTTTCACCAACAGATGACATAAGGTATAACTGGGTTCACCAAGTCCAAACGCTGTTTGGTTCAGAGGGGGTTGAAGCATTGGAGGAGACTGAGGTTAAAGCGTTCCGTACACACGTAGACAGGCTAATATCTGGTCTAATATCTAAATCATTTTCTGAGGATTTAGCAAAAGTTCAGGAATCTAAATTTAATAAATACTTTTGTCGGCTAGTTTCTGAAGTACAAGCATCGTCTGCATACTTGGAGGACAAGAGATTGTCACTGTATGCTAAACGATTGGTGGCTCAGTTAAGATTGGCTGGGCATAGGAAGGTTTCTTTTTACCTCACTGGTGTTGAAACGATGTTTGGTGGGGATGTTGTTTGTCCGATATGCAATACCGGGGAACGGGATACCCTCACTCACCTTATATGTAGTTGTCCCATTTTCAGAGGTGATAGGAGAAGATATGTAGGAAGTGATGTGTTGGACGAGGAGCATCTGGCTAGACTGTTGAACGTAATAGACCCTCAAGATTATAGGAAGCTAAATGCATTTATTCAGACGGCTGTTAGGCAGCGGCGATTGATTGTAAATGAGGGCTTTGTGAATTGAGTTACTCTCATATGTTCATTTTCTTTTCAATTGTGTTTTGAAGTATTTAGAAAGTAGTGTCCTTAAGATCGTCGTGAAGTGCTCATGAGTGGACTATAGGTATATTATTCGATAAGACCGGCATTAGTTTTTTCCGTTTGTGTTTTTTTTTTTTTCACTTATTACTAGTATAGTGCCTATTTATTTTACTAAGTAGTGTAATGCAACTCCTTGTAATGCCTTTAGGGCTTATACAAATTAAAATGCATTCATTCATTATCACAAGTTATCATATTACATTACATAAATTATGTTAAATTGTTTTGGAATTTGAGCTGTTTGAGTGTGAAGAAAAAACTTTAATAATTATTTTTATGGCTAAAAATGTATTCTAAATAGTAATCTGCTATTCAAACATATTGGCAAGTAATGCATGCATTACAGGAACATCCCTATATGAATGCATTTTATATAATTTTGGTGAGAGTTAAAATAAGAGAAAAAACAAAAATATCATGACTACTCGGATCCCCCCCCCCCCCCCCCCCCCCCCATTCACTCCCTTCACCGGCAGCGAATTTTTGAGACTCGTGACATGATTTCCAAAACTAGAACAAATCGATAATTGAAATAAAAAAATTATCACGAAAACCTGACGGAAAATCCGAAATTCCCAAGGTTTGTTGCATAACTAGACTAAAATTGAGATCGAGCCAAGAAAGAATCTCGAAAATCAGTTGAGAATTGTGGCCTGCGCAGCGTCGACAAAATTTCGGCTCCATCCTAATCAGCTGGGTGTGCTAATAGTTATGTCGTCTGTCTGATTACAAAGAAACTTGATATGGTGCCTTTCTAGGACAACAAAGGACGAATGAAATGACGTGCTCCACCCTGAGCTTCAGCTGACCGATTTGAGTGTCATTGTTTGCAACATGCTCTGTGAACCAGCGGCACGTAAATAGGAAAGCATTTTGTAAACAAATTTTCCACTGATTAAGACAAAATTACTATTAGCCACGGATCACCTAGCGAAAATTAATCACCGAAACGTATTAAGTGAAACTTGACTTTCGCAGGTACAACCAATTAAGTGCATACAAAGTGAAGGGGGGATTATAGCTAATCAGATGAAGTGAAACGGGAAAAATAACTAAATATGGTATCAACAGTGTGAAGGGATAATTCCAAGCTTTATAGAAATGGACCCATCAGTGGTGAAATATATTGAGGTATATCCTCATTTAAACATTTACCAGATCTGTCACTTTTGATAATTTCGAATTTTTCAAGTACATTCAACATAATGTCTCCCTAAAACATGTCTCTCTAAAATCCATAAGGAAGGAGCGCCGATGAGACCGGTGGTGTCTTATATTGGTGCTCCTGCTTACGAATTGGCTGAAAAACTCTATATTTTATTTAGAATTATCTTAGGCGGGAGCCGACCAGAAGCTGACGTAGTTTTTTGGGATGGCTACAAATTTACTTTTCATAAAATATTGTCCGGAGGTGTTTGACGGTAGTGTTCGGCATGAGGTAGTCAAATTAAGTGTCGTTCGTATTTAAAAACCGACGAAAATTAGGTGATAAACCGAAATGCCCACACGAGCTCACTGTGAGGGAGGAAAGTGCAATTCACAAGCAACAGTCAAGCGTAAAGTGGCCGATGAGGAATTTTCTGCTCTCCCATACAGGGTTACAATAATCTATCTAGAATTTTATCAATGTTGAGTGTAGGAATGGCTATTTCGTCATTTCCTAGGTTGTGCGGAGTGCCCTCAGAGAGCTCCCTCATATCGAAGTCACTAACAAAGGGTTGAGCAATTTAAAACGTATTGCTTACAGAAAAAAAAGAAAACGAACTCCAACACTTCCTAAAAGTCGGCCGTCAGAATTTAGTATAATTTCCCATATAGATGTGTGGATCTCAATTATTGTTACTATCCGTTTCTCAATATGGGGACACTCAGGTTACTCGGAACATCGAGGCCTGAATCGTACCGCGCCCGTAGGGGAACAATCGGGAGACCCGGGAACATCCAGACCAACTTCCTAAGGGAACACTGAGGTGCTTTTTCGAGCCTAAGGGAACACTGGGGTGCTTTTTCGAGCCTCCGGGAATATTGATGTGGTCTCTCCCCCCCCCCCCCCCCACCCTTGATCGATTCCAATAGGCGTCCCTCTTGTTAACAATGCCTTGCATATAAGACATAGCTTCAGAAGGACATCCTAAAAAGACAAGTAGGCTGTCTGCCGGCAATCCTCCCATCTCGTGTCCAGGTACCGCCGACTGGATGTTATACTGATCGGAGCCTTCCCATCGGGCACCTAAGCCTCGTACGCGTGGCGAACAGTAGGTTCGTTGAGTTATATGTTGGGAATTAGTTCGCTGTTTTTCATCAAATGATGTAAGATGTTTGCGATGGATATGGGTAATTCCTCTTTCTCGATTCTTTTAAATGCTACCCCTCAGCAGACAACCTTGTACTTGTTGCTTTCGAGACTGCAAGGCAGCGGAAGCTTTGTTTTCACTTTCGAAATGAAAACAAATTTTTTGCTCCAAAATCAAAATTTCCACTCGTATTTTGCGTTTCAGAGCCTCCTGAACAAATTTGGTTCCGTGTTTGTCTGTCTGTCTGTCTATCTGTCTGTCTGTCTGTCCGTCCACATTTCCTTGTAACAGCCATAACTTCCACAATTTTGATCCGATTTTAACCAAATTTTCAGGGATCGTGCGGGTTAAGCTCTAGATGGTCCCCTATCAACTTCATCATGATCGAATCAACGGTAGCTTCTGCGCAGGCGCTAACGTGAATTCCTTGTGACGGTCATAACTCGGTCAATGTTGAACGGATTTCGGTCAGATTTTCAGGGATGATGTGGATAAGGTCTCTTGAGGTCCCATAAGGCAATCATCATAATTTCATTAGCGGTACGCTCTGCGCATGCGTGAACGAAATATTCTTGTTACGGTCCTTGCAACAGACGTAATTTCCACAATTTTTGATGCGATTTTCTTCAAATTTTTAGGGATCGTGCGGGTATAGCACGAAACGCGGGCGCAAACAGAATTTTCTTGTTTCGGTCATAACTCAGGCAATTGTGAACGGATTTCGGTCAGATTTTCAGGGATGATGCGGGCAAGGTTTCCCACCTTATTAATTATTCCCTGATGCCAGTACCGGTCGTTTCTAGTTTTCTGGAATTTAATGGTGACGTACTGTGAAGGTCACGAGGAAGCTGATGTGCCATTTCTTTGGCAGTGTATTTTTTATTTCGCTACTCCCATACCCAATTCGCTACTACAACCCAATTTCAAGGTTGAAATAGTAAAAAAAGTTACCGAAGATACTTCATGATACTCGAATACCTACCTAGAATACACATTCCAAATTGAATCTAGCAGAGAAATTCTTCCTCCCCTTTCTAAATTTGGTGCTAAAACATATTGCATTATTCTACTTTACATGGGGGGGGGGGGGGGGGGAAACTAGCGCTTTTCTTTGGAAAGTAAGTTGTGGAAGATAGAGGAATTGAAATTTGTTCACAATTGTTAATCTTTTATAATTTATAGCATTCAAACGCTTTCTAAATATAATTTGGCTATACACAAATATTACAATGTTTAGGTACTTTCGCGATTTTTGCAAATTTGTGTTCATTCTATAGCAATCTGTACACATTTTTGTGTATGTGTTCGAGATAACAACCAAACTTATAAATAAATTAGAACATTACAAATACCTGTACCTACACATTTTTGTGTACCGGTATTTGTTATGTCCTAATTTATAGTAAGTTTGGTTGTTATCTCGACCTCTTGGGTATCTGGTTTGTGAGTACCTACTGGGAGGTGGTATTGAATAATTCGATTTTTCAGGTTTAAATTATGGCTAGTTTATTAATAATCTCCAGGATTTAGAATCAATAAGTTTGTTGAACCATTGGTTCATAGTAATCACTCACAAATGAGATATTCGATTAACCAGTGTAACATCTCGAGTCTTCTGTCTTTCGCAGAAAAGCGTTGCACTCCCGACCGTATGACCTGTCTAGACGGGTGTTATTGCCGTTAAGAAGAATGGGGGTGATTCGCCTAGCTGCTGTACAGTCACGCACAATTGTTTAGTAAGAATAATGTATAACAACATGCGAGTTACCTATCCCTACGGTGCAGGTGGTTAATTCAACAGCAATTATACGGGACAATTGTAACTCTTATGGTAAAATTAGTGAATGATTTAAGATATTATAAAATGAGACCTGATATAATTAAGGGGTAACTACTGAGATGATAATCTTGAAAACCTCGAAGTGATATGATTCGAATTTTATGGGCAGCTCTGGGGTGCCTCTGGGGGTTAAAGAGTTTTTAATTAAAGATTTTTTATTGATTTTTAACAATATAATACAATTTCTTTGTCCCAGAGTAGGTTCAGAAACGTTTCTTATGGTACGTCACATTCTAGCTGCATGATGGGATCTTTAGATCAATAATGAATGTCAGTTGCTCGGAGCCTTTGGAAGAACATGTTGCGAAAGCAATTTTCCTCATATTTAAACTATTGAAGGTCGACCCTTACTACTTAACTGAAAATCCGACAACTTTCCCACAATTTTCCGCCATTAACCTTTATGGTTCCTCCTACCACTATGTACATCTATTATCTACCACAAACCCCTAGATAGCCATGTTTTCGATGTATCTCCTGGCTTTGATTTCTTCAACTATTCTCTACAGTCCTCCAAGGCACAATCTTTATCAACTTTCAAATTTCGCAAATCCTTCTCACATTTACTGAAATATTAAAGGGCCACTATTTGTTACATAATTTCACTCAACCCAAATTATCTGTGTTATTTATGGGCACTCTGTAAATGTGAACATTTTCACTACTTTATATTTATATAGTTTATGATAAGTTTATGGCATATAGTTTCTTTTCAGTATGATTTCTTCTAATTTATTATGTTGCATGTATTGAGAATTCGTCCAAATTATCCCTCACCAAATAAGCATAAATGGTGTACAATCCTAGCAAATAAACCGCTAATTCAGCGGTTATGGGAAGAGAACAAACAATAGAGAGACAGAAACAGAGAGACCTTGTGAAAATAGAGACCAAGGTAAATAAAACCAATCTGGAGAAAACATATCTGGCAGCATTGTTTGATTATTATAATCAACAACGATCAGAACATTACAATTAATGTCAATGAATCAAGCTCCCAGGTTAGTGTTTTTAATCTTCAGCAGCAGCGAAAAATAAAATAAAATATAATAATAATGATAAGAATTTATTCTGTGGACAAAAATAGGGGTTCATGAGTGAAATTCGTAAGGTGTGGCGTGGAATTATGGTTTTTACTTAGGTGATCGTGATATAATTGTTGATCTTGGAGTAGGTGTAGTTAGTGGTGGTCTTGAAATTTATTTCTCGTTTTTTGATATACCTAGAATACTTTATGGAATATTGGCTTCTGCTTCATCGTGGAAGCCAATCAGCACCTCGCTGTTCCTCAAGCGTTTTCGTGCGCCACGAATACACGTTATCGACGCTCGCAGAATGGCAAACGCCAGCCTTGCCCTCAGCCATCCACGCACCGTACTTTGTGGCTTTCCCTATCGGTCACTTAACCCTTCTGCCAACAAATTGACAAAAGCGGCCATCTGGGGTGCGAAATGAGCGTCAACCGAGGATACGAGGGGGGTGAATGAGGCTCTTCTTTCTACACACGCTGCCTCATATTTTCTCTTCTTTTCTTCCTGATCTGCTGCCAACACTGATGCTACAGGATGGGAGATGTGAGAGGGAGCGTGTGTGTCTGTGACACGTATATCAAATAGCGCCTCCCTCTGTGTTTCCCACACCCCACGGCATGCTAAATCCCCCTGAGACCCGGAGATTGATCAGTGGCTTCTGCGACTACGGGCTCTTTAACGCTGTTTCCCCATGCCATCGTCATTATTTCTCCAAACAAATCCCTCACCTCATTGTGCCTTCGAGTGACCAAACCAAATAAAATAAAATGAAATAAAGAAAACATTGAAAAAATGAAATAGTAATAATGATAAAAGAATGAATAATAATAATAATAATAAATGGAGCACAGTTATTCTTTCGCACGGCTCTTCCCCATTAGGTATTATGAAGTTACAACCAAGTTTGGGAAATTCTCAGTGGAAGGGCACCAATTTCATAAAACTGGTACGATACCACTATTTGAGCACTGGAATGAGTCTGTTTTCCTCCGTCATCCTACATTATCTAGGCTTTAAGTACACACACCATATTTTCTTGTAAACAGATGTAAAATGTTAAAATTTTCACGTTGAACTTGAAATATTTCAGACCCATGGGCGAATCCAGTTTCGATTTACAATACTCAATTTACCACACTAGGCTATAAAACATAAATCGAGGGAAACATCCTTTGAATCCAGTTTTTGGATACGTCCGTCGATTGCTTATACAGTTACCAAGTTGTTGATAACATTATTAGGTTACTATAGAATGTTACAAACTTTGAAATCAGAAAAATGATCAGTACCATGGGACTATTGACTTGATAACTCACAGTTTAGCATCATGAAAAATGCGGACCTTTTTTTGGTGCCGTTTTGTAGAGGCACCAATGGGGTATCAGGCTGCAGCGTTTTTGGGATCAGCCTGGTGGTCAAGTGCAGTTCGTTGGGGCGCATTTTTATTCAGGTCAGTATTATGCTTCAAAGGTTTACATTAAAAATATTGTGGTTTACATTAAAAATATTATTTTTGTGTTTATTATAGCAGTTTTCATTATAATAACTAGGACGATTTACTTTATTTAGTCGGCTCAAGTAACTGCTTGATAATAGGGTTAAAAGTTCATGAATTCAGTCCCATGGTACAATGCCATTCAGTTCCATGCATGAATCAATCATGCATGGGACGGAACAAAATTCCACGGTCCTGAAATTTTTTAGTAAAGTAGCCAAAACCGTTTTTCAAAACTTCACCTTATGATGTTATATTTTAATTTGCTCTGATAAATCCTCAAACACGCTTTTTTGGATTGTTTGGTTGAAAAACTTTTTTTTTCTGTCTTAGAGCTTTGTTGTACTGCTGACATATCTTTGGACTTGTTGTCTAGGGATTTAGAATCCAATTAGGTACCTGTTTCCCAATAACAATGGTCTCGTCAAATGGGATCATGGAAAGAAGAAAGTGAGGGGAGGATGACTAGTACAATCTAGTTCGGTTTTCTTTTGGTCACGGTCTATAATGAATCCAAAAATCACTTACAAAACCGCTAATGAGCACATTAATGAGCACCTTAGGAGTCATCACAAGAAAATACAATGACGTTCCTTTATTTTTCTGATTGGAGTGAATCTATCGTGTTTTCCAGGAACAAAAAATGGCACCTGAAAAGAAATTTACGGCTGCAGAGCTGAAAGAGCGCAAACGTTTAGCAGAGCAAAGGAGGAGAGAAAGAAGGTGAAGCTTGATGAAGCTGTAGTATCTGCTCAACGCAACATATGAGACTGATAAACACAATAATCGACTGATATATCCCTTCGTACAGAGCTTTTGAATAAAAATTACTTTCCAGTCGATTTTTGTAAAATTTGAACCCTACTGAGTCAGTCCCATGGCGGTATTGTCAGTATCGTGGATGTATCAAATTTGAATTTCGCAATTTATCCTTGAAAATGAGTATTGACCTCTAAAAACTATATACCACCAATAGTTTCCATCTGAAGAATTAATATATACTTGAAAAATTAAGTTTTGAACGCTCGCATTTTTTTGAAAAATGGAAGCTGAAAATTGCCCTTTCAATGAGAATCACCCGTTTATGATTTCTACGCTAATGATTCATACCGTATTTCATTGGAAACCATCATAGCTGGACACCATGAATCAAATCAAATTTATATATATAAGTGCAAACTTTACTGGAGTAGTAAAGTATATATATATATATATATATATATATATATATATATATATATGTCACAAAATTACTTACATGCAATGCATTTGGGATTTTGATTCTTTTCCTTGTTTCCAGGTTTTGAAGCATGGCGACATGACTGTGTTTCTACCTTCACAGCTGTCTGAAACAAACATAACATTAATAGAAATCTATTGATACTTCCAGGGAGAGATTGAACGTAAACAAAATAGAGATTTTATATTCCTTCCTATGAATCGATCCCCCTTATAAAGTATGTTTCTGTATATTTTTATGAATTGAATGATACAAGGATTTCAAATATTTATCAAGATTTATCAAAGTATTGGAGGAACCTAATTAAATAATCATGCTAAATAATGTAATGACCGAGAGATGTTCTAACCTGTTGTTTTCTTTCTACCCCAGGGGCAGTGTTTTTTCAGGAGTTAGACGGAATTTCAGTTCTCAGGCTTGCAAATGTTCACTTGCTTTCTATTGTTCACAGCTTTCTGTAAATTTTTCGTTCCTTGACTATCTGTCTGTCTGAGATCATTCTTTGCCACGAGCAGAACTATATCAGTTTAAACTCCGATGTTGACGATATTTTCAGGAATTAGCACCCAACGCACAGTGCGACGACTGTGTGAAATATTTGACAAATCATAATAAGAATTCGGGCTTGGATTTCGAATTTTCCATTTCTAAGATATACTCGTAGACTTGGTCATAATATAAATAATTCAAAACACCCTACGCCAGGAAAGTCAACAGAGACCGAGGGTTATCACCTAATGTTCTTGTTACAATCATGTCAAATAAGTCTACCCGTTGCAGTTCAATACAAGTGTAGCAAATTAGTTTTTGAAACAATCTTGATGTAGACTTGTTAAAGGGTTGAAAGTCGTGTTAGCAACCGAAGGAAGAACAGAAGCTATTGATTTTATTTTTCCAACAAGGTAAGTACCTACCTACTAAGTATGTTGGTTAGTACCTACCTCTCCACGTATTCTTCGAGTTAGTTACTCTTACCGATAATAGCGCTTTGTGCGCCAATGTACACAATTACATTCTTTGTCGAATTATGAGTTAAAAAATGTCTCTTTATTTAATTTAATGATTATCATTGAATAAACGCATTTACAAATAAAGCAATGATATAGCTATGATCGGAAAATTTTCTTAATTCTAATAAATAAACAAATGATGTTATTATGATTAAGAAATTTTCTTTATCATAATTTGAATCATTTCATTACTTCTGAATGTGTAATTTTTATTACGAAAAAATCACAGCAAGTTGGGGATTTCCGCTCAAAACATTTTCCCTTCGGTACGGCATTGGTCATGTAAGGGCATGGGCACCCACCTGGCTGGAATGTCCAGTTGTGAATAAACTATCTTAAAGTACGGTTGTGTACGAGTGTTATGTCTCCTGAGCTACGTTACTGGCGCCGAGTCGGGATTTACTCATTATAAGGTAATCTCGGTAAACGAGGTTTATTTTTATTTTCGGCCATTATTATTGCGGCATTCGCCCTTCGTCATCTGTCACTTTCATTTTTATTTTATTTTTTTTATTTTTATTTTTTTATTTATTTTTTTTATTTTTTATTTTTTTTTTTTTTTTTTTTTTTTTTTTTTTTTTTTTTTTTTTTTTTGTGGTGATATTACAGAATTCTTGGAACGGCTTGGACTTTATTTTCTTGGCGAGGGAATTATTAAGAATGGGGAAAAGGTTGGTCGATTAGTTTCTGTTAGCCTGAATCTGAGGTATTTTCGCGATACAAGACAAGACATTTTCGATACTCTTCATGCTAGAAATGTAACAGAATCCAAGTTCGAGGAATGTGTTGCTGCTTTGGAATTTGCCTTTAAATCTGATGTAAATATCGCCAAGTCACGTTACGAATTTTTTCTTCATCAAGTCCCAGGTCAAACGGTGCATGATTTCGTTGTGTCTTTGAGAGGGGCTGCTTCCAAATGTGATTATAGAGACGCCAAGGACTTATTAATGTGTAATCAGCTACTAACTGGGGTCGAAGAACCTTTTATTGTGACTTAGCGTTTGCAGTTGCGGCAAGACAGAAAGTTTGAGGATTGGATATCAACTGCCTTAGCTGCGGAGGGTATCCATATGACGCCATATGCTTTAACTCAACCAACTCTAACTTCTAGCATCTATACCCTGCAGCGTTCTTTGAACCCTGGGAACCGTGGCGCACCAAGGATGCCAAAAGCCAAAAGTCACTGTACCTAGAGGACAATTTCCCCCGCCGAACTCCTAGTCCTCGTAATTGTGATGGATGTGTGACCTCTCATAACCCCTCCCAATGCCCTACTAAGGATTGGTTGTACAGTAATTGTAATGTTAGAGGTCACATAAGAACATTTTGAAACCTACGTCACATAAATGCAGTTGATGGATATTCAGCCCTACCTCGACAAATTCATTCTTATCCAAAGGTCCCTAACATAACTATGAAGACTCTCAAGACCGGACTCTTCTGACGTTCAACTATTTTTATTGGACCATGGTTTTCCTACTCACTTCTCAAATACTTGTCAAATTAATGATTCTACTTTTAATCCAACCACTGATAATGATGTTGCTACTGATATTTCTCAACATTATGTAACTAACCAAAGTCCTACTAATGCAGTCTCAACAGACCATTTTGAAAGCACTTTAGATCCACTATTCTATTTTGCTAATTATTATGACGTTTGTGATGTTTTGAATTGTGAAGGGGTTTTTGAGTCCAACATTCGTTTTGTCGCTCGATGATAAGGAGGGTGAGGGCACTCCTGCTGACCATTCAGCCCTTTGGTCTGAATTAAATGGTTAAGGTTCGGGAGCTCCAGCCTTGACATTTCTTATTTCCCTCAATGTTTCTGAACCAATTACTTTTTTGGTGGACCCTGGCAGTTTCATTACTGTAGTGGATGATAATTTAATAAAATCTGTACAACCAGGTGTGCCTATTAGCGCCTATCCTTTGTTGGTTTCCACCGCCTCTTTAACTCCATTACAGATTACTGGTACCGTGGTAGTTAACCTGTCCATTCAGGATGATGGGGACTTGTCTTCCAGCAAAAATCACTCTCACTCACTGCTATTTTGGGGCGGGATATTCTATACGAATCGGTACCTGATTGTCTCTATTTTTTACAGCTCCTTTCTCCCATTCATCAGCAGCTATAACTAAGTAGACACCAAGACCTAGTTTCTTTATACCCTCGTGCCTTCAATTTTCTGCCTACTTGTCATCAATATACCCCATCAGTGTCCACTGGTGTAGCCCACATGATATCAATGTTGCCCTTCCTCCCTCGTACGGTTCTATCTAGGCTGCGGAAGTCCGTATCCACGGATTAGTTGGCCCCTGTGGAATTACAGCCACACAAAGGGTGCCCGGGAAGTGGCTCTGGATTTAAAAATCGGGAAGTGGGTCTGTTACGAGTGGGTCCCACCGAAGCGAGATGAGAATGGGAAGTGGCTCCCATGTGAAGCACCTTCAAAGTACAAGCATTGCGTGAAAAGTGGGAGCCAAAGGGACCAAGACGTGATCTGTATTGGCGAGTACAGGTCACAGGATGACTTCCCTCAAAAAATTGGCAGGAGACGTGCATAGGTAGATTTGTTCGGTCAAAACGGTCAAGATATGTAAAGCATATGCCTACATACTGTATGGTGAGGTAGTAAAAGTGACTTTCCACTATCATCCACTTACGTAAGAATTGACGAAGTGTTTGATTTTGATGTCAGTGAAAAGGAAAGCTGAAGGAAAACTCTGTTACCGCCCATCAAAGTAAGTTCCTTCCTAGAAAGATGATGGGCTGGGGTGGGCTGTCGAATGGAACAAAACCTAGTGCGTAGATTTTATTTTCTTAAGCTTACACCTGGAGAAAAGTGATGCGTTTCATTATCGTTTGTTTTGTTGACCATGATACCTAATAATACGACGCTCGTCATAATTCACTTGATGTACATCAATATCCACTTTTTCGGGCGGGTTGTCCTGGACCCACTTCGCGAGACCTCCACAGGACAGTGGACACACTTTACGAACCCCGTACTTTCCAGCGGGACCCACTTGCCGGTTTTTTCGAGGTCTGGGTCTGGGAGAAACTTCCCGGGCAACCAGTTCATGGTCTTATTTGGATTTTGCCCCACCCATTTTCCTCCAGTCTGGTTTGAAGGGATGGTGCTCCAGCAGATATCTCGGGTTACATATTTCATTCAGGTGGAGGGGGAGGCCGGCATGGGGTAAATAGTTTTCAGCTTCAACGACACATTGCAAACAGTGGCGGTTTGCCTGCATTGGGGGTTCCTAATCCATTTATTCCCATGAGCTCCAACGTCACTCATGATTGTCCTGAGGAGAACCTCCAAGCTGGGTGGGCTCGAGGACGGTCGTGGGCAGCCTGAGGAGAGACCCCCTAAAATACTCGTCTCCCCTTTTCACACACGTTCAGGTCATGTTTATGGCCTTCCGAGATAGGTGAATAGACACCTTGTTGATTATTATTTTTGTTTGTAAAATTATACCTGGTAAAATTTTACCTTTTAAGATATGTTTTTCTCTATTCATATGTATCATGTTAAATGATAAGCATTTGGATGATACTGTTTTATTCGTTCTTAGCTTCTCATTTTGTTTCAGCTCATGTACTCGTAGTAAATTTCTTATTTTCCTATTTTAACAAAAATATTTTTATCTGTACCAGCCAGGCTAGTAATTTTGGTTTGTGATTTTGTGTTCTAAATTGTATAACATGTTAGTGATTCTGTTAGGTTATTACTTTATATCTATGTATATACATTTTTTTGAGGAGAGAAAATGGTGATGTAGACTTGTTAGAGGGTTGAAGGTCACGTAAGGGCATGAGCTCAAGGGTAGGCTCTTCCTCTCACCTGGCTGGAATGTCTTCAATATTTGATGCAATTCAATGAACTGGAATCTAAAAAACTCTTCAATTGTTCGTTGGCCTCTTGTTCCTCCACAAATTTGACCAGATTGATCTCAGTTGCGGAGGTAATTGCTTCAACTCGAGACAGCGACTAACTACGTTGTCTGTGACAACGTTATCCTTCCCAGAAATAAAACGAATATCGGTAGGAAATTGTCCGATGAAATCCAGATGTCGAGCTTGCCTGGGACTTGCTTTATCTAGATTTTGTCGAAATGCGAAATTAAGAGGCTTGTGGCAGGTGAATATCGTAAAAATTCGACCTTACAACAAATACCTGAAATGCTTGGCTGCTCCGCAAATGAAGAGAAGCTCCCAATAATAGTTAATGTGAAGAGTTTGGGATGGACTCGATTTCATGGAAAACAGCTTCATCGGTAGCCAATGCCCCTTGACGAGCTGCTCAATAACATCACCGACGAAGTTCCTGAGGTATAAACCGTTAATGAAAGAGTTCCATTGTGAAAGAGATGTGGAGGGAGTGCAGCATCTGCCAAACCGTCTTTGCTCCTAGTAAAACCATCCATGCTCTAGCTCTGTAGTCCTCTAAATGGGAGTTTTATCGTGCTTCTTATACCTGTTGTGAAGGGAAAGCTTAGATTTCCTCAGCGTGTGGGACGAATTGGCGATAAGAATTGAGCTTCCCTCGAAACTGATGTAGCTCTTCAATGATTGTTGATTTGAGATAGTCTCCAATTGCTGCACCATTTTAAGGGAGTGGAATACCCTTGGAAGTGATCAAATGGCCAAGAAACAACTTCTGCCTGGCCAAATTTGCTCTTGGAAGTGTTAACTGTAACTCCATACTGACGAAAACGATCAAGAAGTTTTTCGAGATGGTCCTCCTAAGTTGTCGAAGCCACAAGAACGTCATCAATAAAATGGGAAAAAATCTAGACCTTGAGTGACATCATGAATAAAACGTACGAAACTCTGCGCAGCATTTCTAAGAGTAAATGTCATGACTGGAAATCCAAATAATCCAAAAGGCGTGACAATGGCTGTTTTGGGTATATCTGCTGGCTTCATGGGGATTTGATGGCAAGCTTTGATGAGATTGACCATGCTCAAAATGGATTTCCCTGCTAGAGTGTGAGTGAAATCACGAATATTTGGGAGGGGATATCGATCTTGGGTCGTCAAAACATTCGGAGCCCTGCAGTACCCACATGGCCTCCATGTGCCATCTTTCTTCAGAATCATGTGCAATGGGCTCGACCATGGCCTGTTGGAAGGTCGGCAGATACCCTGTGCGAGCATGCAGAAAATAGGGGTCTTGCAATAGCCTCTTTTTCAGGAGACAAACTCCTGGGGCGCTATTTGGTACATGCGAACCGACCGATGTCGTCTCGGTAAGTCGGAGTTTCCGACGAGGAGCCGAAATCGGTATTCTGTACACTGCCTTACTGACCGACATAGTGACGTCACGTTGGTTCGTAACCGACAGTCGTTGTTTTGTTTACCGTCCACCGGTTGACACTACGGTAGGCACACCGACGCATCCCGCGATATTCTCGTGATAAGTTCAAATTCTAAATTTAAGTGTCCTCCGGGTCGAAGATCAATATCAAACAACGTTTTTTTTTTTTCAACGACGAAAGTTTCTTGAGTCCTGAGTTAGGTGGAGATCTGGATTTCAATCATAGTGTCTGCAATTTGTGAAGTTTGGGTCCGGTTAGGTACCTAATGTACGTAAAGTATGAGTACTTTGTTTATATTTAATTTTCACATAATCACCAGTTTAGGGGTGTTTCATGTTGAAAATAGTTTAATCTAAGTTGCATAGTACCTTATGTTTGTTGGTACAAGGAGTTTTATAGTACAAAATCGTGGAAAGTAACCTTCAGAATTTGACTAAGGCAAACTGGTTATTAAAAGTTTTGCATGTATTAAATAGGTATCAACTTAAGTAATTACCTGCTTACATACCTATAATTAATTTAAACCATTTATTAGTTAGTAGGTCTGGTATGAAGAAGTATGCCTACCTAGTTACCTAAAAAAAAGTTTTATTCAAACACGGTTCCTGCCTACCTATAGAAAAACATACAAGTAAGCAAATTACTAAAAAATTAAAAAAAATTTCTTTGAAAATAAATCACTAAACCATATGAAACCAACCCTAAACCATCTCAACCAAGAAGAATTCTAACCATATTAGGACTAATAATTATAAATATTATTGAAATTACAAATATAAAAACTAATACTAAAAAACGATATTTATAATAATCATCTTGCATATAAGAATGACTATATAAAACACGACCCATAAATATTAATGATATATAATCCAAAATAAAATATATACAAATATTTATAGAATTAATATTAATGACTAGCCGCTCCGGCTCGCTACGCTCGCCTCCACGTCCAGCCGGGGGGCAAGCCCCCCGGACCCCCCATTAAATTGCTCGCTTCGCTCGCAAAGTGTGGCATGTAGGGAATGTTGCTCGCTTCGCTCGCAAAGTGTGGCTGTATACATGCGATGTATTACAATTGCAACGTGTAGGGGATGTTGCTCGCTTCGCTCGCAAACGGTAGATCTCTAAGGGTAGTTTTAACTTCTGTAGGGGATGTTGCTCGATCCGCTCGCTTGAGGAAGTTATACTGCCCACCCAACTTGGCAGACGTTTTTTTCTGTTGGAAATTCTTACAAACAAATTAAATCTTATAAAACTACGTGGGACCACGAAAAGTTTATTAGGGGATGTTGCTCGCTTCGCTCGCAAGGTATTCCTGTATATGTGTAGGAAAAAGTCCGTATTTATTCTGTTGAAATGGCTCTCGCTTCGCTCGCAAGGTACCTATGTGTATCTGCTCGCACATGATAGATCCCTTAGGGTAGGTTTAAAGTCTGAAGGAGATGCTGCTCGCTTCGCTCGCTTGAGGAAGTTATACTGCCCACCCTACTTGGCAGACGTTTTTTTCTGTTGGAAATTCTTACAAACAAATTAAATCTTATAAAACTACGTGGAACCACGAAAAGTTTATTAAGGAATGTTGCTCGCTTCGCTCGCAAGGTATTGCTGCATATTCCGACATGTGAATAGCTAAAACTACCTACGAATTTGCACCGCTTGGGATTTGGAACCCCAAAGGGTGTTAGGGCATCATTAGCGACCGTTATGTGACCGTTATGAATAGCTCGCAAGAGGCCAAGAGCGAACTTTGAGTCCCTTCAACTCGCATTATTGTGAAACGGCAGCCCGGGTCGATTAAAAATGTAATTTTAAACGCTTCCCTCGCTTCCACTCGCAATTTGACCGAGTTCTCGTCACTTTTTTCGATATCCGATTTCGGATTCAGATTCGGCGGACCCAAAGCTGTATTTCGCTCGCGAAAACCGTTCCGAAAAACGTACCTTTATGGGGTATATTTTAAACGGAAAAAACTTAGTTTTTCGTCGGACTTTTCGAGAAAACGGGTCCGTACTCTCGCATTTTTTTGACGCATTTCCCGATACTTTTTTCACGATCCGATCGCGCCGTCGTCTTTCTCGTTCAAAAACCTACGAAACCGGTATTTTTCCGGAATTTTCGACGGCCGTTTAGAGGGGTAGGGGAAACGGGGAAGTCCAAAAAGCGCACATTAACCGGAACTTCGACCCCCCTCCCGCCCTACGGCCCATGGTTCGGGTGGGATTAGACAATTTTAAATTCGCTCGTTCCACCTTTCGGAAAATCTCAAGAAGATCCCCCCACTCGTACACTCCCCCCACTCAGCCGTTTGGCCGTGCATAGACACGACAGACAGACAGACGGAGTTTCATTCTTATTAATAACTAGCCGCTCCGGCTCGCTACGCTCGCCTCCACGTCCAGCCGGGGAGCAAGCCCCCCGGACCCCCCATTCAATTGCTCGCTTCGCTCGCAAAGTGTGGCATGTAGGGAATATTGCTCGCTTCGCTCGCAAAGTGTGGCATGTAGGGAATGTTGCTCGCTTCGCTCGCAAACGATAGATCCCTAAGGGTAGGTTTAACTTCTGTAAGGGATGCTGCTCGCTTCGCTCGCTTGAGGAAGTTATACTGCCCACCCAACTTGGCAGACGTTTTTTTCTGTTGGAAATTCTTACAAACAAATTAAATCTTATGAAACTACGTGGAACTACAAAAAGTTTATTCGGGGATGTTGCTCGCTTCGCTCGCAAGGTATTGCTGTATATTTGTAGGAAAAAATCCGAATTTATTCTGTTGACATGGCTCTCGCTTCGCTCGCAAGGTATACCTGTATACCCTTCAAACGTACCTTTATGGGGTATATTTTAATCGGAAAAAACCAAGTTTTTCGGCGGACTTTTCGAGAAAACGGGTCCGTACTCTCGCATTTTTTTAACGCATTTCCCGATACTTTTTTCGCGATCCGATCGCGCCGTCGTCTTCCTCGTTCAAAAACCTACGAAACCCGTATTTTTCCGGAATTGTCAACGGCCGTTTAGAGGGGTAGGGGAAGCGGGGAAGTCCAAAAAGCGCACATTAATTCTTACTTCGACCCCCCTCCCGCCCTACGGCCCATGGTTCGGGTGGGATTAGAAAATTTTAAATTCGCTTATACACCCTATCGGAAAATCCCAAGAAGATCCCCCCACTCGTAGATCCGGCCCACTCAGCCGTTTGGCCGTGCATAGACACGACAGACAGACAGACAAACAGACAGACGGAGTTTCATTCTTATAAATAATAGAGAAGAGATAGAGATTTCCCAATCCATAAAAATTATATAATCAAATAATATAAATATTCAACCAGAATGATACTTCCTGTTTGCATATGCTATTCTCCGATCAATTCCTAACAAACTGGGAGGAGTTATTGCCATAATTATATCAATTATTATCATTATAATTCTACCGTTCACAAACAAAAATAAATTTCAAAGTATAAGATTCTATCCATTGAACAAAATAATATTTTGATTAATATTTATTAACCTAATTTTATTAACTTGGATCGGAGCACGACCCGCAGAAGGACCATATATCATTATAGGACAAATATTAACAGCAACATACTTATATATTTTATTATCAACCTTATTTTAATAAAATACTGAGATATAATATTCATATTTTTGAATTTATTCTGGCACATGCTATTATTCATCCTATATGATTAATAGGTAAATATGCTATAATTTTTGTGTGGATGTTTGATTTAATCCTATAATGGTAATTGTTGAAGTTGCTATCATTAATATAGAAAATTATTGAAACGAAATTGATCACCGGCAGTGATTATTATTACTGTTGTGACACATGTTATATTTTCCAACCTGTTGTTACACACTTAAGATTCTATAGTTGTTTTCTTGGGAAAATTGTGATTCTATTCAAGAATATATTTTATTACGAATTTATCAAGAGTAATTGTTTCCACTGTTATAAGAGGTTATGGCTCAGCGCAACAGTGAATTCAGGATGGGTGGTTCAGTAAGAATAGAATCGCTGGAGAAAAATAATTATGATACATGGGCTATACATGTTGCCGCTTTATTGCTCAAAAATAGAACATGGAAATTTGTAAACGGAGACAGCAGAAGACCCACAGTCACTGAAGATCCTTTGACCACAGCTGCTGCTGAACAGTGGGATATAGAAGACCAGGAAGCAAAGGCAGATCTAATCCTTACGCCGGCACCGTCAGAATTGAAACACATAAAGCATTGTAAGACAGCACATGATGTGTGGTTACGGTTGAAGGAGGTTCATCAGTCCTCCGGACCAGTAAGAAAGGCTACACTGTTAAAGAAGCTGATAACCTGCAAGATGGAAGAGGGCCAAGATATTCATGAACATCTTAGTAAATTTATGGAAGTAGTTGATAAATTGCAAGATATGGGAGTAGAAATTCATAAAGATCTGCTGATAATAATAATGCTCTACAGTCTGGGAGAGTCTTATGAAAATTTTAGAGTGGCCATTGAAACTAGAGATGATCTTCCGACACCAGAGGCACTTAGACTAAAGATAATTGAAGAAAGTGAAGCTAGGATTCAAAATCATCAAATACCTAGGACAAGTGATGCTCTCGCAGCACGAAAATTTCGCAAGGAGCAGATAGAGTGCAACGGACAACCCACGAACAAGTATTACTGTGAATATGAAGACGTTAAATGTTACTCTTGCAAGAAATTTGGACATAAATCTTTCAATTGTCCACAAAGAAGAAAATTTAAAAGCAATTTAGCAGGAAATGGTGACGATAGTGATGAAAATGATGGAATCCCAACAGTAGCCCTGGTGACTGGACAATCCGGAAAGAAGAAAATGGGGGAAGTCAGATTGATTTATGGCATAGAAGATTAGGACACCTGAACGAAGAAGATCTTAAGAGGATGAGCAACAATGTGTACGGAATGAACATTGCGAAAAATTCAAAGTTGGGACCTTGTAAGGCTTGTTTACAAGGAAAAATGACACAAACCCCATTCCCAAAGAAATCAGACAGGAAGTCTGAGGTGTTGGACTTGGTTCATTCAGATATTTGCGGCCCTATGAGGGTGAATTCGATTGGAGGAAAAAAAAAATGTATCACTTTCATTGACGACGCCACAAGGTAGTGTGAGGTTCAATTTATCTGACGAAAGTCGGAAGCACTGGAAAGTTTCAAGAAATACAAGAGTAAAGTTGAGAAACAAACAGGCAAGCGCATCAAATGTTTGCAAACTGACAATGGTTTGGAATATAAGAATAATGAGTTTGACTCGTATCTGGAAAAAGAAGGGATAACTAGGCGGTTGACAGTTCCGGACACTCCCTAACAAAACGGAGTCAGTGAAAGGAAAAACAGAACTCTGGTTGAAACTGCCCGATGCATGATGATTGAAGCTAATTTAGGCCCATCATTCTGGGCAGAAGCTGTCAACACGGCAAATTATATCAGGAACCGATGCAGATCAAGCAGCATAGGAGGAAAAATACCTTACGAATTGTGGAATGGTCGGAAAATAAATGTGTCATATTTCAAGACATTTGGATGTGTGGGATACGCACTGCACAAACGAATAGGAAGAGGAAAATTTGAACGAAAAACTGACAAATGCATATTCCTGGGATACTCAGAAGAAGTAAAAGGGTATAAAATATGGATTTTGAAAGATCGAAGAATTGCATTTACTAGAGATGTGAAATTTTTAAATGAATACGACAATGAAATTTAAAATTTTGATGAATTTTATGGGATTCTCGAAGATTTTGAAACATTAACAACGAAATGAGAATATGGGAAAGTAATTGAAATTGATATTTGTAAACAAATACCAAGGAAGAAACCAAGCAGTAATTTGGAGGTAGAGGCTGATCGTCAAGACAATATCCAGTCAATTAATTCAAACAATTCAGAAAATTTTGTTGAGAACGGTGAAATTTGGTTTGAAACAAATTCTGAAATGGACGTTGAACCAAATCCACAAGAAATACTACACGAAGAAAGAACGCAAGAAAGAATACAAAGAAAATCAAGCAGAATACCGAAACCAAAGAAGTGGGACTGCTGTGAATGCAAAGTTGACGACGATAGACAAATACAAATCACTTCAGAACCATTGGGCGAAATTAAAGTAAAAGACGCGTTATCTGGACCAAATGCGAAGGCATGGATGGACGCGATAAAGGAAGAGTACATTGCCATGTTAAAGAACAACGTTTGGGAAGTCGTAAATAAACCTGCAAACAAAAACATAGTGGGAAGCCGATTAATTTTGGTAAATAAATTCAAGAAAGATGGAGGACTAGAAAGGCGAAAAGCCCGACTAGTAGCAAAAGGATATACGCAGAGGCCAGGAATAGATTTTTTTGAAACGTATAACCCAGTAATGAGGATGAGCTCGCTCAGAATGATAATGGCACTAGCAGTTCAGAAAGGGATGCTAATTCACCAGTTGGATGTAAAAACTGCATACCTCAACGGGGACATTGACACTGACATAGTGATGGCAATTCCTGAATCGTATGGCGAAATCCTACATAAAATTATAGAGAAAGAAGAAATCGGAAGTGAAATTAAGGAAAAAACGCTAGCTCACTTAAAGAAATTGGAGGAAGGAAACGAAGTAGTATGCCGAATAAGAAAAGCCCTCTACGGACTTCGACAATCGGGAAGATTATGGTATCAAAAACTCGATTATCAGCTGAAATCAAGTGGATTCAAACCAACGAATGCTGATCCATGTGTATACACTGGAACGATAGGCTCAGATTTTGCTATAATCGGAGTTTACGTCGACGATTTAGTGTGTGCTACTTCTTCAAAGCAAGCTATGGATGAAATAAAAGCAAAATTAAAAGCAAATTTCGACATGAAGGACATGGAGGAAATTCACTATATTCTCGGAATCGAGATAACTACGGAGGTCGGAACACTGAAGATGTCGCAGACGAAATATATAAAGAGGATTCTTGAAAAATTTGGAATGGATCACTCTAATCCAGTCATCTCACCAGCTGACTTAAACGTTAAATTAGAAAAATCTGAAAGAGCAGGAGATGAACGAGTATCCATACCAAAATTTAGTGGGATCTTTGATGTATTTGGCCACATGTACGAGACCTGACTTGGCACACACTATAAGCATGCTTAGCCAGTTCAACTCATGTTTCCAACGAGAACATTTCCTTGCTGCGAAACGGGTGTTGCGATACCTAAAAGGGACACAAGACCATGCTCTAACCTTCTCAAGTTCAGGGGGAGAGCTGACCGGATATGTCGATGCTGATTGGGCTTCATCAGTGGACGACCGGAAGTCCTACACTGGCTACACGTTTCTACTTGCTGGTGGTGCAATAAGCTGGGATGCTCGGAAACAGCGGACCGTCGCACTTTCTACTACAGAAGCAGAATACATGGCAGCGACCGAAGCCGCAAAAGAATCAATAAGCCTGAAACTATTACTGATGGAATTGAACCCAAAGATAGTTGAAGAACCAGTAGTACTTTATATTGATAATCGTGGGGCTCGAGAACTAGCGCATAATCCAGTACATCACCCTCGAACTAAACATATTGACATCAGGCACCATTTTGTTCGAGAGGCAGTAATAACTGGAAAAATAACCCTAAACTATAAGCCCACAGAAGAAATGGTAGCAGATATAATGACGAAATCTCTGCCGGGTCCAAGGCATCAGACTTTAACTTCAAGCTTGGGAGTTAGGAGCATACATCCAGCTTGAGGGGGAGTATTGAAACGAAATTGATCACCGGCAGTGATTTGTTCGTTATTATTGTTGTGACACATGTTATATTTTCCAACCTGTTGTTACACACTTAAGATTCTATAGTTGTTTTCTTGGGAAAATTGTGATTCTATGCAAGAATATATTTTATTACGAATTTATCAAGAGTAATTGATTCCACTGTTATAAGAAAAATATTATTTTTATATCTTCATAATATGACTGAAAAACGTAATTACCTGAACCTATAAATATTAAATAATTAAACATACGAAAACTATAAGATATAGTAAATATAACTGAAACCATATATAGGTACCTATATATATGTATAAAAAATAATACATAAAATTTATACCATTTATAGATATAACCTCTGAAATTAAATCCTTAGAATAAAAACCTGATAAAAAAGGTAAACCAGATAAAGAAAAAGATGAAATGATTAAACATGAAGAAGTATAAGGAAATATATTAATTTTTTGGCCACATCGGTACATACCCATGACGTGTAAGAAGGGTGACAAGGATTTTTAGGGCGATTGTACCGAGCCAAAGTCATGGAATCAAACAAAAATGTAGGTATTCCCTTCGAATCACTCTTCCAATTAGCAGTCTACGACCACATTTTATTTGGTACCTATTTAATTCTATATACACATTTAGTTTGTTAACCGATCTTTCAAAGCATGGACACTCAACAAATCCTTCCTAGTTACTATTTGAATAACTTAAACACCTGTACTCAACTATGGGTTCTGCAAGTCTGCAACTGCACCCAAGCACAGTGCTGAAAGCCCTTGACCTACATCAGATCAAACAAGGCGGGAAAGGGGGCGAGGAAATGATGGCAGCTATATCTTGCAGCTGATTGGTCAGACATTCTAGCCTCTCAGCAAGGTGGCACTACTTGTCGTCGGTAACTTGTGACGTAATTCACGAACCGATTGCCGTCGGTTGCACTACCGATAATCGGTAACGGCCGTGTACAGAATACCGCGATGCTCTGCTGTCGGTCTGGCAACCGATTCTCGTCGGCCTCTTACCGAAGCGACATCGGTCGGTTCGCATGTACAGAATAGCGCTCCTGGCTCGAGCACAGATGGGAGGTCCCTAACTTAGAATATGGTGAGTGACAGAATGTTTTGGAGCCATTTTTCCAACGGAATTCGGGTTGTCAATTCAGTATACCAAGAAATCAGTGCTTGATAAGGGGATTCGTTGGGCGACATACAGTAGAAATTCCGATGTGTGAAACGTTTTAGAGCACGCTTGAAACGTGAAAAGTACACTTGTCAACTAGTCTCTAAAACTGTGTAAAAAAAAACGCTGCAAATTATTACATAGTGGTTTATTATTTCTGAATCAGATAGCCAGCTATAGTAACCAGCATGCTCTGGGGCTTTCGCCAGTCTCTTTTCTAGTATCCACCTCTGTTCTCGCGTTACAGGCTGCGCTCCCGATGGGGTGCAAATGGATGATCGTACAGCCACCCGGGTGGTCTCATTCAATCCACGGAGCTAATTTCTATAGAAATCAAACTAAAACCGTAGGTACACTGGATTCCAAAAGCATCTGGGACCTATCCCAGTCGATTCTGCGTCCGAAACTACTTGGGTGACGACACCCCACTTACCTATGGCAGAAATATAAGTAAACAGCTATTCATCCAGAGGGTTCAGACTCCAACCTGCCCATGTAATGCAATTTTAATTTAAAAACGATTTGCTTCGAACTATCTGAGAAGATTTTGGGAAGAAGAAGAACCAAGGATTTTAGATGGGCTGGATCAATTATTGTTGTAACATACTATAGTATGATATAATATACTAAATATACTAGTGTGTTCAAGGTAGGTTAAATGTTATATGGGGTAAATGTAATATAATATAATATAAAATATATATTATATCCGTTCCGATACACCCCGGACGCCTTTCTGCTACTCCCCAGGTTCCGTTCCACTATGCCCCTAATGCCGTACCCCCCTCAGGTTGGCGTGGCGTATTATATGGATATAACACGTAAAAGTAATAAATATCCATTCTCCTACACCCCTCTGCTACGCCCCTGGTCACCCCAGCCCCCACAAGGTGCCGCGGCGCCTCCTCTCACTCTGTTTGGATATTCAGAACTTCGACGCTATCAAAGTGAAAATAACGGTTTTATATTTACGACCTGATCCCTCGGACCTCACGCGATGACTGTTGCGCTTCCACACCTTAACCAACGGTAGTAAAAAAAGAAAGGAAGCTAAGTTTTGGGACGCATTTAAATAGTTACACAAGAATTGTTGAACGACGGAGAAGTAAAAAGGTGGACATGTACAGAACGACAAAAATTCTAAAGTAAAGCTTTTTCGAAAACAAGAGGAAATTAAATAACATAGAAATAACATACTCACGAAGAAATCGGGAAAAATGAGGGATATGCAACGGGCAACCGTCGAAAGAAAAGCAAATGACGAAATATTATTTAAGTACCTACAAGATCTTGAAATAATTCCTAGATGTAGATAATTACATTGAATTATCATATACTAATGACAATAGTATGATTTAACCTAATGTTTCGAGCCTGGTAGGTACCACTCGTACAAGCACCCGAAAAAAACGCTGCAAATTATTACATAATGGTTTATTATTTCTGAATCAGATAGCCAGCTATAGTAAACAGCATGCTCTGGGGCTTTCGTCAGTCTCTTTTCTAGTACCCATCTCTGTTCTCGTGTTACAGGCTGCGCTCCCGATGGGGAGCAAATGGATGATCGTACAGCCACCCGAGTGGTCTCATTCATTCCACGGAGCTAATTTCTACAGGAATCAAACTAAAACCGTAGGTACACTGGATTCCAAAAGCATCTGGGACCTATCCCAGTCGATTCTGCTCTCACTCCACCCCCCGCTCACCACCCTCACTACCCACCGTGACCCCCTGCCAAGCCCGTTTTTCGCCCGTTTTTGGCCCATAGCATCTATGCGAGTAAAGCGATCGGGATGGTTAAACGTTAGGACCAACTAGACCCCAAATGGAGTCTATGTGCGAAAGAACGGTTTTTAAAGTCAATTCTTAGGACGGCGGACGGTGGACGGATTCCGTAGAATTCCACATTTGGATTCTACGCACCTTGAAACGTAAAGTGACAAAGTTTGAGGGGGGGTTATACAAATTTTTTGCTATACGATCACATAGGCTTTTTTTTGGAAATAATAAACCAATCGGCCCCTGTGATTGCCTTGTCTACTGCAGCAACGGTAAATGGCCAGCGAAGGGAACGGTGCAACCCGAAATCCAACTCAATAATTTTCCACCCATATGTGTTAATGATGGTCCCATTGGCAGAGTACAGCTGGAATTTGCCTGGTTTCAGAGTCGGTTGTAGCGGCCGCCGAGTGAAAAAGAGTTTTTTCGGAATTAATAACTTTGACAACGTGTACACGGAAAGTTGCTCGTACGTATTGCGTAATTCGACCTGAGCTCGTCGGACAGTGACGCGGGTGTTGTTCATCTGACGTTCATCTGTTTACTCAGTCTCGTTTATCTTTGAGAATAAGTTATTAATGAATATCGTTGCCCCGCGATAAAATGGACGAGGGGGACGTCACAATATGGGTGGGACCCCAAGGACCCCATGGCCTCTACAAGGTAGAAGGGGATCATTATCCCAAAGGGGACTCCATGTTGAAGGGAAGAAGGTCTTAATAAATGAAGTCGGAATGTGGTGGGCATCATTTTTGGACAAATCAAGACCACTAATGGGTCAAGATTTAACAAAAGCTGCAGAAGAAAATTTAGAAAAATTAACAAGTTTTATTATTATTATTATTGTTTATTAAGTTATTGTTTGTTACTGATGATGGCCTAACCGTCGAAATCGATTTAACATTGTAACTCTTTATTTTTTGTGGAAATAGACAACGTTTTTCACTAACTTCCGTTTTGATACAAGAGCAATGTGGAAACCCAAGAATATGTATTCAAGGAGAATATGGAAGGCCTTATTCAAGCAGTATACACTCAAAACTTTGCAAATAAAGGCACCTTACAGACATTCGAAGCTACTTTTAACCCTGTGTTTAAAACGGGGAAGAAGGTCTTGAATCGAACAAATTGGGTGGCTGAAGTGAGTCCAGGGATGAGGAAAGGTATTTTGAATAAGGGGAGGCTCTAAATTGGTTGGGAAAGTTGCAAAGCTTCGGATTTTATGTCAGTCAGCAGGTGCTTCCAATGTCATGGTTATGATCATATAGAAAAATACTGCAAGGCTGCCCCGGTGTGTCGCCACTGTGCCACTGAAGGCCATAGGGGAGATAACTGCCCGGATCAAAATGCAAATGCAAATTACAAGAGGGCTCAACAACCTCACATTCACGATAAAAGGGATCAGGATTGTCCGGCACGCCAATGGGTATTGCGCCGCTTGATAAGATGCACTAATTAAAGGGAAAATCACAGTCTAGACTAGGGTAATGAGATCGTTACCTTAGAAGACACGAATGTAGTAGGCAAGATAAAGGGTAGAGAAGATGACTCTCCTCGGAAGGAGAGAGTTAAGAGAGTTGGAACCAGCGAGATAGATGCTGGTGAAATACAGGAACTTCCTTCTGCGCCAAAAGCTAAAGCATTAACTTCAAAGAAATGGTCGCTTTGGTTGGTTCACCAAAAGTCCTCGGACATCACAAAGGACTTCGAAATTTGAATCAACCCACTTCAAACCCCTCCAATATTATTATACATGGGACAAAGGTGTCAGTAGGAGACATCTAAATTTGCGCAAGATGCTTTTATTATGGACGCAAAACAGAGAGTTGTACCAAAACTCAGTCTTGTGAATACTGTGGGGAGGAAGGTCATGCACGAGGGGCCTGTCAAAAAAGACACAAGAGCATGTAATGTGCTGTATGCATAAGAGAGGGCCTCTCAAAGGACAAAACGAAGCATTCACTTTTGGGTTCGTGCTGCCCTTCATACCACAAATACGTGAAGGTACTTGTTTCTCATTCACCGATCAGTGTGGAACAGAAGCAAAAAAACTGCTAAGTATCAGGCAATTGCCTAGGTAAGGGAGATCAAGCCGCAATGGATAGCGACCAGGTTTGTCTATAAGGTGACCAAGATATACTATTTCATCTTGAAACCAGTTGCATTCTTCTTGTTGCGTTCTCAAAACAGATATTTTTAGGCGTTGTAAAACCTGTTTCACTCGAGGTATTCCTGCTATTACTTGCTCAATGGTTCGTTGGAATAATCCTGGAGCAAAAGATACTCCAAGCGGAAGTCGCTTGTACCTATCTGAAAAATCCTTTATTAGTAGAAACAATCAAATATTTCCTTGACGTTTCTTCCACTTCCATTTGTAGGTAAGCATCTTTGAGATCAATGATGGAGAACTGAGTGCCCCCATTTATCCTTGTAACCAAATCCTCGAAAGTTGGAGTTGGGTGGTGGTCTGAATGGATGTATGGGTTGATGGTAACTTTGAAATCTCCACATAGACGAATTTTTCCATTTGATTTCACCGAAATTACTAAAGGTGAGGCCCACTCAATTGGAGTGAAAGTTGCGTCAACCGGTTCTAGGATATCTGAGCTCAGTGGTCGGTTAAGTTCGTCTTGCACTGCTCCCTGTAATGAAAACGTACTCATCTTGGGCGGAAGATTTTAGGCTGTGCGTTTCTTTTCAAATTTATTGTTGCTTTTTGGTTTCGTACTGTTCCAGTGCCTTCTCTAAATACTTCCCAGAATTCTTCTTGGAGCTGTTTAACTGTTTCGTCAACCCATTTCCTGTCTTGCTCGCTTGACGTGCCAGATTTCCTAATTTTCGCTCCCTTTGGAAGTGGTAATTGAAATGCTAAAATCCAATTCATTCCAAATAGCGGAACGTCTGTAGCTCTTGTTACAAAACCTGGTAAAGATATTTTATTGTTGAAAGCCTCAACCTTACAGTCTTCTCACCTAACGTTTCCAAACGTAATCCGGTATAAGCTACAAGCGGTTTTGTTTCAAGCAGTTTTGGTGATCCAATTGATTTCCAAACATCCTTACTAATAACCGATTTAGAAGCTCCCGATTCAAAAAGCATTTCAACCACAGTGTTGTTTATCTTCACGGGTAGGATTGCTTCGCATCCTTTCTCAATTTTTCGGATAAGTGCCACATGCCCTTCGTCTGTATCTGAATCTGTAGGCTCCCGGAGATGACGAGCACCCGATTTCTTTTGAATCTTTATCTTCCCTGTTTTGATTCACATCCGGGCAAAACGATTCAATTTATGACAGTATCTGAACTCTACCCCTACAGCTGGGAATCTACTTCCTTCTTGGTGAATAGACCTCCACACTTGAAACAATGAACCCCTTCATTGAAGGTCACTATGTGTGCCGATATAGTGTTTGGAGGTGCACCATGCTTTACTCTAAATGCAGAATTATTTCCAATCTTACATGTTTCAATGTTGTGCTGTTGAGGTTTTGCATTCTCAAGTAGCTGGGCAAATGATTCGATATCATCAAATTTAATAACAACTGAAGGATATTTCCGTAGTATTTCCTGTTGCCAATTTTTCTCATTAATACCTAGTAATAGTTGATCTCGCAACCGCTCTATAAGCGAAGTACCAAATTGACATTTTGCCGCCAGGGAACGAAGTTGAGATATATACTTAGTGATAGTTTCTGCTTCATGTCGGTACATTTGAGTAAATTTCAGCCTCTCACTCAAGGAAACATCTTTTCTTCCGAAATTTTTCGTCAGAACCTGAACTAAATTAATGTACTCTAAACTTTCTAACTCCTTCGGATAGAAATAGTCTACAAGGAGTTTTGATCCTGTCTCAGCAAGTAAATATGTTCGTTTTTGGTCATCGATCTCAATGAAACATGACCTAAGAGCGATGTTGAAACGCGAAAACCAGTATTCCCATTCATCACTTTCGGGATTGAAACATTTGAAATCATTGAAAGAAAACTTGGGTGTTACCTGTCCCACTGCTTCTGTTTCTCCGTTCCGTGTTTTAGTATTTCTCTTCTTCGCCATTATGTAGTATCCTACTAAATAATACTTCAACCAACTGCGTAACAAAATACTATTAAAGCTCAGAACAAACTCATCATGTATATTAAGCGAATGACACGTCAATCAAGTACAGAACATAAATCATCTTAAGTGCTTGGTGACTGAAACACAATGTTTCCAATAAATAATCGAGTTGAAGGTTAGCACGACGATACTACAAGCTATGAGGTCGGTTGAATCAAACCTCTTTGACTGGGCGTGTTTTTCTTGCACGTAACAACCGTACGGGACCGTTCATGTAGGTACACTGTTTGGATATTCAGACCTGCGAAGCTGTAAAAGTGAAAATAATGGTTTTATATTTACAACCTGATCCCTCGGACCTCACGCGATGACTGCTGCACTTTCACACTGTCCTATCAGCTCGACTTCGTCCCCGAATTCGTCACCTCCCTCCACCCCGTCTATGAACCGACCAGTCAGTTGCTCGTGATCCAAAGCCGATGCTAGTTGGACCTCTCCCCGATCCTTCTTCTTACAGTTATATATATTAGTTAGCACATACGTGTGTTGAAAAACCCCCTGGACATGGTGGCCCCACTAACCCTGGGCTCGGCAACCCCCTGGCTACAGGACAGGAGGGGGCTGGGGTGGAAACGTACCCCTCACACAACCCCACCCTCGGCTACAACGCAGAAACCAAAGAAGCCACGGGGGGCTGCCCTTGCTCCACCCAACACCTCCAGCTCCGGCAGGAGGCTGGGTGGGTATAGTGGCGCGCTCACTGCCACCAAGATGGTCGTAGTACATGGTAACCACCCCGTGGAAAGACTATCGGACGTGGAGGCAAATTCGGTCCTTTCTGCCATTGCACAGGCCACACTCGGGGAGCCTCCGGGTCTGGGGCCGCAGTTCACAAAGGGCTACGCCAGCAATGGTGTGGTCCACCTGACCAGTGCCAACGATCGGTCGAAAGACTGGCTGGTGGGGCTGGTTGGGGGGCTGTGCCCCTGGGATGGAGCTCTCCTCCGGGTTGGCCGCGCAAAAGATCTGGTGGAGGGTCGAGAAAAGGTTGGGGTCTGGATCCCCACTGCGTTTCTCGACGCATCTGATGCCAGAAAACTCATTCCTTTGTTTGAGATCCAGAACCCTGGTCTCTCAACAAAGGAGTGGCACCTTTTGACCAGTCGAGTAGAGGGAGATGGACTCGATCTGGTCCTCAGCATTGATGGGGACTCTATGGGCTGGCTGCGGGGGCACAACTTCCAACCCTTCTTCCAGTTCCGTAGGGTTACCGTCAGGCATCTTTCGCCACCTAAATAAATGCTGCAGATTATTCAAATTAATCTGCAGCACACTGCAGATTATTCAAATTAATCTGCAGCACAACAAGGTGGCTACAGCAAATTTATGCCAACTGCTTGCAGCTGGCAAATATGACGTCGCACTCATCCAGGAACCCTGGGTTTCCCGGGGCAGAGTTGCTGGCCTCAATAACGCAGGAGGAAAGCTCATTTACAAGCGCAACTGCGCTGAAAATGTACGCTCCTGCATATTTGTCAAAAATGATATAAATTCACTAACCATGTCTGAGTTCTGTTTCAGAGATCTAGTTGCAGTGAAAATCATCCTCGCAGAAGGCAACCATAGGGAGCATATAGTCACTGCCTCAGCGTACTTCCCAGGAGATGCAGATACTTCAAGAGGACCTCCACCAGAAGAAGTGGCTAACCTTATTGAAAAATGCCGCGATGACAACATGCAGCTCCTTTTGGGTGCAGATGCCAACGCCCACCATAGTGCGTGGGGAAGCACTGACATCAACACACGAGGTGACCTGTTATTTGACTACCTGGTAGCCAATGATCTATACTTGGCAAACCGGGGAAACAAACCAACATTTGTAACCGTGTAGAATTCTTCGTACTTCAGAGGTGTCGTCGTCGAGAGCGGAGAGTGGAATGAAATTCGGAGGGCTCCCAGCGGGGTATTTATAGGGAGGTGGCCGCCTCCTGCCGCCTCCTGGTTGGTCCGCTTAATTTCATAAATTCGACTGTGCAATCTCATTGGTTCGCACAGTGTTTTCTCAGTATCTGTGCATATGATAGCTGAGTTGGTCTTTCGAGGTGGTTTCCCTGCATCCGTCGCTGTGACGGGGTCCCCGGGGGTGGCTGAACGACCTTGAGTTTTCCTGTTTGAGGTTTCTCATTCAAGGCGACTTGTTTCGAGATGTTTGTCGCATCTCTCTCGCCCAGTAAATGTTTGGGGAGGTCGCCTTGTGTGTTATTCTTTAATATTTCACTTTTGAGAGAGAATTTAGTATTTTCTCTCTGGTGAAATATTTTGTTTGACGGAGTTGTAACTCGACGTCTTATAAATATTTTTGTGTTGTGCCTACCTCTTTTTGGTAGCCCTGAAAAGGGCTGTTGAAAAGAGGTGGTGGATTTCACCACAAGAAACCCGGGTTTTAGGCTGGCTTATAGTCGCAGCCTTTCTGCTAGTTTTGGAAGTAGTGTTCGTCTTCCAAGTGCAAGGGGAGGCGGACGACGGCGAAGCCGGGCGCTGTCCGTTTTCTCTGCCTCCCTTGTCGGTGAAGGTGGGAGCGGGCCTCATCCAGAAGATTGCATTCTATTGCAGCCGTAATTTTCGAAATTTCGGCTATGGGTGGACCCTCGTCCGTCTGGGTTGAAATCGATTTCGTTTGAATTTCAACCGAAAAACGGCGAACATAACGATGCTTTGTTCTTCCATTGTTCTGGAATTTCTTTACTGAAAAATCCCAATGGTTGGTACGATTTCGAGCCATGTTTGTCTGTAATTTCTTGTTCTAGTGCCGCTCCGATGTGTGTGTCGGAGTCGAAGTCCGTGTTCCCCTAGTTTGTCAAAAATTTGTCTGAGGTGGTTCATGTGTTCGTTATAATTTTTAGAAGCCACCAGGATGTCATCTAGGTATACAAATGCGAAATCAAATTTTCGCATGATGCTGTCCATGTATCTTTGCCATGTTTGAGCCGCTCCGGCCAAACCCATGCTCATTTTCTTAAACTCATAAAGACCGAAAGGTGTAATAATTGCAGTTTTATGAGCGTCATCTGGGTGCATTGGAATATGATAATACGCTGATTGTAAATCTATTGTCGAATAGATTTGCGTATCATGTAAATTCGCTTGGAAAGAGCGAATGTGAGGAGGAGGGTAGGCGTCTTTCTTCGTTTTCGCGTTGAGGAAACGGTAGTCGCCGGTGATTCTCCATGACCCGTCTTTTTTTGGCACACAGTGTAACGGGGATGCCCATTCGGAATCCGATGGTGCAATTATGCCTTCTGAAAGCATTTTGTCAAAAGTACTTTTGACTTGAGCCCGTTTTTCGCCCGCCATGGGTCTTGCTCGGAAGTGTACTGGTGTTCCTTCCGTGGTTATACGGTGGTAAACCCCGTTGTTTTTCCATTTACCTTGAATTTTGCTCATTTTATCATTGTATTTGTCAATGATAGAGCGAATGTTTTCGTCCTCCGTGATTTGCACGTCCTCTGGTTGAGGGGTATTGTCACGATGAGGGATAGTAGCTGCTATTTGTTCGTCAGTGAACTTTTTGTTCATGACTGCAGCTATTTTTTGATCGGCATAGCACTTTATTTTATCTTTATAAATGTACTTGTGTTTGACCCGTATTCCGATATCCCAAGACTCGAGGAATGGAATACCTAGGATCGCTAGATCAACTTTCGTGATCATAAACTCGGTGGTCATGTCCCCGAGGCCGATGTTAATTGTTGTGTCGGCTCGCCCTAGTGTGTCTATAGGGGCTCCGTTAGCTGCTGTGAGCTTAACGTTGGACTTAAGAATTTTCAAGCCCAATTTTTTTGTGACATTGTGGGGCAGAATGTTCACTTCTGCTCCCGTGTCAATGAGAAATTCAGTGCCATTTAGTTTGCACTTGAAAAAGAGCCTTTTATACTCAGTAGACTGCCGGCGTATAGGCTCAGATACACTGGCAGTTATTCGTTTTCCGAACTCTCTGTGTCGGAGGTTGGAACGGTACTTTCTTGTACTCGATATTTGTGTAGAGGGATGTTGCGTGAGATGTGGGGCGTACCATTACACCATTTGTACCATTTATATCCCGGTTATGCGGGTTGGTCCCCGGGTCATTCCTGTGAGCGGATCCGCCAAGGTCAACTGCTGGAAGCGCTGGGCTCGCGTAGAAAAGGTATTGAAAAATGGTTCGTATCCGATATACGTTGGGCAATGAGCAGGATGAATAATCACTGGACTCCTATTCTGATCACAGGTACATTGTCGTGAGATAATCCAAGGTTTGGGAGCGTGTAGAAACACGACAAGTACATAGAGATCCTGGGAAAACGAACTGGAAGAACTACAAGGAGGAAGCAGAGGGCAGGTTGAGAGAAATTCGGACCAAAATACACAATAACAATATTTCACTTTTGAGAGAGAGAGAGAGGAGAGAGAGAGAGCCCTGAAAAGGGCATGCTTTATTTAAGAGAAATATAAATTACACAAGAATGTACACAATAAACAATAATAGAAAATGAATAATATAGATATTGTACAATAGAAGATTCTAATAAGCATAATACGACATGGGGCTATCAGCCCGTCTGTCGGAAGTGCAGACGAAACACCGACCTTTTTACTCTTTCTACGAAATCTTTGTATTTTATGAAAACCTAATATGGAAAAAAAAGAAATACATTTTGTGAATTTAATTAGTACGGGTTCACCAGTTAAATTCCCGAACCAGTTCCCGCCTATATCGCCAAGCGACCCTACAGTAACTTGCTACCGACGACCAATGTTCTCTTTGGTTCAACAATACCACAACCTCCTCCCTAGATAGAGAAAGCCTGCCCAGCCAACGAACCCTAAATTCCCTCAATACGGGGCACACTCCAAGAAAATGGAAGACGTCCTCCAATAACAATGATATTGAGGCCTTGGCGGAAGAGCTGGAAAGCGCGCTACTCGCCTCATACAACAATCACACCCTGACAACAACTGGGCCCTCACCAATCCAGGTTTCCTGGTGGAATACGGAACTAGAAGCTGTCAAACGTGAAACTGGCAAACTGTACAACAGAGCCAAAAAGACTGGCCATTGGGATGGACCAAGACCAAGTTAGCTGAATATAGGAAACTCATCAGAATAGCAAAAAGGGAAGCATGGAGGAGGTTCTGTGAAGAGGTAGAAAGTGCCTCTGAATGCGCCAGACTCCAGCGTATCCTTGCTAAAGATCCTATCAATCCAATTGGAACACTCGTGAAACCAAATGGAGAATATACCTCAACAGCTGGGGACACTCTGGCACTCATGCTGGAGACCCACTTCCCTGGCTGTTTAGTAATAAATGCTCTAGGTACAGACTCTGACCCACCAGTCCGCACTAATGGCGGGAAATCCTCTCCCTTAGACTGGGAAGTGGCAAAGAGTGTAGTCACCAAAGAGCGAGTGATGTGGGCCATCAACTCATTTGACCCCTATAAATCACCTGGCCCAGACGGCATCATCCCGAAACTTCTACAAGAGGGAGGGGACAATGTCGTTAGGATACTAGGTGCTCTCTTTAGGGCGAGCCTGGCAACAGGCACGATCCCCAGAAGATGGTGTCAAGCAAGGGTCATATTTTTGCCAAAGCCAGGGAAACCTTGGTACAACCAGGCAAAAGCATTTAGACCCATCTGTCTGACATCCTTCAATTTGAAGGCGTTGGAAAAACTTGTCGATAGACACTTGAGGGAAACCTCCTTAATAGAGAGGCCCATTCACACCAATCAATTTGCCTATCAACAAGGCAAATCCTGTGAAGCCGCATTGCACCACCTAGTCACCAGGGTGGAAACTGTGCTGGCTGACAAGGAATTTGAATATTTTTGGACATAGAGGGGGCATTTGACTCAACCTCAGTAACCTCCATTATAAGGGCTACTCAAAGGAACAATATAAACAACACCATATGTAGGTGGAAAACACTATGCTTACGAGTAGAACGGTAAACGCTGAGCTCCTTGGGGAATCAGTGGAGGTGTCTGTGGCGAGGGGCTGCCCGCAGGGGGGGGGGGGGGGTACTCTCCCCACTGTTGTGGAACCTCGTTGTGGACTCTTTACTTGAACGACTCAACACACTCGGCTTTTACGCTCAAGGCTATGCCGACGATGTGGTCATCCTAATTAGGGGACCATTCGTTGGAGTAGTCTCAGATCTGGCTCAGTCAGCTCTGAAAGTGGTGGAGGATTGGTGTGGCACTGAGGGTCTAAATGTAAACCCCAACAAAACCACACTTGTAACCTTTACCAGGAAAAGAGATTTGAGGGGCCTTTCAGAACCTCTTCTCTTTAATTCAAGGGTGCCTTTTCAACGTGAGGTCAAATATCTGGGTGTTTACCTGGATACAAAACTCACTTGGAATAAACACCTAGGACACATTGCACACAGATGCAAAGGAGCCCTCATGTGCGCTAAGCGTACATGTGGGAAATTATGGGGGCTACAACCACGGATTGTCCTGTGGATTTACACCGCCATTGTTAGACCCATAATAACGGACTGTTGCGTTGTATGGTGGCACAAGGCGGGTCAGGTGGGAGCTCGACAAACTCTCACCAGCATCCAGCGACTGGCCTGCCTAATCACCGGAGCAATGCATGGTACACCTACAGCAACCATGGAGATTCTGCTGGGTCTATCCCCAGTGGATATCTTCATAAAAGGTGAGGCCATGATGGCCTCCCTGAGGCTGAAATGGAATGGCTCTTGGCGGACAACCCCTCACCGAGGTCATACCACTATATTGGAATTGATACAAGAACCACTACTCGACATGGTGGCCGATATCATGCCCAAAACTCTCTCCCAACCCCATCTCTACACGTCAATCATTACAAGAGAGGGGCTATGGGAGAACAAATGCTGCTCCAATGACATCATCTGGTTCACACATGGGTCAAAAATGGAAGCAGGAACTGGCGCAGGAATACATGGGGCCAAACCCAGGTGGAACACTTCGCTTCCACTTGGGCAACACACCTCTGTATTCCAGGCGGAAATTGTGGCAATCGAGGCAGCAGCTGCGGAGAGTCTTAGGAGGGGGCATAAAAAAGCCCACGTCCGCATCCTCTCTGACAGTCAAGCGTCGATAAAAGCACTAACGGCTCCAACCATCTCGTCCCGAGTGGTATGGTGCTGCATGCAAACCCTCAACAACCTAGCCAAACACAACCGGGTTTGCCTGGAGTGGGTGCCGGGGCATAGAGGCATTATTGGCAACGAAAAGGCTGACGAGCTCGCGAGAAGGGGCTCCCAAGCCCCATTTATAGGGCCTGAGCCAGCAGTCGGTTTACCAAAAACCACCTTCAGAAAAACCATCAACACGTGGGTCAACCAACAAACCGCTAAAAGATGGGCCAATATTGAAAGACACACCCACAGTAAACTTATGGTGGCTGAACTCAACACCAAAATTACTGAGGGGCTACTTAGGAAAAGTCGTAGGGAACTAAAAACACTGGTCGGCCTCATAACCGGTTTTGCACCCCTACGATTTCACCTACATCGCATAGGGGTCACACAAAACTCAACCCTGTGCAGACTATGTGAGGAGACTGACGAAACGGCATCCCACATAATCTTCGAGTGCCCTGCACTCACGCATCGCAGAATTGAGCTCTTTGGGGCCCAAACCCCGATGAGCTCCATTCCGAGTGAACAATTAATCAAGAGCCTACCACCCCTCATCAGGGGGCTGAGTCTCTTTGATTAAACAAAAAACTCTCAGGAAAGTACAATAAGCCAACAGGCTTCCGTGCTGGGGGCTCAAAACCCCCGCCCTGAAAGTTTTCTTCTACATCTACATCTACATCTATATATATTAGTTATTTATTCATACCCCCTCTCCTTCGCATCGCTCCTTAATGCGACTAGTACACACACTTGAACCAACGGTAGTAAAAAAACGCTGCAAATTATTTCACAAAGATTTATTATTTTTTCAATTGTTAGTTTGATCGTAGTTTTAGTTGGCTTGCGTACGTCATAAGGCCCGTCCAGACTCCTCGGCGTGTCCTATTTCGAGTTGCCACAACCTATACTTCTATAATTATATACGCATGTTTATATTTCTCGATTTGAGCTCCTATCTATTCAAATAGTTATTGCCTTAATAATATCATTATGTAAGTACGTACGAAAAGTCGAGGGGAGATGCTATTAAATATGCGTAGGAAAAGCATTGGTATTAACGAACAAATACGACCTAGAAAAAAACATATATTCATGCCTCGAAGGAACGCCGCGCCGTACCCACCTCAATGTGCCGCGGTGTATTATATGGGTATAACACGTAAAAGTAATAAATATCCATTCTCCTACATCCCTCTGCTACGCCCCTGGTCACTCCAGCCACCACAAGATGCCGCGGCGCCTCCTCTCACTCCACCCCCGCTCTCCCCCTCACCACCCACCGTGACCCCCTGCCAAGCGTGCCAGGCGTGCGTCTAACACGTCTAGCACTCAAAGACACTTTTCCCCCCGTTTTTGGCCCATAGCATCTATGCGAGTAAAGCGATCGGGATGGTTAAACGTTAAGACCAACTAGACCCCAAATGGAGTCTATGTGCGAAAGAACGGGTTTTTTAAGTAAATTCTTAGGCCTTTTATGGCCCGGACGGCGGACGGCGAACGGCGAACGGCGGACGGCGGACGGCGAACGGCGGACAGCGGACGGCGAACGGCGGATGGCGGACGGCGGACGGACATTTCAAATTTGGATTCTACGCACCTTGAAACGTAAAGTGACAAAGTTTGAGGGGGGGTTATAAAAATTTTTTGCTACACGATCGCATAGGCTTATTATTGGAAATAATAAACCAAAAGGTGGACATGTACAAAACGACAAAAATTCTAAAGTAAAGGGAAAAAGTCCAGTCATGCAGCATGACCCCATGAGCGAATTTTTGAAGAAATCTTCGACATTTCAGTCGCTATTGATCATGTAGAGAAATTTTAGTTTATGATTTTGATAGACAAACATGGAATCAAATTATTAAAAACAATTAGGAGGTACCCATACTTTATTATTATTAAACTAATCTTGTAGATTTAAAGACAAATGTAGGTAAATATTCAAAGATTTCGATGTCCAATGTGGTCAGTATTGAAGGCAGTTGAAATCTTAACAGTATACTATCATAACATCATCAAATGTTGACATAAAATAAAATAACATACCGACGTCATATGAAAGAAACGTATTTCCACAGCCAATCGATGATGAGGCTTTATATTACGAGTGATATAAAGTCAGTTGCATTCGAATCTAGTATCCCACAGCAAGAAATCGACAGACAAACTGTAGTCTCTGTTTCATGCAAATATTACCGATTTTTACAACTAGCGAACGGCATTATTTCGATTTTTGACTGATTTTCAACTTTGAAATTTTTGAAAACTTGATACATATTCTTATAGGAAATTTTACGCTGATTCCGAATATACCACATGTTAGTATGCTGAAAAAATTATTTCGCACAACAAATCGCAAAAAACAGGCCATTTTGAAATGTTTGACTACATTTTTGAAAATTTCAACCCGAAGATGTAATCCGATCATGCTGGCCAACGAACTTGAACTTTCGTTTTGTGTCCTTATCATTTTAAAATTTGTTTGAAGTTTCTAGCACAATTCTACGGACAGTTATCGTCTGGAATGACACATACATATATACATACATACATATATACATACATACATATATACATACATACATACATACATACATACATAAAAAAATGCGTTAAACTTCAGAATATGATTCAGAATAGCCTGAAACGGATTTCTGCATAAAAAGTTTTCAAAAATTCACATTCTACAAATTTTGAGGCGAGAGCAATAGCTTAATTTTCTTCAAAAATTCGCTAAAATGAGGGGTATGTAACGGGCAACCGTCGAAAGAAAAGCAAATGACGGATTATTATTTAAGTACCTACAAGATCTTGAAATAATTCATAGATGTAGATAATTACATTGAATTATCATATACTAATGACAATAGTATGATTTAACCTAATGGTTCGAGCCTGATAGGTACCACTTGTACAAGCACCCGAAAAAAATGCTGCAAATTATTACATAATGGTTTATTATTTCTGAATCAGATAGCCAGCTATAGTAACCAGCATGCTCTGGGGCTTTCTTCAGTCTCCTTTCTAGTACCCATCTCTGTTCTCGCGTTACAGGCTGCGCTCCTGATGGGGAGCAAATGGATGATCGTACAGCCACCCGAGTGGTCTCATTCATTCCACGGAGCTAATTTCTACAGGAATCAAACTAAAACCGTAGGTACCGTAGGATTCCAAAACCATCTGGGACCTATCTCAGTCGATTCTGCTCTCACTCCACCCCCCGCTCACCCCCCACCGTGACCCCCTGCCAAGCGTGCCAGGCGTGCGCGCGTGCGTAAGTCTAACACTCAAAGTCTCGAAAAAGACACTTTTTCGCCCGTTTTTGGCCCATAGCATCTATGCGACTAAAGCGATCGGAATGGTTAAACGTTAGGACCAACTAGACCCCAAATGGAGTCTATGTGCGAAAGAACGGGTTTTTTAAGTCAATTCTTAGGACGGCGGAAGAACATTTCAAATTTGGATTCTACGCACCTTGAAACGTAAAGTGACTAAGTTTGAGGTGGGGTTATAAAATTTTTTTGCTATACGAGGGACCGTGTCCGTAAAATAAGTTAAGGATGAACTTCTCATCGCTCAGAATGTCAATAAGATAGAATGTTCAGACGTGTTTAGTGCAAACGGTGAACTTTACGTTTACTTTTATCTTACAAGGTCGTATGTTAGATTTACCAATAGGGATAAGGAATTCGAGGATGGTGGAAAATGACACAAAAACAAAAACAATAGGCGACCGCCACTACTGAAGGAATCCTGAAACAACACTTAAAGGATTAATGACAGTCCACGGTCACAACCCTGGTTGACTTCGTTCATTAGAACAGTACTGAACACCTAGAATACATCTCCCACGTTGAAATTACAATACTCGGTGAAAAGTTCAAAATCCATGTGGATAGTAATTAAGTAATAACGTACCTGAAACTCAAGTTTGTAGAGGACTTGGAATTTGCGACGCTGGTCACAATGTTTCACGAAATTCCTTAGTTCGACCGGCTCATCTGGAATTGTGGACAGCACGCCATTGCTCTCTGTTTCTGGAAAAAATTCCAGACGCATAACAATTTCTGCATGAACAGTAAAATCAATTAGTTTGCAAATCAATTCCACTACAAGTTTTTTATTTGTTCTGACACAATGAGCACTTATGAAACGTTTTTTCGTAACTACACATGGACGAGAGTCAAAATTTGTCTTTCACTTCCTAATACAATAAATTATTCAGTACCATAAAAACCTCCCAATGTCAGTTTTCAGCTCAGATATTGAAGTACGAGTAGGTAAGAAAGGATCGAATGAAGAAAGAGTGTAAGATTTCCCCTGGTTTCTGTTTCTGTCTCTCGAGGTCTTCCGATTTCTGCACATGTCTACCGAGTGCCGAATCCTCTCCATGTTCTCTCCTACATTTGGTCATCAATCTTTTGGGAAGTGCTCCTTATGATTCATCTTGTAGGGAGGATGAAGTTTTCTATATGATCAATGCCGATCCAACGACACCTTACGGGATTGATGTGAATTTTAATTTCCTAATTCCAAGTTCTTGAAAACCCGCAAAAACACGTATTTCAATTTTTTAAGAATCTGCATTCAGCTCTGTTAACCTCTATTCTTTTGGAACGCGCCATGCAACGCATATTAAGAAACGAAATTAAAAGATTGAAAATAGAATATAGAGTCCAGGCAGCTTGTTTTTTTAGCGGGAAGTTTTGGTATAGCTTTCATTTTTGGTTCTATGCAATATTTCGGGCTGCTGAACACGAATCTGAGGTTTGCTAACAGAAATTTTGACTGGAAATTGGTTTTTTCGCCAACAAGGGGAAAAATCGACTTTTCCCAGGTTTTTTCGAATAACTCGAAAACTATGCACTACCCGTAGGAAAATATGTGATGAATGAAATTAAAGTGGATTAAATTTTCTACATTTTATGTACATGAAGTTTTTTTTTCTACGACCAGCTGTTCAGCCGTTAGAACACCACGTAAATGGTGGTCAAAAACCAAAAACTCCCAAAATCGGGAATTCCGGCGGGAAATCACTGTTTTTTTGCTATAATGGATTATGTATTCTGCGAAAACTGTGGACTATCTATATTTAATTATATTAATCACATGTACAGGGTGTCTACACTTCAGCGGGGCAGAAATCCAGGAGTCGATTCTACAAGTAATTTGCAACAAAAAGTGACTCATAGATATTCCTTTTAGAGGCATCGTTTCCGAGTTTTCTTTTTTAAGATTTTTTTCGTGTTTTCGACCTTACGGCACAAAAACGGCTCTAACTCCCCAATGATTGAGTTTTCTCAAATCTGAGGATACCGTTAAAAAAAGCGTTATACTTCCTATCTCTCTAATGTAAATTCGATTTTTTTAAATTAGTTCTAGTTAGTGAAAAAAATGGCCAAAGTTCAAAATTTGAAGAAAAAAAATTCTGTTTTTCTGCTTTCAGTATGGAAGTTTTTCGGCAAGCGCTCTTCGGGAAAACTTCCTCAAACTATCAGCTTTTCTACGGTCTACTCAGAAAAAAATTTTATAGGGAAGTTTTGGGAGAAAATAGCGTTTGAATGACAAAAAACGTGATTTTGTCGGTCAAACTCGACTTTTCATCAGTGTTTTTTTTTCCATTATGCACAGCTGCATTCGATGATAATAAACAAAAAAAAATAATAGTGTCTCCCCCTAAATCATCTTCCACCTGCCTCATCTACTTGAGCAAAATTTGATAATTATCTAATTATCGGAGGGGCAGGCGGAAAAATACGATAATACGATCGGCTACCTCAGTCAATTGTGCTTCAAAATTATTCGTCGGATACTGATCTTTCATTTGAGTAGGTACCTAATAATACGGGGTGGGTTGGCAATGAAAATGCTGTTGTGTATCAGAGATCGCTAGTGTTATAACAAATTAAAAATTACTTCTTTAAAAAAATAAAATGAAATAAAAATCAAAGCAGGTTCTCAAAGTGCCTCCCTCCTTCCTGTATGCATAGGCGGCATCTCTTCCTCACGGATCGTGTGACGTTACGTAAGGTATGCGCATTCTGCATACAGGAAGGAGGGAGTCACTTTGAGAGTCTGCTTTGATTTTTATTTCATTTTTTTTTTTTTTTTTTAAGAAGCAATTTTTTTTTTTTAGAGCAGGTGTTTTTCTTTTTAGGAATGACGGTAGACAGCCAGTTTTATGATTGGTTTATTGCAACGTTTCTGCCTCCAACCAGTTCCTCTCTGTACAATTCTCTATAATTTAAGTATGACTAGAGCCTCACCAATGTTGGAGGCAGAAACGTTGCAATAAACCAATCATAAAACTGGCTGTCTACCGTCATTCCTAAAAAGAAAAACACCTACACTACTTCATTCAACTATGCACCTGAACCACATCAATTATTTTTTTATAACACGAGCGATCTCAGAAAAACAGAATTTTGTTTTCTTCAAATTTTGAACTTTGGCCATTTTTTTCACTAACTAGAACTAATTAAAAAATTTTGAATTTACGTTAGAGAGATAGGAAGTATAACGCTTTTTCTAACGGTATCCTCAGATTTGAGAAAACTCCAAACATTGAGGAGTTAGAGCCGTTTTTGTGCCGTAAGGTCGAAAACACGAAAAAATCTTAAAAAAGAAATAACTTGGAAACGAAGCATCAAACATACAAAAAAGTCTATGAGGCAATTTTTGTGGAAAATTACTTATAGAATCGACCCCTGTATTTCTGCCCCGCTGAAGTGTAGACACCCTGTATACATATATATACATGTATTCATAGTAAGTGCTCATGTATATGTGTATATGCACATGAACGTTTACGCATGTCATGTGGTATCATTAGAATGATAATTATGAGCATCTTTCTCCTAAAAAATGTTTCTCACTTATTATCTTAAAGATCTGGGAGTGATCGCAAAATAGCATTTTTGGGCTACTAAATTGTAAATTTGAAACTGAAATTCTGGAGCGATCGGGCTTGCCAACGAATTCGACCTGTCTTTTGCCAAGACGGATTTGTCTGCGTTGGAATACATTTTTTACGACGTATTTTAAGGGAGTTATCGTACGGTGTTTCGCACTTGGTGTAACAAAAAAATTGGTAAAACGTCAACCAAAAAGGAGTAGAATGCCGCAAACCGCACCTTTCAATCTCAATCCGTTTCCGAGATATGATTTTTTAGTTTTTTTTTTTTTTTTTTTTTTTTTTTTGTTGAGAAAACCACGTTATTTGCCATAAAACCTCACGTTCCTCCACTTTAAAACTACTTTTTTAACTTTTGCCCACATTTTTAGTTTCAGCGTTAAATTTCCTAGACGTCAAATGCACATTCATACAGTGCACATCCTAAACGAACTCTTGAAGACTGCGACTGCAGTTCAAACATTGAAAATTGAACATTTTCGCAAACCGGATTTCTAAAACGTGCTGGAAGCTTTCAAATTTCAGGAAAACTTGAAAATTTAATCAGCTTTCCAATGCTGTGGTCAACTTTGTGATTCCTTATCGATTTCATGGAGAAATTCAAGTTTGAATGCGGGGAAAAAAAAGAAAAAAAAAAAAAAAAAAAAAAAAAAAAACAGTAGGCACTTGAACAGGTCTTGTGATTTCTCAAGTGAGTCAAAGGTCGCATAATATCGTTCTTGTTCATTGTTTTGACTGCTACTTTCTTTTCATTTATGGTGATTTAAAAGGAGGCTTATTCTTGTTTACGATTTATTTACGTATCCATTTATTGCTCTGTTCGTACATTTGTTTGGTGATATCCATTATTTTTTGTATTGAAATACAGTAAAACGACCTCAGACTTACAACGTGGATTTAATTTTGTCCTGACATTCTTGAAAATATCAATCTGAATCATATCACTACAACGGCAACACACAAGGAAATTGAGAATCCCTTTGTTAATTTTCTGGTATGTAGGTACTCGTATTTTTGTAGGTATCTACTGTTTTTTTCGCATTAAAACTTGAATTTCTCCATGAAATCGATAAGGAATCGCAAAGTAGAACTTACCATTAGAAAGTTGATTAAATTTGCAAGTTTTTTGAAATTTTACAGCTTCCAGTACGTTTTTGGAAAATGCAACTAACGCACAAGTATTTTCATGAACTTTGTTTTTTTTCTTCAATTTTCGATATTTGAACTGCAATTGCCGCCCTTAGGAGTTCGTTTTTGAGCATATGTGCACTAGGCGTATAGGAAATTTAACGCTAAATCCGTAAATGTGGTTAAAAATTGAAAAAAAAAAGTTGTTTTAACGTGAAGGAACGTGGGTTTTTATGGCAAAAACGTGATTTACTATTAAAAAAAAAAAAAATAAAATAAATAAATAAAAAAAAAAATAATAATAATAAAAAAAGTAAAAATTAATTAAAAAATAATACTTAATAATAAAAAGAAAAAAAAATCATATCTCGGGAGCAGTTTGAGATAGAAAAGTGCAGTTGGAGGCCGCAGCTTTGGATTTTGCCCCAACCTTCTTCTAGGGTTATACAACCACACTTTGTCTGCTGCCTGGTACTCATTGACCGCCATTTTCCAGTTGTATCTCTGAGTCATCTCCTCAGCTCTCACCTTCAACTTTTCCCGAGCCTGTTCCTCCGCCTTCACGAGGGTGCTACGTAGCTTTCCTACGTACTCCGAAACTGGCATCTCGTCTGGTCTGTCTCCAAACAAGAGGTGAACAGGTAATCGTAGCTCTCAGCCAAAGGTGAGGTACGCAGGCGTCAGCCCCGTTGCGGCGTGCTCTGCCGCTCTGTAGGCCAATAGCACTATTGGCAGCTGTTGGTCCCAGTCCCGTTGATTGTCTGCAACCACCTTCGCCAGCATCTGCCAAAGGGTACGATTCAGCCTCTCCACTAGTCCATCACTTTGTGGGTGCAGAGGAGTGGCCCGAGTCTTATGGATACCGAGCAGCTTTGCAACTGGATCTGCTCGCTGTGCTTTCCCTGTTTCTTCCACAACAGGCCCCTGAAGCTGGCATCAATTCAGCCGGGCTCCCTCCTTCAGTTCACAACGGGCACAATATTGGTAACTATCCTTCAGGCACGGCCTCCTAGAGACAGCATCTGCATTCCCGTGCTCCTTCCCAGGACGATACTCTATCACTATGGAGAGAGGTGCCAGCTGCTCTAGCCATTGTGCCATCTGCCCATCTGCATTCTTGAAATTTAGAAGCCATCTCATCGAAGCATGATCCGATCGGACCATCAACTGTAGCCCGTTGGATACCAAAGTTCTGGAAGTGGCCTACAGCTTAAACAACACTCAGCAACTCCTTCCGGGTAACACAGTAATTCCGTTCAGGCTTAGACAGACACTTACTGTAGCATGCAATGACTACTTCTTTTCCATCCTGGACCTGAGACAGGACAGCCCCCACTGCTAAATCACTCGGGTCTGCATCAATAATGAACTGTCCCTTGCTCTGGACATGGCCCAGTACTGGCTTTGACACCAGTGCTTCCGTCATCCTCTGGAATGCCTCCTCACAACTCTCGGTCCAGACAAACTCCTTGGCATCCACTGTCTGGTACAGGGGCTTCATTACATGAGCAAAAGAAGGGACAAACTCCCGGTAGTAGCTGCACAGGCCTATAAACTATCGGAGCTCCCAAGCCAAGCCAGGGGTAGGCCATTCCACTATAGTCTTCACCTTTCCAGGATCTGGATGCATGCCTTCTTGCGAAATCCGATGGCCAAGGTACGATGCTGTGGCAGTTTGTAGCGTGCATTTCTTTGTGTTCAGCTTAAGGTTCATGGCTCTCAAGATAGCAAAACCTCTCCGTAAATAGTCTAAATGTTCAGCAAAGGACCGACTAGACACCAGGACATCATCAATGTACACACCTGTGCAACCTGACTGGATTACTTCCCTCAAAACCCCCTCCATGGTACGCTGAAAGGTAGCAGGGGCATTACAAAGGCCGAAGGGCATAACTTAAAACTGCCAGAGGCCAGTAGGGGTACAGAACACCGTTTTGCCCTGGTCAGCTGGAGCCACAGGTATCTGCCAGTACCCGTTCTGGAAATCCAACGTGGAGAACCATGAGCACCCCTCCAAACCTCTTATCAGTTAATCTGTCTTGGGCAATGGATGAGCGTCCTTCCGAGTAATGTTGTTCAGCTTCCGATAATCTATACAATAATGTGTAGACCCGTCTTTCTTGGCCACCAGTATAATTGGGCTTGCCCATGAGCTCTTGGAGGGTTCAATAACCCCTGCTCTCAGCATATCTTCCACTGGGGAACCGGCGATTCCTTCCCGTCAAAGTGAAAGTTGGACCTTGCGACCCGAGGGAGATGGCGATTCCTACCGGTGTGAGGCTGGCCAGTGAGCCGAGGTTCGGCGATTCCTTCCCCTCCAATCTCAAAGTGATAAGGCCCTTCAGGAGGATTTAATAATATTTTGATATCTATTTATTTAAAAAATCGCATTTATGTAGTTATTTTGTCAATGTTTCTGAAGAAATCTTGTGTTCTGTCGCTCAGAACCAGTTGTAGGAAACTTCCAACCCTTCCGAAGTCCATTGATGAGTTGTTGTCTACTCTTCCTACAATGAATATCCACACTGCCAAAGGAGATTACTTCTTGTTAGTGGTGAATGAAACTAGCTGATCCACTTCAGGCTTCTTCATTGGGGCCAATCTCCTGGGCTTCTGTCGGATGGACAAGGAATTCCCCACATTGATCCTATGAGGCTCAACCTTAGCTGCACCAAAAACCATCTTACCTTCCCCAAAGACATCCCTGTACTTGACCAACAACTTCAAAACCAAGTTGGCTTGCTCTTGTGACAGTCCCTCTATTGATCGCTTCCACAGCTGATCCAAAGCTCCGCTGAGTCCTCTATCTTCATTCTCCCCAGCTGTCTGCAACGTGTTGATGCCTACTAGTGGGACCTTCTTATGACCCAAGCACAGCTTTCCATTTTCTAGGTCTACATTACAGCCATGCTTACCCAGAAAATCTAGGCCAAGAAGGCAATCCTCCTTAATTTGTGCCACCGTTACATCCTGAGTAAAGCTGATCCCATGTCTCGAGTCCATCCTCACTGCCTTTTTCCCTTCTACTTCAATCGCTGCCCCGTAGCTGAATGGAGGTTCACATCAGATGTATGCAACTTAGTACCACCCTTTAACACATTAGGCCTCACCACCGTTGCTGCTGCCCCGGTGTCCACCACCATTCTACATGGCTGGCCATCAATAAAACCTTGGACAGCAACTGTGATACCCCGGACTCCAAGAACTGGGTGGGAATCAAGGAGCAACGGCCTGTGTCCCTCTAGACTGATGCTCAACAGTTTTCCGGCTGGGAGGTGCTGTTCGCAGGTCTACCCACCCCAGAAGACTGTCTTCTTTGCCTGGGGCAAAACTTTGCAATATGACAACTTTGCCCACAAGCATAACATTCCCACTGGCCCTGCTGGCGGATGTTCTGTACAGCAACATCTTCCGTCTCAGCCCTATCTGTCACGTTGCGGGTAGGCCTCCATACTTCTTCTCACTATAGATACCCCAATAAAACTGCCGTAATGCATGGGCATCAACTTCCCTGGGCGATGCTCCAGGCCAAACTCAATATGCAAGAATTTCTAGGTCCGCAGCAAACGTTGCCAAATCTTCCCTAGGACCCTGTCTCCGAGCCTGCAACTGCGTTTGGTACAGTTCGTGGCAGCTTTCGCTCCCAAATCTCAGCTGTAAGGCAACTAACATTTCTGCATAAGTCGATTCTGGCAGCCTAAGCACAGTTACAGCGGTTAGGGCGGGTCCCTTCAAAACTGCAACCAAGTTCGCACCCATCTGCCTATCAGACCAGTGGTTCCCTCTAGCTGCATGCTAAAATTGGAAAAGGAAGTCTTCAAAAACTGTTGAATCATCGAATGTTGAAGGTTTAATCCTACCTTTGGGTTCAGAGATGGCTTGGACCTGGCTTGTTCCAGGCGTATTTGGCACCGCGCCGCTTCTCTCCGGGACGCTCCCTCCTGCCAGAGATGTCCCGACCAAAGAATGCTGTTGCAGAGTTTGCACCAGCGTTTGCAGAGCCTGGTTAGTTACTGCGAGATCCTCGCGGATCAGTTCCAGTTCATTCGACCCTCCTGAACCTGTCCTCCTGACCTTGAACATGTCTTCCTGACTCGCCTAGGTCTTCAACAGACCTTGATCTTCTTCCTGACCTCAAATTGCGTGACATTCCACTTCTGACACCAGCTTAATAAAAATACAAGAAAGACGTGGGTTCACTCGAACGAAAATCCACGAAAAGTCATTTTATTCAACACAACGCCAGAACATGGCAACACAAACATCTTGCAAATGTAATTCTTTGAGAACTTGGAAACGCTTCTTATAATAACTCAGTTCGCCTCTCAACAATACTCAATTGAACGAGCAGGGACACCACGAAGACAATCGGTCAGGGCAAAATGGCTTACAGTGTCAAAGGCCTTAGCGACGTCCAGAGCGGCAAGATGGAGCTGCCGTTTCTTGATACGGGCCAGCGAAATGACAGTTTTGGGAACTGTTAGGTTCTCCGCTGTGCCATCCGCTGGCCGAAATGCTCTCTGGGCGTTACTGATGACACCAGACACTTGGAAGCGAGATGCCAGAATGTTTTGAAAGTGGCGGAAGACTACTGACGATATTGAAATCGGGTGGTAGCCTCCAGGCCCACGTACTCCTTTCTTAGGGACGAAGATGGTACAGGCACGGGTCAACGCTTTCGGAGGCCTTCCCAACAAATCCAGTATGGATCGTATGTACATGCATACATACATTTTTTTTTCAAGAAACCTCCCCTCAAAGACGGGGGGGGGGGGGGGGGCATTTGAAAAACAAACAAATAAGATAAAAAAGTGGGGAGGACGCCCAGGTTTACCCGACGCCGGATCTAGGGATAAGGGAAGTTGCAGGACGAAGAGGAAGAATGGAATGAAAGGAAGTGCACCTATAAAATGACCACCAGTTCAAGTAAGAACCCCTCAGGATGCGGGTGGTGATACCACGGAGTACTCCTGCCGAGATGCCCAACTCGAGTAACTCCGTGGCGCTTTTCCCGCACCACACCCCGCGCCATGACATGGTCGCGGCAATGACCTTGATGTTATTAGGTGCCACTCCTTTTAGCTCAGATATCGCTTGGCGCAGATCATTTTTATCATATTTACTTTTCTTAGCCCGCCAGGTCTGCTCCATGTCCAAGCTGCCACTGACAACCTGGACATCCAGGATAATGGCAAACTCATTGGGCTTGATCGCAACGATATCTGGCTTCTTGCCCCAGTCACTTGGCATTTGGTATAGTTTCTCCCTTCCGACATCCCAACCGCTGGATGACAAAGCACCTGCTATCTGCTTGGCAACCGCATCGTGACGTAAAATGCGGCCACCGTGAGTACGAGGACACTGCTGCACCTCATGATAAATATCCTCATTTTTACTTCAACAGGCACGGCAAAGGGTGTCAACTGTCCCGCGACTACTTCTCGAACACCTCACCGAGTTGGCTAGGGTAGCCACCCGGACGGCGTGAAAATGGCGATAGTCACGGGCCCCAATGCCCTCTGAAGCCACTCCACTCTGGTTCCACGCACTCGGTAGAAATGGGGGATTCAGAGCACTGTCGGAGTTCTTTGCCATCTACTGACTCATGCAGTGCAGCAGCGAACTCAGCAGATGAGCTGGGTTTTGGAGCAGTTGGTGTTGCTTGATTGCACCATAACAACTGCTGCCGGACAAAGTCCAGGTCAGCAGCAGTGTGGGCGACCTCCCAGCTGGAGCCCCTAAGGGCAAGCAGGCGCTGGTGGCGTACAGATGGGATGCTGGCAGAAAGAGAGACAATACCAAGCCCACCGGCCTTGACCGGTGCATGGATGTAAGCACTTGGGACACCAGGTGGAAAGCCTAGCTAAGAGCGCACAGCAGAGTGAACTTCACGATCTAACTCAAGCAGCCTCCCCGCAGTAAGCCTTCCAAAGACTAACCCATAGGTTAGCTTTGGCAGTAAGTACGTGCGAAGGAGGCGCAGCTTCTGCTGTGGCTTCAATGGAGCCTTAGTGACACGAGCTAATGCTCCACTAAGGTCCACACGGCTTGCGGCAATGGTTGCAACACCCATGAAGTCGACTCCAAGGTACCGCCAGACCTCCGGCACGGATCGAACAGGGATGGAAGTTTGTCCTAAGACAAAACACTCCTCATCCACCACCTTCACCTTATGCTGGCGACCGGACAGGACCAAGGAGACTGACCCACACTTAGCTGGGTTTACCACCAAACCACACCTGCATACATATATACATATAAAAAAGTGTCGAACTCTGGGATTCATTTCAGAATACCTCAAAACGGTTTTCAACTATTAAATTTTTCGAAAATTTTGATTTTAAAATTTTTGGAGCAATTGCAAAAGCTTCATTTTCTACGAAAATTCGCGAAAATTGCACGCAAATCATAGGAAATTTCTCGGATTGAGTCGTTACCACGAACAGCTGAATGCCAATGGCTTCCTGATTGTAACCATGGTTTTAATCTCGAGCCGGCATTCGCTGCTCTCTAACGGGGATCATTGCTAAAAGTGATTGGAAGAAATTAAATCAGAAACCCATCTATATTTGATCAAAATTGAAAGTCTCGCTTTGAATTTACCTTGGGTATCGTAATCGAGGTAAGGCATATGTTGGTGATGCTGTATTACGAAGTGTATTCCTATTCTAGCGCCTTTGGGTCCTATGACAATAATTTCTGGCCTACTAAATATGATCTTAAAACTCTAAGCTCTTCCCCACCTCTGAAGCAACCATCCCTCGGTATTCAGTGTCAGATTTTATCAATTTACTTAGACCTGTTAGAAAGGAGAATAATCCACCTTAAGTGCTAAACGCTGCAAATTATTAGAGAAAGGTTTATAATTTCTGTATTAGATAGCCCTTCTACGCAGATGATTGGTCTATAATTATTATTACGCCCCATATGTATCTAGTAAGTGACCAAAACTTTGTGCATCGTGCCTCCCAAAAGGGTTCACACCTCTACATCTCAAGACCCCACAATTCTACAGTTTGTAGTGGCGAAAGTTGAGAAATTTTCTAAAAATGTCTCAACAACCAAAAAAAAAAAAAAAAAAAAAAAAAAAAAAAAAAAAAAAAAAAAAAAAAAAAAAAAAAAAAAAAAAAAAAAAAAAAAACTTTGTAAAACGGTAGGTTGAAAAGGAAAGAAAATCCTCAAAGGCCCCATCAGCTATTCAATGATCCTTTGAACCTTGTAATTGTTTTTGAGGTGTCCCGAACGAGCTCCATTAAATTTCTACAACGTGAGTCCGTTAGGAAAGAAATAAGCCTCTGTAGTTCCGAAACTGATCAGAATAACACGAAAACCGAGAATATTACAACATTATAAAATAACCAGGTGGCTCAGAAAGAGTAACGCTTTGACCGCCGAGAAGTTTCAACGACCCTCTGTCAGCGCAAATTGAAAAGAATCAGAACCTTTTGATCAAAATCTACATACACATATCAAAAAGCGTTAAACTCAAGAAATTTCAAAACGAATTTCCATGAAGAAAATTCTAGATTCATTGCAATTGCTTAATTTTCTTTGAAAATTGGCTAAAACGTTCCGACCTTGGTAGACTCGGAAGTAATTAACCTTCTATTGTTGGAATAGAAATAATAATTTAATTAAGAGTAACTCCTAAGTATTTACTAATCAATAACAAATTAATATAATTAATGTAGGTGATTACCTACCTACGCTTCACAAGCCCAATAGGATACAGCAGTTTTAATAAACTCGATTTCGAGAATCAGCTGATACAGTTTTCATATTTTTCAAGGCCATTTTTAATATGTTTTACTGGTTACGATTCACTCCCGTGTTGATGTCTACTTTTCTTGTCGATGCTTTAGCCCTTAGGGAAAGCAAACGAATAAACGCATAGCAACCGGGGAGGTTTCGTTCGATTCTTTGAGCGGATACCTATAAATGAAACTCGAAAAATCATTACTGTTACATAGAAAGATTTCAAGATCTCGATTCTTGAATATTTCAGCCCTTAGGTTGTACCCTTTAGTGTTGATGGAACGTGATGCCGATGTTACTAGCACATCCCCGGCCGATAAATAATTTTTAAGCCAAATTTCTTAAAGTTTGGTCCAATACATTTTGAGAAAAGCTTAGGACGGCGTACGGCGGACGGACGGATGTTTTTTAAATTCGAGTTTCGGATTCTACGTATCTTGACATGTAAGCCAACAAATTTTGAGGGGGAATTAAACTTTTTTTTTTTTGGTCGATTACAAAGGATCATTATTGAAAATGATTAACCAAAAGCATTGGCAATGAAGATGTGCACTTCTGACTTCCCGGACCAAAATGGTTTCACATTTTTACATATGCTTCCACACATGGAGAGAGGCAGAATGGCGGTGCACGAGTATACCGCACCAAATACAGAATCACTCCTCCAGTAGGTACGATGGCTACGAGTTTAGAACGTGAAATACGGGTGGCTCTCATAGCTAGAGTAATCATTCCGTCTCATGGCAAGCGTAGGGTTGTGTTACTAGTAGACTCTCAGGATGACATACTCACACTAATGGGATACAGAGACTCCTAGTCAAGAGATGTCGTTGAAACAAGATGCCTCCTTGAAGAAAACTCTGCTCAAACGTTTTCCATTAACTTCCAATGAATTCAATCCCACTGTGCTTGTGCGGAATCATACAAGCTGACTGCAGGCAAAGAAGGGTTTACAATGCCATTGCAACTGTTTATCATCAACATGAACTCCGATAAGTCCACAATTAAAAGCAACCTACAAGAAAAAATGGTGACTAGTCAGACAGCACCAGCAGCGACAGCAAATCGACACTGGACTTGCTTACTGGATTCTAAAAATCCGTGTTTCTCAGTCAACTATTAGATGTGAACTTGTGGCAAAATTTAGATATCTCGTAGAGCACGATTACCTTTACATCCTCTTTAACTTAATTGGGGTTAAGACCACCCCTAACTGCAGCCTCTCCATCAATCCCAAGCCCATATTGGACCTTCTGATCTTTCCTCGCCTCGAGAACATTCGTTGAAATTTTAATTTGGACGAGACCACTTGGTCGAAAACATCGTAAATTTATTGGGCTGCAAGGGACTATATGGATTTTGTGTCGTGGTCTTGACAAAGACAGAGAAACATGAACTTATATAACATATAGTAATCGAAAATAAAATACGTTTGTACCTATATTGTAATTCAGGAAATTGATGAAACTACCACAATTTCTCTATACATCTCTATCAGCAATTTAAGTATTAATCTTCTTCGCACGTTTTATTCTAAATATGATTGACATTTTAGAGTATAGTTACTCAAGTTAATGTGTAGGTGAAATGAAGGGTGAATTTTATTGTTTATGAAGAATGATGGAAATTAACAAGCGAGAAAGATTTATGTCATTTAACTACACATCGATAAACACAGAAAAGGAGGTACATATAATCGATCTGTTATCTTAATCACCCAAACGAAACAACAACCAATAGCGTAGAGTGAAATAAAATGACATACATTGCCGAAAGAGGAAAGGGAAATAGGAAAGAAAAAAGCTACAACACAACATTGTATTAGACCAAAATGAAAATTCTACTGCGCACGAGATTAAAAATTATATAATCTACTACGACGCACTAGACAGCATAGGAAATTAACTCTATTTTGAGCCAAACTACAGCGTTTCCGTACGGTGGAATTACGTACCCTGCGCGGTCCACCATTTGAAACAACCTGAAAACAAGCATAGGAGTTTTATGTTGAGCAGGTGAGCTTATAATTATTTTCCCACTTCATTTTTCAGTCCTCATCGACACACATGTAGAACGAATGTAAATTATTGTTAATTTATAAGGCTAAATTTTTTATGCGCTAACTTCTATTGGATATACTTTGCAAGCCTCGTATAGGTAAGCCTTGCAGCAGCTTTTTTACATTTTTATTATGATTATTGAATACCTCTCAACTGTACTAATTGGTGCCAAATGATTACTTGGCATCGGAAACGGGGGAGAATGGCATGAAATGCTCATCAATCAAAGAATAGCTTGATCAATAGTTCATTTAATAGTATCATAACGAATTGAAAAGTTCCAGGCAGGTCCAAAAGTTACTATTCATATTTATTTGTTGGTTATTTTGAAAAGAATTTGAAAAAAAAGTTTGTATAGAAACTCGTTCCGAGACACCTTTTAATATGTATGTTGCCTTTTCATGAACAGAAATACGGTAAAATTCCATTTCAATGTCATCGTGGACGAATTTTCATGCTACCTAATGTAACCGTTGAAATTTGTTAGTGCTCAATTTTCTTCGAAACGACGAGCTCAAAACATCTGAAAAACGGTGAAATATGACCCACTAATAATAATTGTTGTAGAATGTTATTTTGCGAAGGTGCCAATGTCAGTAATAACACCAACAGGATTTGTTTTGTCAATCAAGTCAAAACAGTCAGATTTTGCTCTAAATTATATTCTGATAAAATTGTGAATTCGACGATTTGTTTTTCTCCAGTAGTTCACAAATTTCTTGAGAATTTTCATTTTATTTTAACGCAATTTTGTCAAATTACTGCTATATTTTCAACTCACACTCATACAATTCTTTAGTACAGTGGTTTACATGTTTAGCAGTGCGTTGATCGATCGCATGGGCTATGAATGTTGAAAAATATGAAGCTTTCATCTTCGAAATCCGTTCTACTGAACTGTATACTTGACTGTCATGATTACATAATTGTTATAATTGTACTGAACTGTGTAATTCTTATGATTTCAGAAAGAATTTGCAGATAGTTATAGAAGGAATGATTTTGATATATCGATTTCTAAATCTTGGTCACAGAAAAAATAAATAAAATCAATGAGCTCTACTCATGGATATGGTCAACCAAAAAACCTTACTTAGTTAAATTCCAAACCAGTCATGCAGCATGATCGTATGAGCGAATTCTTGTAAATTATCGTACTGCGTCATGTTGCATTGTTTTGAAAATTGAGCACTTTGAGTGAAAAGTAAATTTTAATGACCAATTTAATGTCACGAAACTCTTTCTAAATAATAATCAGCTAATCAAAAAGGGATTTTGGAGTTTCAACTATTTTGGCAGTTTTTACCAAATCTTAAGCACATTTTAATCGAATTTAAGTACATTTTTCAACATAATTTTATACATAAATTTTCGATTGTTCTATTTTATAGTTACTAATCTTTATTTGAGCAATATTCTTCTAAAAAATATAAATTTAACGATTTTTAGCCGTTTTTTGCTATTTTTTAGTGATTTGCCAACTTAATTTAGTGATTGATTGGCCAACGAACTCGTCCTTTCGTTTGGAAAGCTTGATTTTTTGGCGTTTTTATCTCAATATTTCGAGAGCCAGTGACAGTCTAATTCAACTGGAAGAACGTGGTTTTCCAATGTATGAATTATGATAGAACACAACCTAGAGAGCTCAGAACGGTGCGTCTGCCTGGCTGCAAGTGGTGGGTTAACGAATTAAAATTCATCAAATTTGAGAAAATTGGGTTATAAATCAACTGGATGAACATAGTCGTCGGCAGACTAGGCTCACTTAGGTTATTCACGCTGAATCCAAATATGTGCGTCTGTCTGGCTGAATTGAAATTCATCAAACTTGAGGAAATTAGGCTATAAATTAATTTGAGGAACATAGTCAATCGAGAAAATTGAGACAGAAGTTAGTTTTGCCAATTCTCTCTCACAATCGCAAGCCTTTAATGCCATGAAATTATCCCCTCAATTATGCACAGGTGTAGCTTCCAATAATTCTGTTGCGAAAAGGACAAACGTGATATAGAGTCACTAATTTCCGGAATTTCAGACCACATCAATTCCATTGATATGGAAATTGATAAAAGCTGCAAAAGCAGTTTCCACTAGTACTGAACAGTTTTTTTTTTTTTTTTTTTTTTTTTTTTTTTTTTTTTTTTTTTTTTTTTTTTTTTTTTTTTTTTTTTTTTTTTTTTTTTTTTTGGTGGGGTCTATGATACCGGTGAGGATGCTCGGACAACTTTCATTCAAGAATGTGTGGAAAATACCAAAAGGTTAGAGTAGTCGATGGAACGGTAAAAAATGTCTACATTCGTGCACGATTGAGGGAGACTGTTGAAAAAGAAAGAGTCCCCCAAAGAAGCAATTGTGCTAAAAGATTATTTTGCACGGTTTGCTAGTGGTCTCGGTAAAAACTAAACTACTCAAGATGTCTCAGAAGTGCTGAAACATGAGATGCCAGATGACGACCAACGTTTTCCTATACGTTCCAGACACACCAATTGAAATGCTACTTTTTTACCAAATTTTTTATTCTTGAATCCTTTCTAGGTATCCTACTAATCACTCCTACCGAAAATACGTTCATAGAAGTTCATGGTTGAAGAGGTACAGCATGATTTTTGAAATCAGTATAGTGAGGGACTAACGAAACGAGTGAGGGACTAACTGAATCATGTCAAATACTGAAAACTGAGACAAATCAAACTTTTATTATCACATCATAAACAAAATCACATTGAACGAAAATCACATCACTCAAGTTCCTTTTGCTAGATGACAAAAACCACTTGAGCAGTTTTAATTGTTGACTTATAGTCGATTTTTAATGTACAGTTTCATTCTGCAGTCTTAGACATCATTGACTTGGAAAAATTCGAGTAGGAAAAATCACGAAGGAACCTATATTGATTATATTCAAGCATTTAAAGCTCCACAGTCGAAACTACATAAAAAATCGAATCATATACCTACTCAGACTTATAATCCCGAAAGGCAACATTGGAAACTAAAATACCTACGACGAGAAGTAACAGTAGAAAACATCAAGGCAAAGGGTTTTACACCTTCCATTAAATTACGAAACTAGTTGGATTTTAATCCATTATTTTAGCATATTTAAAATTGATCTTCGAGACCTCTTGACCAATGGGATTCAATTTCCCCTCACCTGTGACTATAAAAGCTGTGTCCTTTCTAATTCGTCTTCAGTTATTATTTGTTACTGATGATGGCCTCCTAACCGTCGAAATCGATTTAACATTGTAACTCTTTATTTTTCGTGGAAATAGACAACGTTTTTCACTAAATTCTGTTTTGAAATGGGTGATTTAGTTCGTACCTGTAGGTCTATTATCACAAATTCTGCAAGCACATGTGTTGCGGGTGCTTACTTTCATGGGGACAACCCAGAAGGGCTTCAATTTACAAAACTTTGAATAGCTAAGTTTATAGCTTGAGCCAGCACAAAATTTTGAGAGTAAATCCATCAATGTACCTGAGAGGTAGCGCTTCTGCTTATTCAATTTTTTCCGTGTAATGCAGTCTAGTTTTCCGTGGCAAATGATGCTATTTTCATCATCCTCAAAAAATCGAGTTACGTCAAGTTTCACCTCTTCCACTGTTCGTGATGTCATGAACCTTTCTATTGAACAACCTCGAAGAGAGAAATTTAAATTTGCTTAGTAAACGATACTGCTTCAGGAACCTCGCATTGCTGAGGAAACGTCGTCGGAACTGAGATTTCACTTTTCTGTTCAGTGTGTTGAAATAACATTTTACTGATTCTGCAAAGAGGACCGAGCTATCTGTTTTAGAGTTTCATTCTTCATTATGTCCTTCACTTTGCTTTGGGGGGAGAATGTAGAAATTTTAGCTCGTGTCAGTCTTTTCTTCAAACGCTCAATTGTTCTGCTCTTCTTCTGGTTTACGTCTTCCAAATGTTCAATCCTGTTTTTCTTAACATCACTGCTTCCTTTCTTTCGTTGAGATGCCAATTTCTGGATGTGCCGCATTCTGCTGGTCGATGGCTGTGGTGTATCTGCAAAGCTTGAGGGTCCTGGTCCTACATGTTCTAAGGGTCCTACATGTTCTAAAGATGGTCTCATCTTTTTTCAGATTTCCTTATTTTCTCTGCCGGTGCATTTTCATTGCTTCTCTTCCTTTTTTCCGAAATTGCCTCACCTCTCTATCAGTCATGTCTTTTACCAGTTTTCTTTGTTTCTTTTTGAACTTCATCTGATTTTTTTATGTTCTTTAAACTTTCGTTCCTGAAGGAGTTCCGGGTTGGTTTTAATCTTTTCCTTTCTGAGTCTGTCATATTCTTTTTTCTTAAGTTTCTTCTCTTCATCATTGCTTACAATATTGAGCTGTTGTGTCGTACGGGTTAGCCGTTGCAATGAACCGTTACTTATGCGATTAGCGAAGTTAAGCAACGTCGAGCGTGGTGAGTACTTGGATGGGTGACCGCCCAGGTTTAGTCAGACGTCCAAGTAATTTTCGAGCTTCTGTATGCGAACCCCTCTCCACTCAAGGGGCCGAGGCAATGAGTAGCTTTAAGCGAAATCTTCAGAACGAATTCTGATCGTCCATTTGGAGGGCAGCAGATGACTTCCGCGACGCCCGATGTAGTCGGACGTAAAGCCCCAACCTGAAATGGTTGTCTACTTTACTGTACTTACTTACTATTGAGCGGTTGTAAAATCTGACCTTTTTTTCTATTTACTATTCCTTATTTTCTGTCAATAGTTTTAGACACATCTAACTTTTAAAAGGTACAATGATACACAGGACTGGGGCACCCAGCGAAACAATTTAGTCAAATTCAACATAAAAAATGTGCACCCTAAAATAGAGCCTCAAGGGGAAAAAAATTGGAATTAATAAATAAAAAATGAAAATATTAATTCACGACATTATCATGAAAGTTAGTCCCTCACTGCTTATGAAGTGAGGGATTAACATATGAGGGACTAACATTTTGCGTGTTTCGTGGAGTTGCACCACTCCACATGCTTTTCTCAGAAAAAATAATAATGAGAACCTGTACTCCCTTTGAAAACACACTAATTAACGCAAATGAATCATTTTGTTTCTCTTACCTTCAACAAGATTCACGCTGGTGAGGGATTAACACGTTTGATTGACAAGAACCGACTATCACACTAACGAATTCACGAATAAACTGAACACGTGTGTTTGGCATGGAACATGTTACCCAGAGTTTGGCGCCAACCTCAGCAATGTAGCCAACATGATAAACTTGGTAGTTTTTCTCTGGAGAGTGGTGGGTGCCTTTTTCAAAAAATATGTGAGGGACTAACTTCAAAACCTGGGGACACAAGTGATCATGGCTACTGATTCTTTGGTAGACCACTACATAGGCTACCTACCGTTAAAAGTGTTACTTGACAACCTTGAAAATCATATGGTAAAACATATATAGCGATACTATTACTCATATGACTACTTTTTTGCTTCCTCCTTCATATCGAGGTGAGTCACCGACGCCTTCTACGTCTTTTCATAATGACCCTGAGTACAACACTAAAATGATTGAGTCCCAAAACTTATTGATCTCAACACTGATCGATTGATTACCTCCAAGCCAAGCCTCTTCTTCCAGCAATGACTTTTCAGCTGATGTTAGTCCAGCACATCTTAAATTTCCGGACTTTGGCCCACTTGTCAAAGGAATAAATCCTATATCATGGCTGATAACAGTCAAATTTATTTTGAAAAATCGAAGTTTCACACCACAAGATTCAAGTTCACACCACATTTTTCAAGTTCAAGGAGCTTCGATAAAACCAACAGATGCGACCGATGCTTCGAATGGGGCCACGTTGGTGGGGACTGCAGATCTTCCAACCAGACGAGACCTACACCTAGGCCTAACACTGGGTTTGGACCATCCCAAGCCACAAACAAAAGGGAGAATCTCTGTGGTGTCAACCCAGTTGGACAACTATCACATCAAGGTAGGAATTTTAAATAAATTTTTGATTCGGGGAGCGAATGAAACCTCCTACGCGGCACTTTTAGGTCTCATTTTGATTATTTTATGTATGAAAATAAAGTATCTAATATTAAAAGGGATTGGTTACTCAGAAGTAATTAGCACGCATCAGCTTTCAACAGTGATATTAGTAGATAGTATAGAACTTCCCGTAAATTTTCACCTAGTACCTGAAGAAACCATTTCTGTAGTATTATAACTAGGACGTGAGACATTAGAAACCGGGGTGGTAGTATTAGTAGCACGACACCGGTTTGAAGTGTTGAATGAAAAGGAAAAAGAAAGAGTGAAAGAGAAAATGGGAGAAAAAGAAAGTAGATGCAGAGTCACCTAGTGCGAGTTGCAGTAGTTTACCTTTCCACCTGTAACTACCTACCAGAAATTCTAAACCCCCACCGCGGAATCTCTGCAACCATTCTGACAACATTCGACCGAACCCTTCGGCCGACTCTCGTGCGGAGCGGGACAAGAAGTACCAAAGTTTGGACCGTTGTGCAGACCGAGTTATTGACAGGCGTTGAGTCATTGTGGAGCATGGACGGTATTCTCGATGACCCTGTTTTACAAGGGTCTGTTCAAGGCAACTCCGAAAGAGCTATTTTCCGACCAGAATTAGAGGAACTGTCCCACTGACCCAGATGATCAAAAACGATTAAGAGATATATTGATTAACTTCAAAAATGAGGTTACTAGGGATTTGCAACGTGAAACTGTTAGAACAGGTGAATTAAAAATCGAATTATTTGATCCTACGAAATTTATCAATAGAAAACCTTACCCTTTGAATCCAAAATATCGAGTCATAGTTCGTAACTACCTAGAGGAACTTGTAGTTGCCGGGATTATTCCTGAAAGCACCAGTCCATTTGCTTCACCTATTTTATTGGTGCCTAAAAAGAATGGTGCCTAGAAAGAATGAGACTTTGTTGTGATTAAAGAGAGGTCAATGCCCTCACCATTCCAGAACGGTATCCTATCCCTCTTATACAGGACCAAATTGCTAGGTTAGCTGGACAAAGTTGGTTTACCATGCTGGACACAGCTAGCGGTTTTTATTCTATCACAGTTGAGAGTTTTTATCCTATCCCTCTTATACAGGATCAAATTGCTGGGTTAGCTGGACAAAGTTGGTTTACCATGCTGGACACAGCTAGCGGTTTTTATTCTGTGCGCATTACGTCGATTTCTCATCATCTGTTGTCAAAATTTATCAATGCCCTCACCATTCCAGAACGGTATCCTATCCCTCTTATACAGGACCAAATTGCTAGGTTAGCTGGACAAAGTTGGTTTACCATGCTGGACACAGCTAGCGGTTTTTATTCTATCACAGTTGAGAGTTTTTATCCTATCCCTCTTATACAGGATCAAATTGCTGGGTTAGCTGGACAAAGTTGGTTTACCATGCTGGACACAGCTAGCGGTTTTTATTCTATTACAGTTGAGGAAAAGTCTAGAAAAATCATTGCTTTGATCACACCTGATGGTTTGTATCAATTCAATAGGTTACTGGGATCGTGCGGATTAGCTCCTAGACGGTGCCCAATAATTTTCAATACCGTTGAATTAACAGTAGCCTGTGCGCATTACGTCGATTTCTCATCATCTGTTGGTCCGATTTCGTTCAAATTCGATAGCCAGTTGGGTATATGCTCTAGGAAAATTCCCTATAAATTATATTGCAACTGATGGAATAATAACCATTGCGCATGCGCAAAACTAATGTCGATTGACACAGGCAAAACTCCGAGTCCAATCGAACGACTTTGATGGAATGTTCAAGAATTGTGCGGGTTAGCTCCTATACGGTTCCCTATCAATTTCATTGCAGCTGGATAAATTGCATGCACAAATGTTAATTTCTTATAACGTCAATTTTTTGTCATCTATTGGCCCGATTTTGTTCAAACGCAGGAGATTGTTGGGTCCAGGATGATGCCCTTTGTATTTCATCCCATTTGCTCAAACGCAAAACCAACATTCGATGAAACTCCGAGAATAATGAATCGATTTCGATGAAATCTTCAATTATTGTGTGGGTTAACCGTCAGACAGTCTCTGCACATGTAAACATGAATTATAGCCCTGATTTCCATTCTAGCACGAATAAACATGTATTAGGTACTGTTATATTTTGCATCCAAACATTTCGACTTGTATTCCGACCAAATCTATACGTCCATGTTACAATATGTGAGGAAGCTATTCTGCCCACCCAACTTGGCACGTTTTTCTAATGCTTGGGTTGTCCCACATCTCCTGGATTAATTCCAATAGGTTGCCCTTCTATTGATGAAGCCTATCTTCAGACGGACGTCCTAAAAAGAAGAGATGAACAGTAGATACTTTGCCTAGAAGGCTTACTTTTCTGCTGAGTTGGAAGATGAAACAGCGAAGAAGGTCAACCTCTCCTTCAAGACCGCTCGGTCTTGTAGGTTTGGCCTAACTTAGACAAGAGTAAGGTGCTAAGCGGGATGACTTTTTAGACTAATTTTGGTTATTAACTTTTCAAAACCTTTGTGAAAGACCAAGAAGAAAAAACCCACCTCAAAATTTGTTGGCTTATATTTCAAAATATGTAGATGTCAAAAATCAAATAAAATCATCAGGCACTAAGTCTCAAACACTTCAGTTTTGATATTTTGAATTTTGAAGTATTGGACTGATGATTATGTGTTTATTATTTTTTTTTAATTTATTATTATTTTTTTTTTAAATGTATTAATATTATTATTATTATTTTTTTTTTTTTTGTGAAGATTTATTTCCACCTAAGAGAAATTTTCTAGGCACCCGCAAAATGTGTCTGAAAACACATTTTTCTCCACAATAACAGCTTTTAACGAATTTTCTTGTAAGTTTGTTAACGTTTGCAGCTCTAGAAATAATAACGCAGTTTTTCTTTTAGCGAATTTTTGAAGAAAATTAAGCTATTGCTCTCGCCTCAAAATTTGTGGAATGTGAATTTTTGAAAACATTTTATGCAGAAATCCGTTTCAGGCTATTCTGAATCATATTCTGAAGTTTAACGCATTTTTTTATGTATGTATGTATGTAACTTAAATGTCCTTTAATCGGGAATCGGTTTTTAAAAAACAATCGTTTAATTCCCGAATACAATTTATTAAAATATGAAAAGAAACACACACGACTACGTACAGAGAGGGAACGTACCGCACGAGAGATTGCCCAACAGCGACTGCACCGAGCTTCGGGTGGTCCGAAGCGAGGTGCTTCCACTAGGAGGGGAGAACTGCTGAAGGCATTAGTTTTATTATTTTTCCTCCCTATGTTAGAGGATCACATAATTCCTCCCTCCTTAAGCTGAAAATTTAGAAAATTAAAAATAAACTAAATTTTCACAAGAAAAGACTTGAATAAATAGCAAGGCCTTCATGTTCTCGTTGCGGTTAGCTTACTCTTCTGTTTACAATACGCAATTATGGTATAAGTAATAAACATGATAATAAGAAGATACAAAATTATAGTCCAAAAGCTTGGAACAAAATATTCAATTATATTTAATGGCTCTAGACGTGTTACTCTGTTTAGTTTGACATTTTTGAAACTGAGTTCTTTTAGAGTAAGCGTTGTATTTGACATTTGTGAGTCTTTAATTTCAAAATTTAAGTCGGTTAATAATTTAGGTTGGCCTAATGATTCACTTTCTGAATGAAGGGGTTGTCCCTTGTAATACATCCTACTGTTACCTTCCGAAATTAAAAATATACCCTTTAATTCCACTATTTCCGAACCATGCCTATTATTTATTTCTATTTTGTCTCCAAAGGGGAAGACTGCTAGATGCTGATTTGATTCTGGAATTGATTCAATCCAATTATCCTCAATGTTTACTGTTACGTATTCACAATGTTCTGCAGTACTGGAACTAAGTATTTCTTCTTCACATTTAACATTCTGGTTTGATATTAATTTTTTACTACAATGAATGATACTACCCCTTTGACAATTATCTGACAGGGGTATTGTTGTATTATTTGACTTAGACTTGAGAAGATAATTTATCTTAGGAAATATAGAAACATACTGATTTTGCCTAAGTGTGGGTATTGGTCGTAAAAAGTACAAGTGGTATTGTAACCCATCGGTCAATGGTAGATTGAGAAAATACATTATTTCATCGTCCTTGATTGCACAAGTAACTTGAATAGTGGATTCTATTTCTAGAATATTTTCGTACTTTATTTCTAAAGGTAATTTGGAACCGTAAGTATTTGACAATTTTTGGAGTTCTGCAAACAGCTGATGCGTTCCAATTATACTAGGATGTAATGTTCTCAATTTGCAAAATGTTATTGAATTCTCAATATCTTGGAATATTGTCAGTATCACATTAAATACTAGTTGTTGAAGGTTGAGTATTTCCTTTATGGAATCAGCGAGAGCCTGATTAGAACTAATTTTCATGAAATTATCAATTTCTAACAGTTTGTTTTTTATTTGCTCATTATTGAAACGAATGTCTTGAATGGTCGAATTAAAATCGGACATCAGATCTGCAATGAGTGAGAATTGAGAATCCAATTGATCCTGAACAGTTATTTCATTATTCTTAATTTGAGTAAACAGCTTTTCATAACGTTTACCGTCAGAGGCGTCTAGATTGCCAGTTATAAATTTAATTATATTACCTAACCCATTTACTAATCCCCTTTTTTTTCTACCTTGATTAACATTAATGTGGGTAATTTTTTCCTTAATAATACTAATAGTATAATTTAATAATTTACAATATTCGTCTGTCTGTCTGACCTGGAATTGATTTACTTTGATCTTATTCAACAGATTTTCGTACTGTGAGGTTAGTTCGTAAAATTCATCTATTAAGCTGTCAATTTTATAATGGTGAACCAGAGTATGTTGGGAGTTTATAAGTCGGGCTGGTCCTAATAGAATAGGCAGTATCCCTTGATTAGTTGTTATATTTCTCACCTCGGAGCTTCCGATTGAGAAGAGGAGGGTCCTGGAACAGGTTCACGAGGTGAAGTGTCAGTGGGTAAGTCACTCGTAGTTTGTTTGCGTGGTCTTTTTATATTAGACGTATGAATTTTTCCTTGTGTGTTATGGTGTCGAGGAACTATTTGAGCGGTTTTTAATTCGGGATTGGTTGATTGCAAGGTTTCCTTATGATATTTTTGTTTAGTTTTATCTTGAATTTGTCTAGTTCTTACAAATATTTCTGTGGGTAATTCTGGAACTTCCTCTCTATCCTGATTCCTTCTTTCAGCAATACGTTCCTTTTGGGCTTGAGATCTTTCTTTGATTATGTCATAAATTAGTTTTACTTTGTCTCGATGTTTGTCTATAAAATTCGTCATTAAGTTTTTCTCTAAGTCGGCTTCTAGTAAAGGGTCGTTCTCTACATGACCATTTATTACTTCGAATGGCGTTAGTTTTGTAACAGAGTGGATACTACTATTATAAGCTATTAGTGCATAGTTAACTTTATTTTTTATGCTTTCATTTTTGAATTCGTCTCTATTTGACAGTATTCTAACGTGTTCAATTAGGGTCGAGTGAAATCTTTCTATTAATCCATTCGAATTTGGGTTTTGAGAACAAATGTAATGAACTTTAATTTTGTGGGTCTCTAGTAACTCTTTGACCAATGAGCTACCGAATTCTGCTCCATTATCGGCCACGATCATTTTTGGTATCCCATGGTGGGAAAAGAATTTTAGAAGGGCTCCGACTGTGTCAATACTATTAGATGATTTTAGAATGTAGGCTTGGGCATACTTTGAAAATGAATCGATGATTGTTAAAAACTTGGATTTCTCCAAAGACAATTTGTCGATATGTAGGATTTCGAATGGTCTAGAAGGCGTGGGGGTAACGTTTAACTTTGGTTTAATGGGATGTCTGTCATATTTGCAGGCAAGACATATTTCGCATTTATTAATATAATTTTGGATTGTGGTTTTCATATTCGGCCAAAAATATTTCCTCTTAAGTTTCTCTAAGGTCTCAGTAATGCCTCGATGATTGGTTTTCCCTATATGTTGTTGTTGGATATATTCCCTAGCTGTTTCTGGATCTGTGACATCTTCTAGCCTAGCGGAACACTTGACGAAACTTATTTCAGAATGTTTGAAATTTCTTATCATTATTCGGCTGAATTCTTCATAGATATCATTGACAAAAAATAAGGAATATTTTCTCTTCGGAACTATGTAGGTTTTCACAAAGTGAATTATATCTGATTCAAGATTATTTTTCCTAAGCGTTACTGTTATTCTAGTGATTCTTTCAAAAATATTTTCAATCCTAGGGTTTCTGATTTCTTCTCTGTCGGCTACTACAATGATGATTTGGTTAGTTCCATAATTAACAGGTTTTTCGGTTATAGGAATATTCAGTATTGTGTTTCCCTCGTAATTAGAATGAACAGTGGGAGCTAAAGACGCTGAATCACTGGCGTTCTCGTCCACATTGACGACCATTGATTCCGATGAATTATTTACGGCATCATTTAGTTCTCCCAGTACTTCATTCATGAGTGGAGTTGGAGGACTATCCCCGGTGAGAGCATCTTGAACAATTTGCTCAACATCAGGTGAATTTTCGTTGATGTTAATTTCCACTCGGGAAAGGGCATCGGCATTTTGATTAGTGGATCCTTTTTTGTAGTGGATCTCATAATCATATTGCTCTAATTTAAGCCTCCATCTGAATAATTTAGAATTGGGTTCCTTCAGTGAAAATAACCACTGAAGAGGCTTATGGTCAGTAAAAATTTTGAATTTTCGGCCAAAAAGGTATGGTCTAAAGTATTGTGTAGCCCAGACACATGCAAGGCATTCCTTCTCGATGGTAGAGAGGTTGCGTTCATGGTCATTCAGAGTCCGGCTAGCGTACGCTATAGGTAAGTCAGCACCGTTAGTGCACTGGCTTAAAACCGCGCCTAACGCAATGTTCGAAGCATCAGTTGTAAGGTTAAAGGGCTTCGAGAAGTCGGGATATTGTAAAATCGGATCATTTATGAGCAGAGTTTTGCATTTCTCAAAACACTCTTTATACTCGGGGTTTTGAGGATCGATCGTCGCTCCCTTCTTCAAACATTGGGTTAATGGTTTGGTTATTTGGGCAAAGTTTTTAATAAATTTTCTATAATAACCCAATAGTCCGAGAAAACCCTTAATTTGTTTTGGAGTTGTGGGAATCGGATATTTGGATATAGCTTCGGTTTTGAGGGGGTTTGGCTTAACTCCTTCAGGGGTGATAAGATGTCCTAAATAGACACATTCTCTTTTGAGGAACTCCGTTTTATCCAATTGTATTTTCAAATTAGCTTCACGGAGTCTGTCAAAAACCTTTCTGAGACTATTTATATGTTCTTCGAGACTTGTACTATAGATGATAACATCGTCAATAAAAACAGTGCAAATTTCATTCTGCAAACCGCGTAATACATTGTCGAGCAACCGTTGGAAACTAGGAGGTCCGTTTTTTAAACCCATCGGCATTCTACTAAATTCCCAATGACCATTTTCCGAAGAGAAAGCAGTTTTGGCAATACTATCCGGATGCATTGGAATTTGATGAAAACCGCTTTTGAGGTCAAGGCAAGTGAAGTACATACACCTACCAAGTTTGTCGAGCAAATCATTTATGACTGGAAGTGGGTATTTATCGTCTATTGTCTTGTTGTTAAGTCCGCGGTAATCAATAACCAGTCTATACTTTTGTTTGCCGGATGCATCTAATTTTTTGGGTACGAGCCAGAGTGGACTATTCCAAGGTGAAGAGCTGGGTTGAATAATTCCCTGTTTGAGCATATCTTGTATTTGGTTATCAATTTCCTTTTTATATACCTCGGGATATCGGTAATTGCGGGTATACACGGGGATCTCGTCAATGGTACGGATTACATGTTGGACTTTATTAGTACACGTTAAGGTGTTTCCTTCACAATGAAACAAATCTTTGTACTGATATACTAAGTTCAAAATTTGTCTCTTTTCTTCTTCGTTCATATGATCCGTTCGAATATTAGTGGGGTCAAATACATAATTTTGCGTATCATAATAATTCACATTTGGACTTTTCACTTTGTCTAAAATGGGGATTTCTTCAACTTGGATGGGTTCAAACAGTTTGAAATTACATTCAGAATCACTATTATTTAAAATTCCTACGTAACATTCCTTATCTTGAATTTTGACCAGGCATTCAGGAATTTCTAGTGAATTTTGTTTCAGATATGGAATTACTCCTTCCTTTTTTGTTGAATCACAACGTACGGGAATTTTAATCTGCGAAATTGCCCTAGGTGGTATTTTTTGTTCATAGATCGGTTTTTTATTTATTTCTTGATCAACGTAGTGATATTTAAAAGGGATTTTGAAATTTTTTATTATTAGTAACTTGTTCTCATAATCAATATGAGCGCCAAGTAACTCAAGGTTATCTGTACCTAATAGCAATCCGAATCGGCTATGGAATTTGTGAATTCTAAAAAGGAGATTTAGGTTTTTAATTTTGAACATTTCGCCACATGGGATCCTTGCACTATTGCTCCCATATGACAATCCGTGGATTGACCTAACTTGAAATTTCTCTGTTATGATTTTGTCGGGGAAAAATTTTTTAATGACCTCTGGATGCACAAAACTTGAAGTGCTTCCGGAGTCCAACAGGATTCTAATTTTATGCTTCGGAAATACTATGTATGGCAGTTTTTGTCCAGCTTTTGGTTTCAAATGTATTAGGGAGAATGTAGCGATTCGGACTCCTCCTCTAAAAAAGAGTCCTCATCGGCCGGATTTTCCGCGTTGTATTCGGGGTCAGAACTTCCCATACTTTCTTCCTCGGGAATTTCCACATTGTTCAAATCTAAATTCGGTCGAGTTGTTTGCCAAGACATTGGAGTCGACTTTGCAAAATTGGACGTTCCTTGACTTGGAACTTGAGTCTGTTGGGGCCTTGTGATTTGTGAAGTGTTATTTTTATTGGGGGTAAAGGGCTTGGATGGCACTTGATTTTGGGTTTTATTTGGGAATGTTTTGGGCTTAAATCCTTGGCCATAATATGACGGTTTGGTTGCCGGAGTCGTATTTTTATTTTCCGGTTTTATCGCCGGTTTGTGTTGGGGGTTCCGATCGAGTCTACCCTTTTGATACTGCATGATTTGATAATCGTTCGTTAGTATCGAAAGGGCTTCGCCCATCGTTTTCGGTTTCCTACTCCGAAGTTGACTTCCGAGCGGTTCCCGTAGGTGCAAAAGTAACGTCCGTAGACTAATATCTTGGTAGTGCTCGATCAATATCTCTTGTTTCGTTTCAGTTTCATGGTTTTTAATCCAAGCAATAGCCAAATTTAGTTTTGCTTTAATTTTATTATGAAACTGAAAAGGATCTTCGCTCTCCCTATGTCTCAGTCCAGTTAGTTCGTGACATAAAGTAAATATGTCCCGTTTGTCGGAGTACGTCTCTAGCAATGCAGTTTTAATACTAGGAAAGTCCGTAAGTGAGTAATTATCTAGCATATCCGAGGCTGGTCCCTGTATTTTGGACATAATGGTCTTAAGGACCTCTTCATTTTGATAATTTGTGGGATCTTCATCATCTATGAACCTATTAGCTATAGATTCACACGTGTCCAAAAATTTCCGGAGCTTTCCTGGGTTTCCCTCAAAGGTCGGGATCATGTCCGCATGTTTCTTTTTAAATTCGGGGACTTGGTCCCTAGTATTTTGATTGACATTTAAGTTTCTGAGGGACTCCTGGATTCTTTGAGAAATAAAATAATCTACAAAGTTAGGATCATTAAAAGGGTTGCTCGGGATCGGGTTTGCCGCCCCAGGTTGTGACTGTCCCTCAGACATATCAGAATCTTCCTCTATTACAGGTAGTCTTTCGAAAGGTGAGCGAACCTTCTTTAAGAAATATTTTCTGTAGTTTTTTGGAATTTTGACAGGAAAGTATGTACTGTTCAGTGTCTACTCCAAGTGTTCGTTTGTGTCAGTGTGTAAATGTACAAAAACACAAGTTTATAATATTCAATTATAAAAATGAAATCAAGTATCTTAAATTAAGACAATAAAATTGATTAATTATGAAATTAACGTCAGATGACGGGTGGCTTGAAACGCAATTTCAATAATTAAATACAAATAAAATAAAGTGTCTTTAAATTAAGACAATAAAAATTGATTAATTATGAAATTAACGTCAGATGACGGGTGGCTTGAAACGCAATTTCAATAATTAAATATAAATAAAATAAAGTGTCTTTAAATTAAGACAATAAAAATTGGTTAATTATTATTTTTTTTTTTTCTGCAATACCGCGCCAGATGACGGGTGGCTTGAAACGCGGTTGCAACAAAAACTTGATCGTTCCTTCCCACCAGGTAACGGGTGGTATGAAATGGGGAGGTTTAACGATTATTAGAATAAAATTGAATTGTTCCTTCCCACCAGGTAACGGGTGGTATGAAATGGGGAGGTTTAACAATTATAAAAAATCAAATGAAGTTGAATTAGAAGTTTGAATCTTCCTTCAAAATTTGCCGGTGATCTCGCTACTCCTGGAGAATTAAAAGATGAAGCTGGGTTGGTACTTACAACACGACGAGAGTAAACATCTGAGTTTTCTTATCTCGGCTTTAGGTGAAGGTCGACAGAGTAGGTACCTCGGTGTCTTGTTGCGGCCAGCGGCTTCGGGGAAAAGATAGCGAAGGAGCACGGCGTTCTTCCGTCTTCACAGGCGGAAATCCACTTCTATTTATTTAACGAGCCAAGTGTCTTTGCTCGGGCGTCCTGTTTTTGGCGAATTCGCGTAGTTTCCTCTTGTGGAGCGTGTGATGTTCTCTCGAAGTCACAGAGTGAGTAGAGATGATAGATTTTCTTCTTGGTGAACAGCAGGTTCCCTTTGGGTCAGAATGCAATCGATTTTGATTGATTGATTTGCCCAAAGTTAATTGATTTGTCCACGAGACTGCGCCACTTAAATGTCCTTTAATCGGGAATCGGTTTTTAAAAAACAATCGTTTAATTCCCGAATACAATTTATTAAAATATGAAAAGAAACACACACGACTACGTACAGAGAGGGAACGTACCGCACGAGAGATTGCCCAACAGCGACTGCACCGAGCTTCGGGAGGTCCGAAGCGAGGTGCTTCCACTAGGAGGGGAGAACTGCTGAAGGCATTAGTTTTATTATTTTTCCTCCCTATGTTAGAGGATCACATAATTTGTATGTATGTATGTATGTATGTATGTATGTATGTATGTATGTATGTATGTATGTATGTGTCATTCCAGACGATAACTGTCCGTAGAATTGTGCTAGAAACTTCAAACAAATTTTAAAATGTTAAGGGCACAAAACGAAAGTTCAAGTTCGTTGGCCAGCATGATCGGATTACATCTTCGGGTTGAAATTTTCAAAAATGTAGTCAAAAATTTCAAAATAGCCTGTTTTTTGCGATTTGTTGTGCGAAATAATTTTTTCAGCATACTAACATGTGGTATATTCGGAATCAGCGTAAAATTTCCTATAAGAATATGTATCAAGTTTTTAAAAATTTCAAAGTTGAAAAATCAGTCAAAAATCGAAATAATGCTGTTCGCTAGTTGTAAATAGCGACTGAAATGTCGAAGATTTCTTCAAAAATTCGCTCATGGGGTCATGCTGCATGACTGGACTTTTTTTGGTCATTTTCAGTCTAGTTATTCATACGTGCTCGAAATTGTGAATTTGGCATTAAGAGGGCAGGGGGAGTGCGTCCAAATACGCCACCCAAAAGTGCTTTCTTTATTAGGTTCTGTTTAGTCTGCCGAAGCTTCAATTTAGATTATGTTGTGTATTGCTTTGACATATTTTCAAAATTCAAGCTGGAGCTCGAGGGGAGACAGTGCGAAAAAACATTATTTTGAACGAGTTTTTTTCCATGAAATTGGTAATTAACAATTTCTTTTCACTCAAAGTCCTCAAAACCTAAAACAATGTAACATAATACAGTACGATAATTTACGAAAATTCGCTGAAACGATAATGCTGCATGACTGGAACTTGTATATTATGAAGCGTTTTGGAATCAGGATCACTTTTTTAACTGATAATTTTATTGATTATCAGTAGTTTTTATTTGTAGGAATTTGGACTCTTTGGTATTTAAGGAAAACTTGGAATACTGCCAATAGGAATACTACCAACAGGAATACTACCTATACTACCAGAATACTAACAATAAAAAAACGAGTGAATAACATTTCCAAAATAGAAAAACATTTCCTAATCAAATGTAATACGTATCAAAAATTGGTTGTTGAAATCCCTCTCTTAGAGAAAAACAAATTTACCTAAATGAAAGTGAAAAAAGGTTTCCCATGTTTGGTGTGGCATATTGCTTCCAAGTATCCATAACATGATGTAAAATGTCAAATGTGTAAATTCGAAAACAAGAAAATGATGCTGGTAGTAATTTACGTTTGCGCAAGCGGAGAATGACCCACAGACAGACGCAGAACGGAGGTTGTGCAAAATGGTCTAAAACTTAAAATGCAAGAGAAATTTTTGATTTTGAAGACAAAATATAGTTCATCTCCCAAATCTGAAAACATTTTTTTTTTTTTTTTCCAAATCAAAATATATTTATATTTTGGACAACATTCAATAAACATATTTGCCTGGAAATCTTTTCACGATCTGCTCTTTATGGTGTTGGACATTATTCATGCTATAGGACTGCTCCGTCTTCTCTGCCCAAACTTCAAATTACATTACATAAATGTACATTGTTCAAAATGCTCAACATGTTCAAAATACATTACATAAATGTACAATATATAATGAAATCAGAAAATGTATGAGAAACATAAATAATGTCCGCATGGAAAAGCGCAAGAGCAAATATTTTACAAAAAAAAAGAGGTTCGGCGAGTACCAAATCCACAACTTTGTCAACAAATGCAGCAAAGGAATCCTGGAAAATGTCCATATCCGGGCGCTCATTTAGGACAAGATTCAATAGTCGGGGCATTCTGGAAAACGGGCGATGAGAGTTGGATCGTTATTCTTATCCAGCCGAGTACTTGGGTATATGGCTTCTGCCACTTATCGCTCCTCGTATACGCTAGCTTTCTGATAAATGTTGCAAACTCTTTATGCAGTGCTCCATCACGAGGAGTTACCAACGGAGTGAAGGAACCCGGTATATCTTCAGCGGCCTGGTCATATTTTGCATGCTTTTCTTGGGCTGCCCTTCTGAATGTTGTTTCCCTGTCTTGGAAGCAGTAAGAGGTAGCGTCTGCATTAATTATGCGTGTATCAAAGAACGCTAGCCTTTCACTATCCCAGACCTCCTGAATCTTGATGTCCGCTATGAGGGCAGGGGATGACCCGTTTACCTAACGTAAAACTGGCTCTGACGTGACTCATCCCCAAACTAACTCTCATAGTTTGGCACAAGCGTCACGCAAATGGCCTCCTTTCTTACCATTAAATGCATGATCGACGATAGATTCTGCCCCACATTCAACACAAGCATGTAGAAGACCTTCAGGGAGGTGACCATATTTGAGGGATATTGCGTCTCGAAACTGGTCTGCTGACGAATCGTGTCTATCGGCAGTGTGGGGAGTATTGACAGCCACTGGGAAGGTAGGTAACTTCACACGCTGAAGAATTCTCAGCTTTTCTGGAGCGATAATGCTGACAAAATTTCTTCACTTCTTCTCTCTTGTTCCGCTGCAAAACTTTTCCTTTCTTCCTTCAAGCGTATGTTTACTGCCCTTGCATGGTCCCAGTAATCGAGGGTATTTCCTGATCATATGGAGGAAATTAATTGTTCCTCAAGGTGAGTATTTATGGGAAATTCCCCTTTCTCTGGCTGGAAGAGCCAAGATATTTTGATTGAGAGTTGTAACATCGCGGACAACACACCCCATCTGTCGACAATGTTACGAAGCAACCAGCGAGTTGCTACGCGAGGCCGCTAGGAGCGTTACAGCGCGAGATCCGAATAAATGAGAGAGATTTTGCTAGCCTTCCTGCCTTCAAGAAAACGGTAAGCTGAATCCTCAGTCTCATTAACACAAATCTGATATTCATTTATTGATTGTCAATATCTCTACACTATCCTTGACTGACCCTCTTACCTATACCCCTTGCGGTTTTTCTATAAAAATTGAAAGTTAAACTTGATAACTTCCTTTCAAGGCTCATTAGAATTCCCGTAATATTCTTGGAGCATATCATATTTAGTTCAGTAAATAAGCCATACAATCATTGCCTTAAATCTGTGTACCTATTATTTTCTCCTTACTCCTTAATATCTGAGTATCATTATTGGAGAATCTTGGTGCATTCTATAGCATAAGTTATCCCTTGTCACAATGTTTGGTTATTAAATAAAGGGGGAGGGGGGTTAATACAATTGGTTGTGTCAACATTTTACGCGCCGTAACCTCTCCTGTGAAATCATGTTTTTCCCCAACTTCTAGGGGGTCTTTTCTTCGGAACTGCTGATCCTACTAGCTTGAGTTTTATTTTATAATATTGAGAAGATGTGGGCCATATTTATTTTAAAAAAAGGGTTATTTCCGCTAGAAGTAATAGTAAAATTATCATTTACGTTCCATTTGGAGAAATCCGTCGTCACTAGCAATGCAGTACTGTTTCGACGGCCTGATGATGATGTCTTTGCATCGAAAGCGCTCGCCCCCAGTATTGGACTTGCTAGTGACGACGAATTCCTCCGAAAGGTACGTAAATGACGGAATACCATACGGAATTTCGATTTCATCTACCTTTAGATGGCTTTAAAGTAACAAAAAATAGGAAAACATGACTACCAAAACAAAAAAGAATCACTGAAATCAGTTGATGGAGGACTGAGGAAATCGCCAGCAAAAAGAGGTCCATTTTTGTTTATTATTTCCAATAATAAGCCTATGTGATCGTATAGAGAAAAAATTTTATAACCCCCCCTCAAACTTTGTCACTTTACGTTTCAAGGTGTGTAGAATCCAAATTTGAAATGTCCGTCCGCCGTTCGCCGTCCGCCGTCCGGGCCATAAAAGACCTTAGAATTGACTTAAAAAATCTGTTCTCTCGCACATAGACTCCACTTGGGGTCTAGTTGGTCCTAACTTCTCGCCAGCTCGATCGCTCCACTCTCATGGGTGCTATGAGCCAAAAATAGGTGAAAAAGTGTATTTTTTTGTATATTTCAAGTTGTATAGAAATTGGAGATTTATGAGTGAAAAGAAAATGTTAGCTATCAATTTTATTTAAAAAAAAAAAAAAAAAAAAAAAAAAAAGTATTGTAAATGATACTCTTCTATTCAAAAAGAGATTTTGGATTTTAGGCTATTTTTTGCAATTTTATAGATTTTTTAAAACAAAACTCAATGAAGTTCAAGTTTTTAGCATAATTTCGTACATAAATTTTTGAATGTATGATTTCATTGTTGGTAAACTTTATTTGACCAATCTTATGCTAAAAAATATCAATTTAATAATTCTTAGCCATTTTCAGTGATTTTGTCAGCACATTTTTTGAAATTTGACCAATTAGATGATATCAATATACAGTATAGGTAACACTTTTATGTGTTGGAAAGATGACTTGGTAATAAATTGTTTTGTTTATCAACTATATTAAAAAGCGTAAAATTGTGAGATTCCGCTGCTGTAATGGATTGAACCCATTTGTGAGGTCCGAAGCTCCGAGTTCCGATACTAAATATACTATAAGCGGCGTTTAATAATTATGGACCAGAGATCTACGTAGAAGGGCTGTCTAATACATAAATAATAAACCTTTGTGTAATAATTTGCAACGTTTTTGATGGATGGATGGGGGTACGGTAACACCTGGGTTCCCTTAGGTCGGTTAACCTTCCTTAGTAAACTATAAATAATTGCGGTATTTTAATTAAATGTTTACCATATCTATCTAAATAAATAAGTCTAATATTGGATGTTTCTATAGCGAACAGGCTGAACACCTACATAATATCAATAATAGAAACCAGCTACATAACTATATGATATCAAAAGGCAATTAGCCAAACTAAAACTACGTCTATGCTCATAAATTTACAACAAAGTCCCAGTCCTTCAGCATGGCCTTGAGAGAGAATTTTTGATTTAATTCACTTTCATTATTTTATAGATTAATTATGACATTTTAGCACTTTTTGTTCACAGTTTTTTGCGTTATGGTAAACAAATCGTTCCTAACAGGAAAAATTCATCCAATGTTTCAATATATTTGAAACATTATATGAATCGGATATACGTATCTATTTCAGAGCACCCTAAAACCTAACCCGTGAAGAAACTTCTGCCGATTGGGTGTGTGTATAGCTTTCTCGCATATTATAACGGACGTATATAATTAGTTGAAGAACAAAGTACCTACGATTCAAAATCATTGAATGCGAAAAATAACAGAAGCATGTGTATACATGCTAATATGCAAAATATGCTGTAATTAGTGTTTGTGCATAGGCAAACCCTACCGTGAATTCAACGACATTCGCCATCTAGAGTAACCAGCACAATCCCTGACCATTTCTTCAGAATCGATCTATTAGTCTTGGAGTTTCGTCTGTAACAACCAATTTCGGGTTTACGCATGTGCAACGGTTACAACAATCAGTCACAACGAAATTCATGGGATACCATGACCCGGTTCCAAAATGCATACCTATGTTCCCCCAAATTTGAACGAAATCAGAAACCACTTTATACGCACGCCGAGTTGGATCGTGAGAAATCGGTGTTTCGGGAAAATTGCGCAAGCTACTATTCACCCGATGGCGATGGAATTGATAGAGATTGTTGAGGGATTTGGGCTGCTCCCTAGAAAATGTCTGCAAAATCGGTACAGTAGTCAAGGAGTATCGTCTGTGTCTACAATTATTAATTTTGCGCATGTGCAAGAGTAATTTCTCAACCAATCTCGATTAAATTCATTAGGGGTTCACCCAGGATCACGTACCCAGCAATCCCTTGAGTTTGAACGAAATCGGACCGATAGATCATGAGAAATCGACGTTATATAACAAGTTCACGTTTGCGCATGCGCCCAGACTATTGTTGATCGTTGTCAAACCTGACCGTCTTGGAGCTGACCCTCACAATCCCTGATCATTTCATCAAAATCGGACTAAAACGTCCGATATGCCAAGACTGGAAAACGAGCGATTAATAGTGCAGAACCAAGATAATAGTATTACTGAAATCCTGCATGGGGTGCGTTAGAAAGCCCAATCCTCTCATGGCCTCATCATCAATCATGGTAGGATGATTAGAGAATATCTACAGCTCATCCATGAAAAAGCCAAGATCACGGAATACGACTCGACGCCCAAGAGCTGCTCCCCCTGATGTTATAATGGAATTACATGGTGATGGAAAATAATTCTATGAAATGAAGTGAGCGAACATTTATTTGGGTCCATGCATGGATTCGGCACCAATGTGACAGAAAATACATTCAAATTCAGCTGTAGATTCTCACGGTCCTCCTGGCATTTATCGGGCAAAAGAGCTTCATATCAGCTGCAAAAAAAGTAGCTGTTTCCCAAAAATGAACTCACACTTCAAGCTTCTCAAGCAGCTTCGTTATGGTAGACAAAGAACTCACCACTCTAAAGTAACAATAGACTCGTGCAATAATACCTAAGTGTATAAACTTGCAATGACACTCACGAAACTGCTATGAATGCGCAAGCATTTATCGTCTTGTGACATTTATTCTAAAATTCAGCGCAAAAACCATAAATGTTTTTTATATTTTGACAATCATTCATTCATTGTTAAAAATCAGCTCAACAGCTTAAAAAGAGGGTAACATTCGTATTCCATCATTTGTTCAACTCAAAAATAGAATGTAATAAACCTAATTTAATAAGTGTAATCAAGATTTAGTTATTTTGTTACATACATTTCTTGCTCACCTATAACTTTCGTCTATCTATCTTTACCGAATCCGGCTTCATATTTATGCAGAATTTATGATTCAAAATACAATATAAATGTGAACACTGGTTTTTGTGCACTGTCTTAGGTTTCTGGAGAGGGATAAAAACTTCATTACATCGGAAGTTGACTGTATCACTAAGGAAAAGTAGCTGGAGGTAATTCGAAACAAGTTGGAAGGAAGAGGGACCCCTCCCTGAGGGGGGGGGGTGAGAAGCTGATACACAGACTTTTGACCAACTTATCTCTTGGCATTTCGTCTCTGTACTGAACGAGCTTCAACTCACAGAGGACTTTCATTAAAATTGATTCCCATCTGCATCCGGTAACGATACATAGTTGCCAAAAGCGAAGATTGAAAAATCGATTTAGGTCTAGGCGTGTCCGGCCTGCACAGCTGCAAATATAAATCATTTCAGGGAGGAAAAAACAAGTAATTTCCGAACGCCGTCGGTAATTGAATTAAGTCAGTAACTCAATCAAGGCTGTTAATGAGGTTAGTCTTAATTAAATGAAGTTTCTAAGCAGTCGAGAGGGAAATCGTTCATTTTGTTTGAGACAGGAACCCCCTCTCCCACCAATGGAGTTGGGTGCAATATCAACAACCATATCAACAACGTAACTTTTCATCCTCAAGGATTTCTATTGTCTCCATCAACATCTGACCCTCCATGCTCGGTCCTAATGTTGTGGAAGGGATATGCGAGAACAATCATTTCCAGACGGCTGGAGTTGGTTGCTGGGTAGTGTAGAGTCGGACAAAGTTCGTTATAGAGATACAAAACCATTCGTCAATGCTTACTTTGTGAGGTATCATCATCTTCTACCCGATGCCATATACTTCTTTTGAAAACGCTGCTACCAACATTGTATGGGAGTGTGACTATCGTGTTAGATTTTAGGCGTTTTTCCGCTCCTCACCACTGGCTGAATTGGACAGTTGAAACGCATGTGGGGTCTTCTATATTTTCATAGTAATGAGGTTGTCGTATATGAAAAATTATTATTGGTCTAAATTTGTAACTCGTGAAATAATTTCGTGAAATTTTCGGGGTTTCAGGTCATGGCTAAATAAGTTCCATGCTAAACGTTTTACAAAGTTGAACGGAAACCGGGAGAGTGGTTTTTATGTTTTGTTGATGTGCGAATGTCGATCTGAACTAGTGGTGGTTATACCAAAAGGTGAAACATCCCTGGGCCTCAGGGCCAAACGGCAACTCGTATGACACAATGAGTGACCAATCACTAAGCGCAACTACCGCGGTTGATTGGTCGTGTTGGCGAATCCATCGGAATGTTAACCAACGTCCGTTGATGTTAAAACGCCCTCCAATGACGCGGTTCCTTTGAAACTGAGCCAGACCTTGAGCTTGGCGGTTGGCCAGCCCATCTTTAGCAGGTTTTTAGGCCTATGAACAGAATTTTTGTTTCGGCAACGGATCAGCTGAGGCACTCACCCTTTCCTCAAATCCCTTTCTGTTTACCATTGAAACATCAGGGAGTTGCAAAAACTAAAATAAATAAATAGTAATAATATTAATAATATTTTGTTAAATCGCATGATGACTCACTCTAGTATGTGTAGAATAAAAAAATATGAAGTAGGTAAGTCTTAAATATTTATTCAATTTTAATCATTTATTTTAAATAACGGGCGGTCCCAATTAGACAAATTAACAAATTATGTCAACAAACAGGTAAACTTTATAAATTATATGGATATACAAATAATGAGAAAAGGCGGCTGCCCTCAGTCAAAATTATTATTGTTCCAAGTCTATTTTAGAGATCTCGAGAAAAATAAGGTTAAACGAGATTTAAACAAGGTAAAATAAGTTCTACAGGTCGCAAAACATTTTATCCCTGCTTAAAAGACGCGTCTCATTTAGCTCTAGCTGGCTATAAAGTCCTTAACTCAAAAAGTGAAAAAATGGTCAGGACTTTTTTGCTTAGGAAGGAAGAATGAACACCACGAATTGGGAAAAAATGGAGCTTCATTGAAACTAATTACATAAGAAAAGAATGGGAAAAAAACTAGCGTTACTTCCACAAATTTCATGAGATTTCGATAACATTTTCTTGGAATGTGCAGTTTAGGCTGTGGATGGTCCCCTATACATTTATCAGCCAAAAATTGATAGTTTTCACTGCACATTTGCATAAAATCCATCTTACCACATTTCCTAATGGCCTATTCGTCCGATCTTTGCTCGATTTTTTGAGCACATTTTTTGAAATTTGACCAATTTAATGAACTCAAAAATTGCTGGCCAACGAACTCATTCTTTGGTTTATAAAGCTTGATTTTTTGGCGCCAGAACGGAATTTTTATGTCAATCCTAAGGAGAGTTATCGTCTGGAATGACATATATATATATATATATATATATATATATATATATATATATATATATATATATATATATATATATATATATATATATATATACTGATACGAAATTAAGAAACAAAAAATGAAACGAAAAGGAACTTCACAAACTAAATACCACCAGGACTCAATATTAGAAGATAAAAATTCCATCCAGTACATCCCCACGACAACTCCTTGGCTCCAGTTTTTCGTGACAACGTGAAATTTCCCAACACCTAATTGATTGTTAGTTCTATATTTGAAAAAGGCAAAATAGCCGAAATATAAAAAATTTAGTTTGTGAAGTTCCTTTCCGTTTCATTTTTTGTTTCTTAATTTTGCATCAGTATTGTACTCTGTAACAGAGTTACCTCCTGAGAGGTCCATCAAGCTCCCGTCAGAGCACCAGAGATAGCGTTGGCGGCGTCCCGTTGAGGAATCAATGGGAACCACGCGCTGTCCTCGATCGTTTTAGACAGCTGGTTTGGCGTCGGATGGTTTTCTGGTGACAGGAATATCAACCTTCCCCGAACATGGCTCATTAAAAGCTATGACTAGGGGTGGTATCTCTCTGACGGGATGCCTCTTTACCTCCTCTACCTTTTTATGAGGATTTAGGCCCCCATTGCACCTCTGGGGGGGGGGGGGGGGGCACCTAAATTCATTACATGGTAGCAAGAGCGCGGAACACTAATTGTCTGAAATAGAATACTTGCTCCTACTACCTGTTCCTTACATGGTAGCTGGAGCGTGACACTAATTCACTGTTTAATTTCAACGTTTAGTGACGATCCACTCCCCTCATTTTCATTCCCCCAGTACGAAATTGTTGAATTTCTTTGTTCTATATAACCTGATTTCATTGCCTTATTGCATCACCCATTTCAAGTTAATTCCTGTCTGTCTCGCCACGCGGCGATTTATCTGCAGGCGTCAATCCATTATTGACCCCTTTGTTCCAAGAACAGCGACCTGTTGATTCAGGAGCCCTCCAATTCCTTGGTCTTTAAAACCGGGCCCAGCGTAGGTAGCAGCCCCAACCAATCCCAGCGTCGCAACTCCCTGTTCTCATAGCATCCACTCAATCAACTACTATCCACCCTCGATAACATCCACCCTCCCCGGTAGTATCCACTGATAATACTCAATCTCGATGGCGACCGAAGCCGAAACGTGTGATTACTGTAGTAATCAGCTCCCAGAAGCTGAACTTGATTACCCCATCTTATGTGTCACCTGTTTCCAACAATATGATTCCCAGTGTGCTGGAATCTCTTACGCTAATTGGAAGAAAATGGGTAAGGATCGACAATCCCAGTATAAATGTAAATTTTGCTGCGAACTCACAAAACCCAGTGACATAGCTCAAATTTCAGATGCAATCAAGTCCGGATTAGCACAAGCTAGGACATCAGACCCCGAACCTAATACTGATCCAAATAAGATCCCAAAATACCTCCAAGAGAAACTTGATGAGTTTAAATTCTTTGATAACACAAACCCCAATAGGATTCTTCGTTTCCTTTTACAATTATATCAAATAAACACAATAGCTCCCAATTCCATAGGACTAATTATTCGGCAGCTCTCAATGCGCCCTAACTTCAATTATTTCAAGCAACTCCTCAGTAGATGGCGCGGACCATTAACGTATCAAACTTAGTTGACAAGATAAAAGAAGAATTGATCGATCCCAAGTCTAAATTGCATCTTACAATGATGTTTATTCATCGGTTGCAACGCCCAAATGAATCTTTACGTAGTTTTATTGATAATGTTTACGCAGCAAACAGCGTCCTCCAAACTTATTCTGACAATGACTTAATAGATGTTATATTAAAACAAGTCCGCCCTAATGATAGACAATATTTCACCCATACTAATAAACCAACTGACGAGGCAAGCCTATACCAACTTGTTAAGGAAGTGGAAGACATTCATAGGCAGTTCAACACTTCCAATTTGTATCAGCATGGTACAACATCACCCACCCACCCAAAATACAATAACAAGCCACATACTTCTAAAGCGGGTATGAATTCCCAAGCTCCTATGAGCCGCCCCCATTATAATCATCCACATGACGCCGTTATGTACCGTGGTACATATATACCACCAGCCAGCAAAGCTTCGAATAGTTCTAATTATCAATCTAGATATAATAATAGGGATGTGAATTCTAATCATCAACCTAGATATAATAATAGGAATGTGACCCATCCTGAACCAAGCATGCGCACACCCAACCATATAAATGTACACCCTACTTATAGCAAATCTGGCAACTTTAATAGAAATAATATTAGTACCCCAATTGTTAAGAAGGAACGTAGTACTGTCGCTCACTCCCAGCGGACAATGCCTAATTTAAGTAATTATAAGCCAGGCCAGTACTTCAGAAATAATTCGCAAAATCGGGAAAATAGAGGTGAACCTATGCCCAATTTTTCCCCGATTAGTTCAGACACCCGCCGCAGCCCACCGCCGGCGCTGGTGTCGCCTGCCCACCCGATTCCCACAACGAATTATACCAACAACCACCCACCCACAACTAGTACTACGCCATTAATAACGGAAATTGCTAGCTATCCAGCAGATAGTACTCAATATACTAATAATACTCACCAACCTAACGTTAAAAGGGAACGTTTATTCCCACTCGAATTTCGACATGCAGATCTGGAAACACAGATCGATCTAGTAGCTTGTACAGCATTACTAGATACAGGGGCAACATCATCAGCTATTAACTTAAGTTATAAGGAACAATACTTTCCAAAAAAGCCTGTTTATACTGTACCACAATTCAACATTACAGCGGCGCACGGTGATGAGCTCATCACCGATCAAGCCGTACTTCTTAAGATTCGCATAGGAAAGAATACGTGGAAGCAACAGTTCCTAATTATTAAGGATTTAAGTGTAAACGTCGTAATTGGTATGGATTTCATGACTAGGGTCCAATTGATATTTTTCACCCATCGAGGTGCAATCACATTTGAACATGACATGTCTTGTATGATCCCTCTTAATAATATAGTCGATAAAATGTCTTTCCCAGATCCACCCAAAGAACGTATGCAAGTAGTACGTGCACTACCCACCACTCCCAATAATGCAACTCTTTTACAGGAACTGACTCATGAATATTCCGATGTTATTAATGAAATTCCAGGAAAAACCAGTTTCACTGAATATAAGGTGCAACTGAACCCCAATGCTGACGTACCCATAGCAAAATGGGGTTCACTTCCCCCCCCCCCCCCTTCTTTTGTTGAATAGCTGAGAACTAATGCTCATTCAATCATAAATAGCTGCATTGGCGTTTTGGATGGGGGAATAGAAATTAAAACTGGATTGTCAATGAAGCTTCATAAGAAGTATCTTCATTGAACAATCGGGACAAAACGGATGCTCAACTATGGAGACTTATACCTTAGGAAATCAAAATATATATATATAGAAATTAATTTGCCCAACATTGGGGACTTTTAAATTAAATTGCCCAACTATGGGGACTTGAATGGCGCACTAACCTGGTACTTGACATATAGCAATACTCAGGTGGCGAAAAAATTGAAAGAAAATAATATAAAATGAATTTGCCCAACTTAGGGGACTTAAATTGTGCACTCATGTGGCATAAAATTGAAAGAAAATATGGTATATAAAATATAAAAAGGGAATGAAAGAGAAATTATAATTCAAAGACCAATGAAATTATTTATATACCAAAGGGTGATAATGGGAATTCCTTCTGGAACCCCGGGCCATGTTTCTTCTGAAACATTAATGCCCCAAAAATAGTGGATTGGACTACTAGGCGTCAGCCGTGCATAATCCAAACCAAGCTCTGCTACCATATAAGGAATTTAGGTGCCCCCCCCCCCCCCAGAGGTGCAATGGGGGCCTAAATCCTCATAAAAAGGTAGAGGAGGTAAAGAGGCATCCCGTCAGAGAGATACCACCCCTAGTCATAGCTTTTAATGAGCCATGTTCGGGGAAGGTTGATATTCCTGTCACCAGAAAACCATCCGACGCCAAACCAGCTGTCTAAAACGATCGAGGACAGCGCGTGGTTCCCATTGATTCCTCAACGGGACGCCGCCAACGCTATCTCTGGTGCTCTGACGGGAGCTTGATGGACCTCTCAGGAGGTAACTCTGTTACACTCCTCCCCTTAAAGACATACTTGATTGAAGATCAAGTATGGTAGTTGGGTGGAATAGTGAATAGCTGAGAACTAATGCTCATTCAATCATAAATAGCTGCATTGGCGTTTTGGATGGGGGAATAGAAATTAAAACTGGATTGTCAATGGAGCTTCATAAGAAGTATCTTCATTGAACAATCGGGACAAAACGGATGCTCAACTATGGAGACTTATACCTTAGGAAATCAAAATATATATATATAGAAATTAATTTGCCCAACATTGGGGACTTTTAAATTAAATTGCCCAACTATGGAACTTGAATGGCGCACTAACCTGGTAATTGACATATAGCAATACTCAGGTGGCGAAAAAATTGAAAGAAAATAATATAAAATGAATTTGCCCAACTTAGGGGACTTAAATTGTGCACTCATGTGGCATAAAATTGAAAGAAAATATGGTATATAAAATATAAAAAGGGAATGAAAGAGAAATTATAATTCAAAGACCAATGAAATTATTTATATACCAAAGGGTGATAATGGGAATTCCTTCTGGAACCCCGGGCCATGTTTCTTCTGAAACATTAACGCCCCAAAAATAGTGGATTGGACTACTAGGCGTCAGCCGTGCATAATCCAAACCACGCTCTGCTACCATGCAATGAACACAGTACACGCTATGGTACCATGTAATGAACTGGGATAAGCAGAAAACGCGCTGCTTACCCTGTAATAATCACAGTACTGAACAGAGAGGGGGTAATTATTAAAATTCCCGCTCTGTCTGCTAAGCAAGGGCTCTACTACCACCGAACTCCTCTTTGAGTTCGGAAAATATAAAAATAAAACACCTTTCAACTAAACAAAGGAAATCAAGGTAATGCAATGAAAAAGATATAAATAAGGGAAAAGAAACTGTACTTGTTGAAATTAATAAATGGCAGAATACGCAGTGAAAAATAAATAGGAAAATCAGAACCTCAGGGGAAAACAATGGGAAATGAAAAGAACCTAAAAATGGAAAATAGATGAAATAAAATAAGAGTAGAAATTATATAAATGTAAATTACTCACGGCTACCTGGTGGGTGTTGACCACACAAGGAAAAACTACACAACTGAACTAATAAGAGATGAAAAATAAAAAGAATAATTGCACGTGGCTGAATAAATGAACAAAGGAAAATCAAAAGATGGCTACTGGCACATTAGGCTCAGGAGAAGGTAAAAAAAAGGTAATAATTGTACTAAACGTAGTGAAGGCAGGAAGCTAACTCTTATACTGATGGGAGATGAGAATGCCGTAGGGAACCGCAATCGATTTCCGATTTTTTTGAAAATCGATTCTTTCTTGTAAAATAATCAGTTTTTTGAATCGATTTTCGTTAATAGGATAAAATCGAAAATCGATACTTTTATTCCCATTTGTCTAAAAATCGAGATTTAAAAAAAATCGATTTTTAACCTAGTTTTGAAAATTATTCTTCTCGTTGAAGCATTTACTTTCTCCTATTTATAATGAGGGATGAATTTTAGAATTTGAATTGATTCTGGACCGGCTTCAAAGAATCGATTCTCAAAAAATTGTTTAGAGGAGGTTTGGGTTTTCCTGAGATTGCTTCAAAACTATTATTTTTGCAAGATGTGGAGGACGAAATGTGATTTGCTTGAATAATAAAAACATTTATTTCCTTTTTTGTGCATTTTTTAGTATTAATTGTAAAAGAACCAATTAAAAAAGATTTGAATTTGAAAGTATTTTTTCGCACATGTATCTACTTACTTATTACACAGGTAATACATTAAGTATATTAGAATCCTCGAACAATATACCTATATTTGTTCATTTCTACAGTTGATTGGTTTATTTTATATGATCGAGTTTGATCCCTAAAAAAGTTGAAATCGCAAAAAACCCGATTGTGAAAAAAATCGATACTTGAGAGGAACGATTTTTTGGAAATCGATTGTTTGAAACCGATTCAGAATCGATTCAAAAAATCGATACTTTTTTACCGATTGCGGTTCCCTAGAATGCCGTTCCCTTGAAGAGGGAAGGGGTCGCAGTTTTGCCAACCATAGGGAAACAGAAATCACATTGGCGGCACTGTGTAAGAGAACAAAGAGTCTAGAAGAGAAGACCAAGGGAAGCTGCGAGGAGAATGCATGGGTCCTGGCACAGGAGATCCATGACAACTCTGGTAGGGCCATTTAAACCTCATTATATATATATATATATATACACATTATACATATGGAAAAGTGGAAATTTTCCGAGCCATTGCAATAGTTCGGTGTTGTACCAAGGGCCACAAAAGAATTAGTTAAAACACTCATCATTACGTGAACGTTGGTATTAAAGTCTCGGAAAAATACATAGTAATGGTGAAATGTTCAACTTAACGAAAGCTAACAAAATGAACTATTGCAATGGCTCGGAAATTTTTAAATAGAAACTTTTGAAAAATGTCTTCATTAAAATCCGTTTTGAAGCATTCTGAAACGAATCCAAGAGTTTAACACATACATACACGTACACATTATACATATGGAAAAGTGTTAAACTCTTGGATTCGTTTCAGAATGCTTCAAAACGGATTTCAATGAAGACATTTTTCAAAAGTTTCTATTTTAAAATTTTCCGAGCCATTGCAATAGTTCATTTTTTAAGAAAATTCGCTAAAAACTAATCTATTGGTAAAGAAGAACAAGAAAGAAGAAGAAAACGAAATTGACCAAAACAGTACCAATGGACAGCAGGTCGATAGTGCAATTATTAAGTTACCTCTACCCTATGCAACAAGAAGTACCAGCCGCCAGTCAGCAGCCAGCATTTTGATTGCGGACAGTAAAAAATGCTCAGATATTTACTCTAATCTTCATGATATACCTAGTTGTGTATTCAAAATCTATGTATCTGTGACAAAAATTCAAAGTCCGATATATAATAAATTAAGAGGTGCCAACCATAAATCCGTATAACTTATTGAGAAACTACTTAGTTCTTTTAATGTTTCGAATAACAATGGTTCGTTTTCGATTAATAACAAATGAGTTTTCCTCACCAATAGTTGTCCTTGGGAACAACATCCCTTGTCCTTAGAAGATATGCGGTGTTGTAGTGTTGTACCAAGGGCCACAAAAGAGTTAGTTAAAACACTCATGATTACGTGAACGTTGGTATTAAAGTCTCGGAAAGATACATGGTAATGGTGAAATGTTCAACTTAACGAAAGCTAAAACGGTTCTAACTAAATCACCCAGCAACACACTTCAGGGCCATTTTTGAACATTTCCAATTCGTTAACCCCCCCACCGGATCGATCACTTTACTCTGGTTGTTCTCTTTGGTGACTTTTAGTTGTTATAATAATTAGAATGTGCCACGGGAACACCACATTTCTCAAATTTACTCCAATAGGAAGTAGTCTTGAGGGGAAACACACTATGATGTTTTAAACATATTCAGCATTCACAGGCTTTTTTTTAAGTATACACCACAAATAAATAGGTCGCAATACACTTTTCTGTTAGTGACACATGGGTCATGTAGGCAGACTGGCTAATAAACGCTATTTGATGAAATGAAATAATGGTATCTTGATAAGTATTAATTACTTATCTATCTTAATGATAGATGAAGTACTTAATGCGTATTGGCCTATGTAGTGAACGTACGTCCTGGTTAGATTGTTGGGAAGGTGGCTGTTTATGTGTACCACAATACTATGTGTGTGCAATACCCATGGATTGGGAGAGTTCTAGAACAATGTTCATCCAACTCTTCATTTTTTTTTGGGAATACAGTAGGAGTAGCAACTTCAGGTCTATTTGACCTTTTAGAATCTGATTTACAGCAAGAATAGAGAGGGAGCAACACGAAACAATATTCCGGATCCGAATGTATGAGGGTCGTGTAAAAAAGCCTTGATAGTTATATGTACAATCAGTAAGCTCTTTGAGTGTAAACCAGGCCTGAAATAGCGCACTAAGATCATTTACCATTCCACAGCGTGCCACATGATACCGAAGAAGGCTGCACTTGAACTCGTCAAATTTGTGAAGAATGTTCTGAACTCTGGTAATCGCTATCTTATCAAGTATCTTCAAATCATCAGTGAATACTAGGAATCTTTGAAGTTTTTAGCTTTCTGTTAAGTTAAAACTTTGAAGTTTTAATGTCATTGATAGATACTAAAAAGAGCTTATGCCGGAAACCCCACAACTACTCTGAAGGAGCACCGAACGGGCACGATTGGTAGTTATTGTCTTACAGTACGATAATAAGTCTGAGAGGTCGGTGATTACCTTCGTCGACTTGATTACCCTTGACAAAAGCAATTAATATGAGGTACCTAGGCACCGAACTATTAACCGTTCCGGAACAAATCCGTCCGGTCCATCAAATGTATACTGTTAGAGAAGCGGCGAAATATAATCTGTCAATCAATATCTGTCAATATATCCATCGTTGTAAGGAACGAGTGAAAAGAACCGAGATTACGGGAAAAAGCAATTACTGTGCGACGAAGCGGAAGCTCACGAGTACACTTCTTTTAGACGCCTTCTCCCGTTGCTTTCACACGGCGTGCCTTTTTGAAGCTGAAACAGGCAAATTTCCCACTCGAAAACATTTGGAAATGAATTTGGACGGCAGCAATTGATTGTAAAAGCCTCAATTTGTTGAATTTGAACGATTAAAAGTTCAAATTGTCTCCATTTATTCAAGAAATAATGCATTTATCAAAATACAGAAACAAGCACTGGTCTCATAATTCATTTACTACTTCAAAATTTTGGCATTGTACTTATTTTTCAATGTGCGTAACATGCACAGCCCTCTTTCTCTTTTCAAATTAGAATTTCAGTGAAAATAAGCGGAAGCGGATATCTTTCTTTTTTTACCCTGTTAATTATGTAAGCCTTTCTGAATTATATCCCCGGTCTACAGATAATCATCAAACAAAGTCTATGGCACACTATCTAAATATTACTAATTACCCGTAGGCACTATCCAAAAAATATTTATTGAACGTTATTGATCGTTATTGAACGATGTTTATTTCGTTTTAGTTATTGAAATTATGTATTATTTTCAATAATACACCTTTGTAATCGACCAAGAAATAAAATTTATCCCCCCCTCCATCAAAATTTGTTGGTTTACGTTTCAAGATGCGTAGAATCCAAAAATCAAATTTAAAAAAAAAAAAAAAAAAAAAAACCGTCTGTCCGCCGTACGCCGTCCGAAGCTTTTCTCAAATAGTATTGGACCAAACTTTAAGAATTTTGGCAAAAAATCATTTATTGGCCGGGGATGTGCCAGTAACATAGGCATCGCGTTCGATCAACCATAAAGGGTAGAACCTAAGGGCTTAAATATTCAAAAATCGAAATCTTGAAATCTTTCCATGTTACAGTAATGATTTTTTGAGTTTCAATTATAGGTCGCTATGCGCTTATCCGTTTGGTTTCCCTAAGGTCTAAAACATCGACAAGAAAAAAAGTCCAGTCATGCAGCATGAGCGAATTTTTGACAATTTGATTACTTTTTGTTTTGTTAACAAGCACCTACCTACTACCTACGTTTTAAACAGCATGGTTCTAGGAATGGTTATACAGGGATACTTCCAGAGTAGTTATACAGAGTAGTTCAATCGGAATTTGGACAATGTTTCATGCAAATATTACCGATTTTTACAACTAGCGAACGGCATTATTTCGATTTTTGACTGATTTTTCAACTTTGAAATTTTTGAAAACTTGATACATATTCTTATAGGAAATTTTACGCTGATTTCGAATATACCACATGTTAGTATGCTGACATATTTATTTCGCACAACAAATCGCAAAAAACAGGCTATTTTGAAATTTTTGACTACATTTTTGAAAATTTCAACCCGAAGATGTAATCCGATCATGCTGGCCAACGAACTTGAACTTTCGTTTTGTGTCCTTAACATTTTAAAATTTGTTTGAAGTTTCTAGAACAATTTTACGGACAGTTATCGTCTGGAATGACACATACCTACATACATACATAAGAAAATGCGTTAAACTTCAGAATATGATTCAGAATAGCCTGAAACGGATTTATGCATAAATTTTTTTCAAAAATTCACATTCTACAAATTTTGAGGCGAGAGCAATAGCTTAATTTTCTTCGAAAATTCGCTAAAAACATCATTAAGGGAGTGAACCGTAAGCAGTGAAACATAAAAATCGCCTTAAAAAACGGTGACAATTATATCAGCTGATGATATAATTCCAATGGAATTCTGACTTCACGAAATCGAATTATTATAATTTATGTGTCCTACTGGGCTAGTGAAGCGTAGGTAGGTAATCAGCTCATTGATTTTCAGTTATTTGTACCAGTATGATGCTAACAGTAGCAACCTAGAAAACTATGACAGAGCGTTGGTGTTACCATGGCGATAGAGTAACAATGAACAAGTGAATAAATTAATTGAATAAAGTGAAGCTTTAAAAATCAACGAAGGTAGGTATAGTACCAAGCTGTATTCAATCGAACTATCTACTTCAATTATGTTAATTAATGATATACAATTTAATATATTTGTTGACCATTAAAAACAGCTGGCTCCAAGAAGAGAGAAGAAGAGCCGATCACCAGCTTGCTTTCAAAAGGTCGTCTATGGAGAGACTTCGGATACAATCTCGCGCCGCAAAACATTCTCTCTGGTTTTGAGGTGGCCTCTAGTCGTCCCAGAATTGAAGCCCTGCTCCGTCTTCGACTCCTAGGCAGCGGAACTTTCTCCTTGTGCCCCGTAGTCTCCTCGCCACTGCTCTTATGATTGCGAACTGGGTTTTCACGCGAATCCAGGCTGCCACCTGTGAGTATGGGCGTGCCCATTTCTCCGCAATCCTCCTCGCTATTTGCTTTTGGAACCGCTGAAACTCCTTCCCTAGCGCCCCGTCGCATGAGCATACTAGTGGGGTGAATGATGCCCTAATGTCTTCTGCTGCGGTGTCATATTTAGCATGTTTAGCCGCCTCTGCGTTTTGGGCTACCTGCGGCCAATCGAGGTGGGCATAGGAGACAGCGTGTGCGTTTACAACGCGGTTGTCGAAAAACGCAAGTCTTTCCCTATGCCACACCCCGTGAACCGCCAGGTCTGCAACAAGGGTTGGGCTCCCTTCTGCCCCTTCCCGGAGGACAGGCTCTGTGTGCACCCCGCCCCAGGCCACCTCCGCCATGCTTGCACACACGTCACGGATGACGTCGTGTCCCCTTTTTACCAGCCCTCCTTTTTTGCAGTTTAGGGCATGGTTGACGTCCATGAGTTCCCCACAGCCATCGCAGGTGCTTGGCAAAGCGGCCAGTTCCAGGTCATACCGAAGGGCCAATGCATCCTGAAACTGTGACCCCGAGAGATCGCAGTCCTCAGCCGCCAGTGGTATCACTGTCAACCATTGGGAGGCTTCCCTGGTCCGTAGGATGGTTTGCTGTCGTCTTTGTGACACTTCTGACAGCAGCTGATCCCCTCTTGTCTGCTGTTCCTGCCTCCGTTCGCTGCGGGCTTCCTGAAGGACTCTCTCCGCCTGCTCTTCGTGGCTGTAGAGTTGGAGGGGGGTACCTTCTCTGATGGCTTCAACCAGGTGTGCGCTTGCCTGTCTGGATACCTGGAATGCCGTTGCGGCGGTCTCCACTGGATCCTCTATTGCCATTCCACCCAGCCGTGCAGGAAGTGTGAGGATCTCCACAATCTCGTCGGGGACATCTCTCCCGAAGATGGCTGGGATGAGCTCTGCCCGTATTGTGTCTCTCAGTGGTACAAACTCCTCCTCACAGCCTTCTATAATTCGATGAATGAAAGACCATTCCTTCTGGAGCGACTTTGTGAAAGCTGTGTGGACGGCTTGAGGGCTCTTGTGGGCTGCGGAGGCCATTTTGGACACATTGTCCACCCAGCCTGCAACCCTGTCTCGGACATAGCCCTGCCTGTCTTGATGAGGGCCAACAAATCCCCCCAGGAATCGATGGGAGTACACCAGCTTGAGGCCCGGGAACAAGCTCCTCGCCTCCTCTTCCATTCCTGGTTTTATGACGAGGAAGCTTTTGTTGGGTTCCGGGAAGTATCCCCACTTTGGCCCCTTCTCCTCAAGCTGGCTTAACCACCGCCTTATGTCTGGTAGCTTTCCCAGACATGCCGAGTCATCCGCGTACCAATTCTGCGTCCAGCTGGTGGACTTGAGCTCTTGAATTAGGGGGAGGGTTCCTACGGCATACATCATCATCCCCAAGGGGTCTCCTTGGGTTGTCCCTTCCATGCTCAGCAGTTGTGAGTCACTTTGGCGGAATAAGGTCTGTGGGAATCCCCTGTAGGTGTTAAACAGAAACCGCGAGCACCTAGGCCAAAGGATTCTTGAGTTCCATAGAGCGAGTGGGCGGCTGATGGAATTAAAGGCGTTTGTAGCATCTATGAGCAGTAGGCCTACCTCTTGGTCCTCCTCAAACTTTCTTGTTACAGCGTGTACTGCACCCTCTACCCCTGATTTTATTCCAGCACCCAGTTGGTCTGCTCCGCATGCTTCCTGAAGGTCACCTCCAGTAATCATTGCCATAGTTTTGGCACAAACGCGCTGCAGCACTTCCCCTATACCAATTGGTCTCACTCCTGGTCGTTTGTCCAAGGCCACACCTCTTCTTGCCAAAAGGGCTCGGATCTTATCCCACTCTACCACCTCATTTGCCAGGGTTCTGGTTAGTGCTGCCACTGCCTCCCGTAGACGTCGACTGTGTGAGCCATAGCGCAGAAGCATATTTCGCCACTGCTCGGCGTCAGTCCCACTAGGCCCTGCACTGCCAATCAAGCGATGAGCTGAGACTGCGATGTGGCTCTCCGTGACATCCACGTCCACCAGTGTTGGCAATTCATCCCGAGTGAGGAATGTTTCTTCTTCTGGTGTTTGTCGGAGAGAACCTCTAGCACCGTCTTCCCGTTGTCCAATATCGTTTCTGGGAGCATTGCACCTCCCGAACCTTTCCCCGTTATCCATCTTGTGGCATCACACAAACGCCCTGACAGCACTAGCATTATGAACACCCGGGTTGTGTGGTCATGATCATGATGCGCCTGGCGTTAGTTCTCGTGTTATTTTGATCAGCTTCGGAACCTCCGAGGCCGATTTCTTACCTAATCGACTCACACGTTGCTGAAATTTAATGGAGCTCCTTCTCACTGTATAGCAGAGGCGCCCTATTTGAAACCTCCTCGTCATTAGCTTTTATTTGAGCCCTCACAGAAAGAATGCATTTTTTACAGCCCCCCCCCCCCCTCGATGGGTCTGGGGTCCGAAATAAATGAGATGAAATACAATCAATTGGATTTAGGTTGAAATAACTCTCATAGCCCCTTCAACTATTATATAGAAATATATATGTTTAATAAAGGTGTTCAAAACCTGCAAAATACATCAAAAGTGGTTGGTAATGAACAGATTTAACAACCCCGTTTTTGGTGTTCGCTAAATATCAATAATGTGTGAAAAATCTGTTCAATACCGAACCTTTTCAAATGTATATATATATATATATATATATATCTATATATATATATATATATATATATATATACATATATATACTCGACCCATCGCGCCTCGCCGGATCTTTTCTCTTTTCTACTGTGTAGAAAACGAGGATAATTTGCTATGCAATTCGTCTCACGAGAAAAAAAAAAAAAAAAATTTCAAGCCTGGCTGGGATTCGAACCCACGACCTAGCGGGTTCGCGTAGCGGGACAAAAAAAAATTATTGGGGGTCGGCCTAAGAATTGCATAGCAATTAATATATATTAATTGCTATGCAATTCTTAGGCCGACCCCCAATAATTTTTTTAAAATGTCCACTTTTTTTGTGTAACGTTTTTTGTCCCGAGATGGGAAGCGAGAGGTCGTGGGTTCGAATCCCGGCCAGGCCTGAAAAAAATTTTTTTTTTTTTTTTCTCGTGAGACGAAGGTTGTGGGTTCGAATCCCGGCCAGGCCTGAAAAATTTTTTTTTTCTCGTGAGACGAAGGTTGTGGGTTCGAATCCCGGCCAGGCCTGAAAATTTTTTTTTTTTTTTTCTCTCGTGAGACGAATCGCATAGCAAATTATACTCGTTTTCTACGCAGTAGAAAAGAGAAAAGATCCGGCGAGGCGCGAAGCGCCGAGTATAGATTAGGGGGTCCAGGGGGGCGAAGCACCCCTGGCGGGGTCAAGGGGCGGAGCCCCTTGCGAGGCCCAAAGGGCCGAGTATATATATATATATATATATGTGTGTGTGTGTGTGTGTGTGTGTGTGTGTGTGTGTGTGTGTGTGTGTGTGTGTGTGTGTGTGTGTGTGTGTGTGTATGTGTGTGTGTATGTATGTATAATTATTGTTTTTGCAACCAGTTATAACAATTTCGGTAGGTTGGCAAAATATATGTGTAGAATGTGTGGAAGTACATTTAATACGAGTATTTATTCAACTTTTTAAAGGGTGACAGATTTATCCGCTTAGATAATATTTTAACCGCATATGTTATGCTTTGATATAAAATGAGGTTGGTCCTTTGTAATGAACACAATTTGTTCAAATATACATATATGAAAAATTAAAATTGAATACTTCTGATAGCTATACAACTATTTATAACGTTTATTAAACAACACACTCTCAACAAGAAATCTGGGCCGATGAGAAGAAATATATTCAGTATAGAAGGAAAGGAATGGAGATTCTCGATTACGTACCGTACCTCACATGAAGTAGGGGAGAAGAAACCACCCATGTAGGTGAGAAGCAACAATCATGCATACATTGGGGAATTTTCATGGTTATTTTTCATTTGTCCAATAGAAAGATCTGAGCGAGAGCTTTCCATAAAGATGCTTAACGATGGATATTTGACCAGTAAAACTGCTCTTGAAATTCATTTGCATGATGACGTCACGGCTCCCGCCCGTCTGTGAAACCCTCTGATCCCTTGCCCTAAAGACCACGCGTGGTCTTCCTACCCGTTATTGGCCAAACTGAACGGTCTTTTGAGCTGAAAATTGCTACTAGGAGGTTTTCAAGTGAGCTGAATCCGATGCTGTGAAATTCCAAGAGATGAAAGTTGTCCATTGAGCACATAAATTATAAATTATATATATATATATATATATATATATATATATATATATATATATATTTTTAATTTATTTAATTTATAAGTTGATATCTTCTAGTACTACTGCAACGCCACTCCATCAGCGCATCAACTACTGCTTCCATAACTCCACTGTTGCTGACATAAACATCTGTTGGCAACGAAGTAGAGAAGTGATCAAGAAAATGATTCTCAAGTCAAGAGAACGGATATTGCACGTCACACTGTATCCAACACCACTCGTGATCGTGACTTTTAGCCGTATCAATGAGACCACGCCCTTTTGACATCAAATGTCGCATTTATCGAATTAGAAGGGACCCACTTTAATTACAGAGCCCCGTCACGATAGGGCTTGTTAATTGTGTGTGCGTGTGTGTGTTTGATGGGTGGGGTTGCGGAGGGGGGTATAATCGGTATTATATTGAATGTACAGGCAACGGTATATATAACTTGAGAAGTATAGCCCAAAATGTGTAACCTGAATTAAAAACGATTTACTACAAACGATAAGTAGTATCAATAACGCCATTGTTCTAGGAGAAAATACCTAGATAAAGTTATTTCAAAACCACCTACACAAGTGAAGGGTCCAGGGAAAGAACGATTTTAGCCATCTCTGACAGTAGGATGCAGGAGGATAGAGGAATCTCGGTTAATGAATAATGGAATGATTTATTGGGCCCTCTGAACAGGTAGTTTCACAGTTCTGCCCGGAGGCAGGTTTACATGATGAGCTCCACGGGTCTGTTGTGTATACTACACCTCCCCCTCCTGGAATTTTATTTTTTTCTTGAAAAATTAAATTTTATTGTGTGTCTTGCTGGTTTGATTTATCCTCGTATTATGACGAGATAATTCTTGGCCCGATTACAATTGTTTTGATTGGTGTTTGATGTTGAGTGCGAGCGCAACCGAAGTGAGTGATGAAGGAGCGCATTGTTGAAGTAGGAAGAGGAGGCGTCTGAAAAAGAAAACTATTTTAATTTCTTGGTTGAAATAGTGTAAAAGAACGAGAGGCCCCTCTTTTTTGAAGAGGCCGAAATTGAATTTCGGTACAAAATTTGTCGGCCCGGAAAAGGGCTGGTGAATTCGGTGGACCTCTTGCTAGCGGCGGCCGTCTCGGCAGTGGTGGCATGGGTCCAAGGGGCGGCGGCGAGATCTTCCGGGCGCGGCAAACGTAAGAGATGGGCCGGGGTTTCTCTGGCGTGAGGGGCCGTTTGAAGACAGGCGTACAGGGCTGGTTGGTGTTGGGAGACTGTCTCTGCAGACTGGCTGATTGGGCGATGCTCACTGTGGATGCAACAACGGTGCAGTAGTCATGATGTGAATGTGAGGATTTCACGGACCGTGGCCGCTTAACTAGGCGATTTTTAGTTGGCAATGTAGAGATGTCGGGTCGAGAGGACGGCTGAAGTGTGTTGGTGTTAGAAGAAAGCGGAGCAGGTTTCACTCTGTCGACTGAAACTCATAGAGGGACTCGAGTATGTTATTGTTTTTCCATCATTCGATAGAACGGTATATGGGCCAGTGTATAGGAGAACGAGGGCCTTTTGAGGTCTGTAAACTCGAACAAAGATTGCCTTAGCTGTTTTGCGGAATGAATTGTGAGATAGCAGCGGGACAACAGGCGGAGGTGGCGGAGCTATCAGGTAGTGGGGCAGCCTCGGTGTAACCCCATAGAGCCACTGTGAAGGGGAGATCATCATGTGTTGGTCTATTGCGAAGTCCAAAGAGAACTGCCGGGACTTTGAGGCCTCTTTTAAGGATCAATGAAAACGTTCAATTATGTCATTTGAAGCGAGATGATACCTATTAGTATGTTTCTTCTCAATGCCCAGTTGTTGACAAATAGTTGAGAAGAAACTGGAAGTGAACTGACTGCTTTGGTCTGCTATGAGAATTTTAGGGAGGCCAAAACGTGTAATCCAGGTGTTGTAGAAGGTTGGAGTGATTGACTTTGCAGAGATATCTCAGAGCGGTGTATCCTCCGGCCATCCAGTTGCCCTATCTATCATAGTAAGATAGTATTTGAAGCCATTTGAGGTAGATAAAGCTCCCACGATGTCGAGATGAACGTGTTCAAGGGGCTGAACGTCGGAAAGCTGCCTAGCGGTGTGCTCTCATGTGGCGAGTGGTCAAGGCACGATTACATGATGGGCAGGCATGTGTCATAATTTTAATTGATGTGGACATGTTAGGCCAATAGAATCTGCTTCTAATCAAGGAAGTGGTAGCTTTGATACCAGAGTGAGAGAGCCCATGTAAGTGGTTGAATATAAGTGGACAGAGTAGAGAAGGTACCTAAGGCCTTGGTGTAGCAGTAGAGTGTTCATAATAAAGGGGCACCCCGTCGATAGTGAATTTGTGTAGGTCCATTTTGAGAGATGAGGGTCAAGTAGTTGTAGTTCCTTCAGTTTTTGAGGAGAGAAGAGTAGAGGGCTGTCAATGGAGCTAGATTATAGGCGACAGAGGTAATCAGTGGGAACATTGTCCGGACCAAGCTTTAATCTGATATCTGACATGAATTCGGAGATGAATCTCAAATGTCTGAGGCGTGTAGGTGGAATTAGAGAGTGATGTTAGAGACATAGTGAGAAGCTTGTGATTGGTGAGAACGATGCGAGAGGGACCTTCAATCACCTGTTTGAAATGAATTATGCCTAGGTATACAGCTAGTAGTCCCTTGTCAAAGGCAGAATAGTTTTTCTGAGCGTTGTTGAGGCCTTTAGAAAAATATCAGAGAGGCCGAAGTATGGTGCCATCTCTATAATGGAGAGCTGCGCCGACAACATTATCTGAAGCATCTGTATAGAGTCCCAAGGGCTTAGAGGGGTATGGGTGAGCCAACGAGACAGCTGTAGAGAGAAGTTTTTTGTTTGAATGAAGTGATGTTTGTCCTCAGAATTCCATGAGATGGGACGTGTGTCATTTCGTTGCGGGGGTCTGAAGGAATGAGACGTTGAAGGGGAATCAGTGTTGGAGCAGGGTGAGGTATTGCTTTCCTGTAGAAATTTATGAGACCAAGAAAAGTGTGGAGATCTTGGACTGTGTGTGGTGTCGGAAACTTTTCTATGAGCTCAATTTTCTGAGGTAGAGGAGATAAGCCATTCAAGGAGGCAGAGTGTCCCAGAAATTGAACGGAGTCCTTGGCCAGGTGACACTTGGCTTTGTTGACTAGAAGACCGTGGCGAGAGAGAGTAGAGAGGACAGCTTGTAAGTGGGCACAGTGTTGTGTAGCATCAACTGATGCAATGAGGATGTCATCCAAATATGCGTATGCGACGGGTAGATCTCGGTGAATGTAGTGCTTGAATCTCTTCCAGGTTTGGGGTGCATTGCGAAGACCATAGTTCATCAAGTGTAAAGTGCCAAATGGAGTAATGACAGCCATTTTAGGAAGGTCATCTGGGTGGGTTTTGGAGTGAAGGAAGGCCCTTGAGATGTTCAGCGTTGAGAAGATGGTTGTTCCATGCAGAGAGTTTGTGAAGTCATGAAGGTGAGGAATAGTGTAACAATCAGGAACTGTTGGTGCATAGAGAGTTCTGTAGTCCCCTACTGGGCAAATGTCGCCTTTTGGTTTAGGCAACGTGAAGTAGGCTGGATCATGGTGTGTCTGACGCTTCAATCATGCCGACTTGAAGTAGCTCTTTGAAGTACTGTTTAGTCTTATGATAGAGAGCTGGAGGCAATCAGCTGAGACTAGCATGACAAGGGGAGCCAGTTGTCTTAATGAGGTGGAAGATTGGGTTTAGTTCCAGTTTTCGTGCTGGGGAATATTCCTGGAGTAGTCTATGAAACCTAGTAGCCGCTGGATGTAAAGTAGAACATGATTTGGAGGGAAAGACTAGTTGAACTGAGCCGCTGAAGAATTTTCGCGTGGTGGAGTCATGGTGGAGTTAATTGTCGAGGTCGACAAGTAGGCCATGATGATCTCGGAAGTCAGCTCCAATAATAGGAGAGGTGACGCCCGTAACTGTAAATTCCAATTCATACGTTGGGAGAGAAGACAGGTGAACTGAAGCAAGGTGGGTACCATAGATTCATATTGTGCCTCGATTCGCTGAATAAAATAAATATGTTTGGAGAGAGTTTTGTCCATTTGATGAAGGTTTTGGGCAGAAGTGAGACGTCACTACCTGTGTCAACTAGGAAGGAGACCCTAGACTTGCGGCAATGTATGAAAAGGCGGTGTTTAGAGGTGTGAAGCACGAACGTTACCGCTGGTTTGGCCGTGCGAACTCGTTTTGTAAAGGCTGGGATGCTTTCCAGGCGCAATGTTGGAGGCAGTTGCCTGCTACTGACCCCATTGTGTGTAGTAATCACATATAGCTGGTTTAGAGGGCATGAAAGGGAAGTTCTTCAGTTGAAAACGTAGTCTAGGACGAGTGAAGGAAGCCTGTAGTCTCAAAAATCGAGGTCATGAGGGTGAAGCCTGAGAATAAAACTGTGGTGAAGAATAGGACTGTTGAACGGATAATTTGATTCCTGTGGCTGGTAGATAGGTCGAGTGGTAGAAAGGCGTTACAGAGGTGATATTCTGCATCGGTGGGCTGTTATCTAAGGAAGGAGATTAAGTTTTGTTGACAGAAGGTGAGCTGACTAGGGGTAGTATTCTTTCTGCAGTGGTAGCTAATTTAGCGATGTCTGTCTCAGATGAGGAGGCAAGTACCGGATGAATAGAGTCAGGTAACGCTCTGTGAAAGAGTTGACGGAGGAGAGAGGCTGGTGTGCCGATAGGTAGTCATCTACGGAGGCTCCCCGTGCGTAGGCTGAGGGGGTAGCATCGTCAAGGGACGTGGTGGTGAGAAGCTTCACTAGGTCTGTGAAATCGGAGGCTGGCTGGGTCGATGTCAACTCCTCACTCAGCTGATTTCAGTCACAGCGAACAGAAGAAGGTGCCTTGTAGGTCCGTAAGTCAGGCTGGTGCCGGGAGCAAGGCCGCAGAGAGAGCACTGCCAACGGTGGTCACTGCAGGCTGCCTTGTAGGTGTAGGCCGTCTTTGAGTGAGAACCCACGGAGGTAGGGCTGGTAATGCTGGTAGAAGTAGCTAGCTTGTAAGCTGAGACAATGCTGGAGGGAATGCTGCTAGATAAAGGTTAGTACCAGGCATTCTGGATAGTCCAGGAGGGCTTGGAGAGTAGTAGCGCTAAGTCGAGCGCTTGAGTTGGAATAGTTTCTCTGCAGGGGCGTTCGAAGGCGTCAGCTCGTTGGTGGAGGGGAGAGCACCGGGGGCGTCGCTGCAATCGCTGGAGGGGGTGCACCAGGTTAAGCGGTAGTGGAGGAGGCGTCTTTGATTGGAGTCCTCGAGGGTGGTGGGGCTGAAGAGTGGGGTAGAGTTAATTCTGAAATGAAGAACGGCGGCAGTGGTCTGACTTCGACTGGGGAAGCTTCGTTGACTAATGCTGAAAAAAATATGACTTTGTATAAGCAGCAAGGCTGGTGTTAACAACGTCGCAGCCGCCAGTGTGACAGTAGGATGCAGGAGGATAGAGAACTCTCGGTTGATGAATAATGGAATGATTTATTGAGCCCCCTGGCTAGGTATTTATAAAGTTCTGCCCGGAGGGGGGGGGGGGGGGGTAGCTCCCCAGCCGGGCATGGTTTACATGATAATTTCCATGGGTCTGGTGTGTATACCACACCATCCAATACAACTTTAGAGAAAAATGCTTTTGAAATTTTCACAATAATTCATTTCAGGGTTAAAAAATTGAGGAAAAAATAGTTTTTGCAATATTTGCTTTGGAATAGTTTATTGAACGATATTAGAGGAGTAAATTTTTTATAAAAAGAAGAAAATAATAATTAAAATAACACTTTTTTTAAAAACAAGTTCATGAACTTGATCATTGCTCCCCAGCATCATGTGCGTCACCTATCTCTCGTATCCGTGAGGGGTGACTTCGACCGTTCTTTCCCAGGCGCTCTCTGACTTCAAACATTCTTCGACAGTGCCTGTATTTTTGAACTCCGTTTTTCAAAGAACAAAGCTTGTTCTTTCCAATAGGCAGTTCACCCATGTAGGAAGAGCATAAAAATCCTTCAATAAATGGAGATTGAATCACCTTTACTCAGTATGCAATAATACAATTCGCGTCCATCACGGGAGGTGACACTTTACCCAGCCTACTAAACGTGTGCCAAGTGGGGCAGGAGGTGTACCCCTCTTATTGGATATCAGCCAAACTCAGATTTGGCTCTGCACTGCACAAACAGAAAAGCAGTCTATGTACTTATTCGATTATTTTCAATAATTATTTAGTCATCCACGTCATTCTCAAACAGTACAAGAAATATCGTTTTCAAATGTGCCAAAACTGTTTTCTAGTTCAAGACTATGAGGGTGGGTTTGGCGAATTAGGGAACAGTTTTAGTGCATCTGATAACGATAGATCTTAATATGCTCAGAAGCGGCAAAAATGGGGCTTTGTAGAAAATTGGTGATTTAGAAAACTAGGGATTTTCACGAATATGTAAAAAAAAAATATGAAGCGTCTTTGGAACTTCATGGTTCTACCGACATTATTCTGTTGTCAACTAGTATGTGTCAAAAATTGATGTTCCAATAACGGGTAAATGTTCTAGTCACTTAATAATATAAGAATGTGTTTTCATAATATACATTTCGGGTATTACCTTGACCTGAATATCTTGGAACAATAGGTAATGAAGATTTCGCCGGAAAACCAGAAATACTTATTTAAACTCGACTTAGGATTTCCTCAGAATGCCGGTTGGCACTTTTATGTCCTAACTCGCAAAGAGGGACCGAATAGTGGTGAATGACCACTGGCCATATCCGTCTCATCCGCCACTTTTTGGAGTACTGACCAGCCCTTATGGACCTCGGAGTCCAGCTTAGGGCCCCTCAGTGGGTTGAAATTCTGTCATGGCTAGACAAGGTCCATTCTCTGTTTTTGAACTTGAGCTTGGGAGGCTCTACTACGAGCTGTTATATCAAAACGGAAGTTAGTGAAAAACGTTGTCTATTTCCACGAAAATAAAGAGTTACAATGTTAAATCGATTTGTTACTGATGATGGCCTAACCGTCGAAATCGATTTAACATTGTAACTCTTTATTTTCGTGGAAATAGACAACGTTTTTCACTAACTTCCGTTTTGAAATGGGTTTCCACAATTTCGTCGCGAGTGATTTAGTTCGTAGCTGTTATATCTTATCTGTGATATAGTCATAGTTATATCAAATATATTGCACATTGTAGCATATATATTTAGTTATAAACCATCTTAGTTGTAGTTTTATATTTTAGGGGTTTCTTATCCGCTGTAGAGGTTAACCAGTCGTCATCGCTGTACCCCTTGTGGCAGAGTGCGGCGATGCCTATCTCTGCTGAATGTTGTTATCGTTTGTCCCAGCCCATCTACTATCTGCCAGTGGAGTCCATGATGGTTATCCGTATAGTGACGGACGACAACATGGCTCCCTTTAAAATCTTTAAAATCGTGCCCCTTGCAGTGTCCCTGGAGACATCCTGATCAATGCCTTTAGTGACCCTCCTGGTTTTGGTGCTGCTCATTAAAAAAAAAAAAAAAACTTTATTTTTTGTGGAAACAGACAGTTTTTTCACCAACTTCCGTTTTTAACCACCGTCATGTTCAACATTACGATGTGCATGTACACATTCATTTCGGCGGTAACCGAGCTAAATCTTGATTTTACCTAGGGGTGATAACTTTGACGTCTTGATTAAACGTGGGGTAAAATAGATTCTTGCTGGTACTCTCAATCCGCTGTCTTCCATTACTGTTTGGTTATCGGAACTGAACATGAAAAACCGGTGACAGATTGAATGTGTTGCCGATATTTCAGAGTTGCGTCATGAAATTCTCTAAAATCTTTGAAAATTGGAAAAACGTTAATCGATAGCACGAATTCCTTATTTACCTAGTGGAAAACACGAGTTTTAAATTTGAATTTAGCATGCTAATGACCAATACATAATTTATTTTATTGCAAAATCACTTGGTTTATTTATCCTAATCGTTACGTCTTTAAGATTGTAGGTAGGGGAGTACAAATACGGACTTGACGTCGCACTACAGACTTGTGAGAAGGAGCAGAAGGCTAAGTTGTGGTAGGAGGAAGACGAGGAGCGAGCTTCCGGCGGCGAAGAGGCTCCGCTCAGGTGGACATAAAACCCCTCGTCCCGTCTATAGTTTGTTATTCCGGCCCATCGAGCTCAGCTAAAGCTCCCAACCCGCTTCCCACTTATCGCACGGTGACGACCGTCGCGGAATAATTTTGACTCGCCCGTCTCCTATTGGGTTTCCAGACTCTGTGGAGGATCTTTGCGAGGGGATCCGTCTGTGACTTAAGCCCTGCGGTGGTGCTGCATAATGGGACGAAACGCGTCAAACTAGGAGCTTTCTACACTCAATGGTCCAACTGGCTGAGATGATAAAGAGGTAGAAGGAGGACAGGTGAGACTGATAGATGTGGGCTTGATTCCCACCAAGAAATCCAATTTATGGGATTTCGAGGGAAACTTGGGCGAAGACTGAACATTAAAAGAAAAAAAACTGATTGTTTCTGCTTTTATTAAGAGTTTCAGTCACGCAGTATGAACGTTAGAGCAAATTTTCGTAAATTATCGAACTAAATTTACGGTAAATTGATTTGAAATTTGAGTACTCTGAGCGCAAAGAAAAATAAATAAATAAATAAATGAAAAAATAAATAAATATTTAAAAACATGTTAACCGAAAGAAAATTTGTTCTGAAGAATAATTTCCTGCTCAAACAAACATTATGGAATCCAAGCATTTTTTGCAGTTTTTATCGATTTTTTGCGCATATAAACGCAATTTAGTTATATATTTCAGCCAAATTTGGTTCATTAATTATTTATTTATTTTTTCATGTTCTGCCTGACGAATTCATTTTTTTTTTTTAGTACCTACTTGCTTTTAGTGAAAGACTTCAATTTTCCAAGGAAATTTGAGGTCGATTTCTGTGTAATGTTTCACTCTGAATTGAATGGAGACAGTTTCAGTTATCCCCGACTCAGTAATACCTAACCATGTTTTAGTCGTTAACAGCAAGTTTTTTTTTTAATTATTAATGATCGATGTTATGTGTTGCAAGTGTAAAACACGGTTATTACGGAATAGGTAGGTAATACAGGGTGAACTGCTCGTTGATGCAAAACAAATTTTAACCTCAAACTACATCATGAATGGAGTAAAATACCGCCAACCGCATGTTTTTATCTCAATCCGTTCTCAAGATTTGATGTTTTAACGGTTTTTTAACGAAAACCGTGGTTTATTCCTTTTAAACTTCATTTCAACTTTTGACCACATTTTCGGAATCAACGTTAAGTTTTTCATAAGCGTGGTGCACTTTGATTCAGGAAAATTTCCAACTACAGACCACAACAGCAGCTCAAACATAGAAAATTTTGAAAAAATAAAATTTCTGAACATCTTTGTTCATTTGGAAAAAAAAAAAAAAAAAACCATGAAACTGACAAATCTCATGAAATTGCTTCATTTACTACTCTTTCCAACGGTATAGTCAATTTTACTATTACTTTGCTGTTTAGGGGAGAAAAGCTTGTTTCAATGTTAACAGATGTGATTTTAAATAAAAATGGAACCAAGGGTTTTTTTGAAACATGATCGTCTATAAACCCCCGAGTCTATAAACACCCCCTCAAAATTAGTTAGGTATTTTACGTTGCAAGATGCATAGAATCTAAAAATTAAATTAAAAAAAATTTAAAAAAAAAATTAAAAAAAAAAAAAAAATCCGTCCATCTGCCATCGTCGTATTCTGTGCCGTTCAGAGCGTTTGTCCAAAACTACTAGACCAAAGTTTATGAAATTTGGCAGAAAAATCATATATTGGCCGGGGATGTTCCAGTAACATTGGCATCAATTCTGTTCAATCATAAAGGGTAGTAATTGAGGGCTGACATTTTGGAAAATCGATATCTCGAACATTTTTAAGGTAACATTGTGTTTTTTGGTTGTCATTTACATATATTTTCCCAACAAAATATAAGTAAAATTTACTATACCGTTGGAGAGAGTACTTAATTAATGACACAGTTTCCATAAGATTTCCCAGTTTCCTGGATTTTTTTCTGAAAAGTTGTAACGTTTTAAAGATTTTCAGAAATTGTATTTTTTCAAATTTCTCTATGTTTGAGCTGCTCTTGCGGAGTGTAAATGGAAATTTTCTTGAATAAAAAAGCAGCTGATGGAAAATTTAACCCTGATTCCGAAAATGTCGACAAAAGGTAAAATGAAATGAATTAACAATGAGAAATTAAAGTTTAAGAGAGAAAAAAACACGGGTTGTCCTTTAAAACCCGTTAGAGAACCATATCTCGTCAATCTCATGAGAAAAAATATGGAGTTGGCGGCATTTTGCTCCATTTTTGATGTAGTTAAAGGCAAAAAATTTGTTTGCATCAACGAGCAGTTCACCCAGTATATATGAAAATTTAAATTCATGGATCGCTTCAAAATGCCCCTTAAACAGATTCAAGTAATAAAAATTTACACTTGTTTTCTAATTTACATTCTAATAACTTATTTCCCTAAAAATTCTCTAAAGGGCCTAAATAGAATAAAAACCTGGGGTGACCGACGATAGCTCGTGGGTTTCTACCAATCACAGCACGTTCATTTACATCATTGAGCGGTAAGATCAAATTGGCGGGGTTTCGAGATAGTTCTAATATTTCCAATGTAGGTAACTCACTTCTTCACTTTTCAAACATTTACCAGCTCAGTCAGTCATTTACTAGGGCAGTCAGAGTGAAAGGAGATTTTCTGGAAATTAATGAAATTCTGTGACCCTTGGGAATCGATTCGAAATGTGCGGCAGACACATCGCTGACCTCTCAGTAGAAGTCACATATTAATTTGGTACCAAACCGTGGCGCACCGCTAGTTATTAATTTATCATCCAACTTCCTCAATTAGAACCAGTTTCCGAATGAGATAAGAAGTAGACTGCTTTTCAACATTAGGTACTATATTCTAGTAGTCCATTTTGATACGTCTATCACTAAAGTTTCGACAAGGATCACATGAGTGTAAAAGTACGTACATTTGAAGTGACGAAAAACGGATTTCTATGTTAATTAATGGTAATTTTTTGTTTGAAAACTTTCAATCTTAAAAAATTTTGACGCCAATAGCTTTCTATGGAAATTTGTCTCTGAATTCCGCATGGTGACATTTGGCTGCTCAATCTTGATAAGAAATGAAGCGATCCACATCCTGAATGGTCCCGACTGGTCTAGGATGGTGGAGTTTCGTAGACTAGCCTCCGAGTATCGTCGCTTTACGATCGAGCAGTTCAATGGGTGACTTATGCTGCAATTCAGGAATTTTTGAGCTGCTGTATTTTTTATAAGCATATATAACACGTATTCTAAACATTGCATATATTGGGCAACCCGAACCTCTGGCAGACGGTTTTAAGAAAAATACTATATTGTTCATTTTTTATTGTATTATTCGCAAAAAACTTCTTCTTTCTTCTTCTTCTTCTATGGAAATTCGCTAGAAAGACTGGCCCTCGTGTTTCAGTGGGCAGTTACTAATTTAATTATGTTGACTAACAATTCATAATAAGGACCTTCCTATATTATCTCGATAAATTAAGGTTGATCATAGATACTAATAATCCAAAACAAACAACTTGATCTATTAGGGGACAATCCGCTGCAGACTTCGGCCTAACAGGCTGACCATTGCGCTCTGACGCCATCTGACAGTACTATTAAACACTACTGTTTAATAATAATACAATTTATACTGCCCATCCTATTGGCGATATTTATATTCCCCACCTCCTTGGCGAGATTTATACTGCCCACCTCCTTGGCAGATTTATACTGCCCACCTCCTTGGCAGATTTATATTGCCCAACCCTTTGGCGAGATTTATACTGCCCACCTCAGCGAGATTTATATTGCCAACCTCATTGGCGAGATTTATACTGCCCACCTCCTTGGCGAGATTTATAATGCCAACCTCCTTGGCAGATTTATACTGCCCACCTCCTTGGCATATTTAGACTGCCCACCCCATTGGCGAGATTTATACTACCCACCCCCTTGGCGAGATTTATACTGCACACCTCCTTGTCAGATTTATATTGCCCACCTCCTTGGCAAATTTATGCTGCCCACCTCCTTGGCGAGAGTAGAAGGGGGCGGAGAAGGTCGCGAAAATCCCCCCCCCCCCCCCCCCCCCAATCCTTCGTTTTTTGATGTAAAAAACACGTCTTTTGACACACTTTCGCAATTTAAACGAATACGGTTTGAAATTTTTTTGAAAAATAAAGTTTTTCTGTTGGTCAGGAGATCTAGGGCTTGAGCTTGATTACCAATACGTTAGGGTTCTGTTGAGCCGAAATGGGCGATCTTTTTGATTCCTCATCATCATTTTCGTTGTGCAATTTTATTGTATAGAATTATTGACCGTAACATAATAAGTTTTCCGCGCATAAATCCTTTCAAACTCAACTAATTAAGTTTAAACTCAACCAAATGAAAGGGATGATTCACTGAGTGTTCTTAGACTAAAACGAACAATATATCTCAATTGGAACCTGAGATATCAAAAGACAAATATATAACACTTTGAGTTATCTGATTTTCGAAGCTTCATGACAAATCTACGCATAAATACCTTTCATAAAATAAAAAATGAAGGAAATCGGCCGGATAGAACGGTCCGTCATTAGATTTCGTAAATTTCTTAATTTATAAGATTAAAAAATACCATGGGAAAAAGATGGTATCAACCGTGAATTTAAAATTCCGGAAAATTGTAAACTAGAATGTGTCAAATTCTCGTATAGCGTCCTAAAAATATATAATTGTGCAGCAAGCATGATTTTTTTTTATTTTTTTTCAATCACACGTTTGCTTGAAAGTTTGTGCACTTTTTGTACACATAATGTATTAACATTCAAATTAATGGTTATAAGGAACTTTTTCAAACTGACACTCTGCAATAATTCATTTTCTCCCGTGCTTTCCGATATTTTGTCCATATTTTATCGACGTCTGAGCACATGTTTTTAAACAATGTATTTCAACGTTCAAATATACTTATGGCGAGAAAACTTATTTTCCACGAAAATTTGCTTATACTGATTGACATTACAAATAAAGCATGGAAATCCCAATTTCCCATCGTTAACGGTTTTTGTTCACACGAAGTGCTCAAATTTCAGAAAAAAATCAGCCACAATAGGTGAAAATTCACTCTCAATTTTATCATGGACGACATGGACTTTTTTTTCTCAGCTCTTGAGCCCTCGATGGATTGAGCATTCAATTGATTAAAATGAAATACATTTTTTTCTATCGAGAAAAAACACATTTCAATTATACATTTTCAAAATGCCTATCATTGAAATTTTGAACCGCCTAATATTATGGACGTGGATTGATAGATTTCAACGCCATCGTCAAACAATAGTTAGTTTTGAGCCAAATTTTGTTAATATCGGTCGATTAGTTAGAAAGAGGAAGACTTGTGTTGATTTTTCTATTCCGTCAAATTATGAGGGGCGCATTAATTAATTTTTCGTTGATGACAAAGATTTATTATTGGGAACAATCGTTGTTTCACACACTAAAAAAAAAAAAGTATTTAGAAAGAAATAGAGATTTTGAAGAAGGTTCAGCTCTTTTTCAATTAAACTATGAGCTCGATCCGTTTGGTGGACCAATGACGTAAGTCGTGGCATAGCGAGTCCCACCATGTGCCTACTTTCTTCCTTCGAGATTTCTTTTTAGCGAATTTATTTATTCTTAATTAGTGAAAATGACAGTTGTATTACCTTTATCTGCTTTGAGAGCAACAATATTTCTCTGGGCAAACTTCTTCTTCAGAACAGCTGCAACAGTCTCCTCCTTCCGTCGCGAGTGATTTAGTTCGTATGTGAAAGGTATTATGGTAAACACATTTGATACTGCTGAATTTATGAAAACAAGTCATACGTACTAGATAACATATTACGAACATTTACCGCGGACTCTCCCAACGATATTAGTTACTTATAAATTAAATCGTAAATATCCCATGGTTCGGTCACACATCATCTTGACTCATATTATCAACGTTTAATACGTAACCATGATGATTATTATTTGTGATTAACAAGTTCACGAAAGGTATAGACGCTCTATGGTAAAATCCTAGTATTACAACAGGTTCATTAGAGACATTGATACATAAAGGACTACGCACTTTTCTTATGGAAATTGGGTTCAGAAGGTACTGCCCTAGTACCCAAGTACTCCCGTTGCTTAAGCCACCTGCCACCGCCAGCAGCTAGAATAGATATGCACGAGACGAATAAGGATGTCGAAATCTTGATAGCCCAATGGACCTAGGAAAGTGAGGGAATTGGTGGAAAGAGAAGTTGAAAGATAGTGCCCCTGAAAATGCAGGTGGTGATATGTTTAAGAAATTGGCCCATTTTTCCACACGAACCAAGTAATGTAATAAAGGATATGTTGTTAATCCGATGTAGATGCAATATCTGTTGTTAAATCAGAGCAAATAAAATCACTATGACGCCAACTACTTTGAACCTTGTTGTTGAACAGTACCTACCTATTTAGTATTATATATTAAAATCTCGAAAATGTCAACGCGGAGAGTAGTAGTTCTGGATATACGAGGTTGTTTTTTTCCCTAACAGAAAACCGATGATGTTGGAAAAGTGATTCTATTTATAATAGTCTCATTAGTGTGACTGGAATCAGTCAGTAGGAGCATCAATAGAAATTCTGCCTGTGTAACTCAAGAACGAGTAGGAATCAGACGAGTGGAATCAGATCACTCAGGTGGTGAGTCTCTCCCCCCCCCCCCCCCCTCCCCACACACACACACACACCGGGAGCGCTGCCATTTAATAATTTTCAATGTATACATTATAAACATATTATGTGGGAACCATCATACGGCACCGTTTTCGGGAGCTGTAGTGGTCATCAATCATTAGGAGAAATATAGTAATGCCTCCCTCTCTTTGCGATTTTAGCAACTTTTGAGTGTGAAATCACAATTAGTGCATCCATTTCACAAAAACTTTACTAAATTTTATCCATGATTTTTATAAAATTTGCGTAGAAAATGAAGCTATTGAAATGGGTAACGAAAATTTAATTTAAAAATTTTCAAAATTTCCTTCGTGGAAATCCGTTTTGAGGTGTTCTGAAACGATTCCTGAAGTTTGCGCTTTTTCTTGCACTTCATATTTATATATATTATGTATTATATGGTTACTTTTCCGTTATCCCCCCCCCCAATCTGTTTCACGACTTTCGCGACTGTGTCACGCCCGCCCGATGTTTCTAGGCATTCCTTCTTTCTTAGATTACATACTTACGTAGAAATGGTGACTATTTCAAGCTGTGGGAAGAAATTATATTATTTAAAAAAAAGAAGAGAAAAACGAATTACTTACTGTGTTTTCAGAACTTGCCGATGTCGGTGAGAATTTTTTGAAACAGATTGGCGTGGTTGTGGTTTGATTGGCTCCACATGAATTCGCACAAATAGGTATCAAGTAATGAATTAACTGTTCCGCATTGGCTTTGTCTTATCGCCTGACCTTTGTGAAGAGATTAGTTAGTAAACCAACCGGTTCATCGGGAAGACATTGGACCCCCCATGGTCAATGACGTTACCCTCTTGTTTTTCCAAGAATTCACCAATGCCTCTTTACTCCCTCAAACTGAGCGAACATTAATTAAAATGTGAAAAGGGATCATTACCGATGCCTAGAAACATAGGGCGGGCGTGAAACCGTCGCGAATGTCGTGAAACAGATGGGGGGGGGGGGGGGGGATAACGGAAAAGTACCTTATATGTGTCATTCCAGACGATAACTCTCCTTAGGAATGAAGTAATCGAAGCTCAACTGATGACTCTTTTTGTGGTGCCTAATACTAACTTTATAAACGTGAAAAAACGACTACAAATAATTAACTTTTTATATTATTACCGTTACTGTTATTTAATTGTATGTACTTTTTTTTTTAATGAGCACCTCATTACAAATCAGTGGTGAACCTGAAGCCATAATTGAATATCATTACTTCTTCAAACTAGCACAGATAAGGAAAAAGCGAATACGCCAAATACCTACAAACACTTTCTTCCATGAAGGGTAATCAAGCATCGTTCAGAATTATTTCTCTGTGCTCCACGCCAAAATGTAGGCATTCCTTTTGAATGGATCAAAACTACCTATATCGCGACTTACACATAGTAGGTACCTAGGTATTCCTTCAACGACGTACGTATTTCTTCTGAATGGTTCAGAATTGTAACGCGTCCGTGCTTTAGAAATAGAAATAGCTCCAACTCCTCAGAGTGGAGAAGAAAAACAGTACTACTTATTGCGTGATGAAATTCATGCAGGTTCAGCGGCTGGTGCATCTCTTCACTCGTCAACATCAAAAGACCTAGTGAGTTTCGCTTCTTTTTTTTTAGAAAACGATAGGTGTAATGGTTGAACACGATCAAAATCAACAAACTGTAAAATAAGATGAATTGTATGTGAAGTTTCGAGTCGTGATGAATAACTGCAATGCTGAATCATACGTATTCAGTAGTACCCAATATAGTACCCATACCAAGTTAACTCTTAACTATAGTTTAGTTGAGTTACGAGTATTTCTTTAGTATAGTAATGAATATGGTGATGTCTACCGTCAACAAAACTTACATAGAATTGCATTAGGTAGTAGATATCACAGTAGAGTTTTATTTACTTATCAATTATAAGAAACTTAAATTACCACGTAGACTTTTCGAAATGCCCTGATCTATCCCGTACAGTTCCTTTTTGTTGATATAAAAAATAGAAATACAAGAATAATATGGATCCAAGTTAATAAACATAAAACTCATGCAGCATGGTCGTATGAGCGAATTTCCGTAAACTATCATAATTAGAGTTGGGATATCCAAGTACATTGGCACTTCAAGTACTTGAGAAAATCTACTGATATTTTTCAGCAGTCGAGGAAAACCAGTAGTAAGAATGAAGGCGCAAGAACTTGCCAAGTACAAGTACTTACATGTACTTGCAATTCCACTTTTTAGTGAGTACAAGCACAAGTACATGTACCTTCACTTGTACTTGCGAGCTTTGATTACAAGTACTTGTACTTCGAGTAAAACAAGCACATTTTCTATTTATTTAACCTAGATTACTATGGAGAATGATGGGGAGGAATTTTGGACATTCGTCCGCCCCACGATTCTCGAAATGAGAGGGAGAGGGGGTGGAAGGGGGTCCATTATTCCTCCCCATCATTCTCCATAGTATTCTAGGTTAAAATAGAATAGGTTGTACTTGAACTACAAGTAGGTATTAAGTAAAAGTACTTGTGCTTGCCACCTGGACAAGTACAAATTCAGATGTAGTTGTACTAGTACTAAGATTCCGATTTCATTACTAAGGTTTCCGATTAATACAAATTTTTTTTATTCTAAGATTTTGGAGCTATTGCAATAGTTTTGTTTTCCACGAAAGTTCGCTTAGTCTAAATAAATAAGAAAAAAAAAAATACATAAATTCAGAGAACTTCCTCAAGTAGACATGTCGCAGGATTGGACCTTTAAGAAATGTTTTCCTTGATTGAATGTTAATTACATTAATAGGTCAGAAATGCCATCCATTCTAGGTTGGACGACAGTCCATTCATTCTATGACTTTCTAATAGATAGAATTATGTGATGGTCACCCTTTAATATCTCACTATGATTGACACAAATAAAACATCCTACATTTGTACGACTACAACCAGCACCATAGATATTTGTGATCAATTTCATGATAAAACTAATTAAACTTAGTGCAAGAAATCAACAAAGGAACGTTTGAGCTGTTGCAAAACAAGTTATCAAACACTCAAAAGCCAATTTGGTTATGGAAGAAGAAGAAATGGACGTGTAGGACCTGCGGAACTTCATTTTGAGAAATTAAATGAATGGGTCAAAGAAATTTCGTCGCATTACTACAACGAATTGGGGAGTGCAGAACGGAATTGGCAGCTATTGGGTTTCGCGAATGTAGCTTTAATTTAATTGGCAAGCTTTCAATTCGATCATTTGGGACTGATGTTGTGCAGAACGGTCTTGGAAACGAAATAAACTTAGTAGAATGCGACGGAATAATATGCTTCACCTCGGTGAAAAGCTATGCGCAGTGTTGAGAAGTAAGGAGGTAATTGTGTGGTATGTGTAACATTCCACACAATTAACTAACTTGTCGCTAACTTTCTAACTTGTCGTTGGCATTATTATTATTATTGTTATTTATTTTATTTTATTATTATTATTATTTTTTTTTTTTTTTTTTTTTTTTTGTTGCTATTTTTGTAGTTTTTATTGTTCGAAATTTTGAAAATGTTTCAAATTCCCAAATTATTCATTCGGAGGTGATTTTTGATGCTTGGTGTTCCTGTTAATGAACGGGTATCGTCAGAATGATTTCTAGTATAGAATCATACCGTAAATTTCATTTTTTAACCTTTTGAAGCCATTGCAACAGCTTAATTACCTGCAAAATTTAAGTCTCCGATTCCGTATGAACTATCATTAATGTAAAAGCAAAGTATTTTGAGAACTCCAGATTTGCGCTACAGTTCATCCGTGAGCGATCCTAAATTTAGGACAGCTAATAATGGAAATATCGTCCTAAAGAAATACTTAATAAATGACCGTTTGAACATATTGTTGTGTTTGAAGATTTTTGGACGACGTCTATCCTGGAGCAAACAGGTATAAACTATTGGTCAACGGCCCATCAATACCTACTCCTGGATTCTGGTTGTTTTCAAGAGAGGTCGAGAAAAGAAAAGTCTTCGTTAGTAAGACTGTAAAAAAATTTTATGTTTTTTGTTGTTCTTCGAAAAGAATGTGTAGTTTGACTTACGCACCCAGTCAAACGATTGTGATATTTTAAATTCAATTGAATTGAGATTTCGGAGCTTCACTCTCAATTATAAGGTAGAGCCCAACTCGTATTAGTGAATTTTCAGAAAAATGAAAGGAATGCAATGGCGATTTTTTTGGTGGTTCTTATACCAGTCATTCCAACTCTAGAACGGACCAAACTAAAGGGTTCGCATTTGGGCCAAAAATAATTCTTTCGATTCCCGAGCCAGAGCTCTCCAAATAGTGTAATCGATTGAGTCCTCCAAGTACTCCAAATTTGATTTTGAAATTTTCAAAAATCGTTAGAATAGTAGATTTTAAATATATCTGTAATTGAATGAGACCAACCGCCTCTAACCACTCTAACCGTTCTCGAGATAAAACGAGTTTTGAACATCCATTAGCGAATTTTGTAGAAAATTAAAATCAAAATCAAAATTTTTAAAAATTTCTCCATTGAAATCTATGTTGAGGCATTCTGAAACGATTCCTGGTTTGCGCTTTTTCATATATACTTATGTCATTCCAGACGATAACTCTTCTTAGGATTGAGATGTAAATTCCGTTCTAGCGCCAAAAAATCAAGCTTTCCAAACGAAAGGATGAGTTTATTGGCCAGTAATTTCTGAGCTCATTAAATTGGCCAAATTTCAATAAATATACTCTAAAAATGGATAAAAACGGCTAAAAATCGTTAAATTAATTTTTTTGGTGGAATGTTGCTCAAATATAGTTGATTAACTCTCAAATAGAATATTCAAAAATTCATTTACGAAATGATACAGAAAAATATATTTAACATTCATTAAAATTTGCTAAAAAAAAATCTATAAAACCTGCAAAAAAAAAAAATTGAAAATTCTTTACTTTAACTTTAACTAACTAGCTTTACCCATAAGAATACATACAATTGACTATACCATTGAAAAGCTGAGATTGTGAGGAAGCTTTCCCCATGTAGTTTTTTCCAAAATAGTCTGTTAGGACCAAAACGACAAAAGGAAAAAATTCAATTTCCGAGATGTTTTCAACATTTTATTATCAGCCTTTTTTTTTACGTATAAAGACGGCTAAAAAAAAATATTGATTTGGTAACGGTCTTTCCAACGATGTCCTAATTTTTGAGTTTAAAGTGAATATAAAGGGAGTTGCGGTCGTTTTAAAGTCATAAGGTACAAAACACACTAAAAATCTTAAAAATTAAATTACTGGAAAACTAAGCTTTAAAAAAAATCTCTCATAGGAACTTTCGATCAGGAATAAACTTTAGAATCGACTCCCAGAGTTGAATGAACTTGAGTCGTGACACTGTGTGTGTGTGTGTGTGTGTGTGTGTGTGTGTGTGTGTGTGTTACCTCACGCTAGTAAGCCCTAGCATGAGAGAGCTTATTCAAGCCTGCTCCCATAACGATTACAGGTGTTATAATACATGATTATTTACAACACAAATACGTAAATTTATAATTTCTTATAAACAAAATTATAGTTCACTGTGTGAGTTCTTTCTTAAGTTAAGTACCTATCACCATTTGATAATGTCACATTAGGTTATCATAATCTATTGCATTTAAAAACACCATCAAGTCATCCTGGAACTGTTTCACCGAATCACTGAATAGGGTGGGCCACGAAGCACCCTGCAAAATGCATTTTCTTGCCAGTCAAGCTCTTGCTTGTTCAAGTAATGGGCATTGATACAACAAATGGCTCCAGTCCTGAATGGCATCGGAATACAAACACATTGGGCTCTGCCTAAGATTAAATCGGTTCTGGTAAGCCCTTGTTCTCCCATGACCGCTCAACAGGGTCGTTAATCTCCATGAAATAGGCAGTTGGAGTTTGGTCTGCTCTGAAATAGTAGAAAAGATTTCCTTTGTGCTGGATCCATCTGCTTACATCCGCCACATCCGCTCCCACTCATCAACTGCTTGAGCTGCACGATCCAATTTCAACCTTGATTTCGGGATGAGAGAAAATAGTACTGGAAGGACCTCCCTCGAGGCAGCCTCTTTCGCCCGTCTGTCAGCCTACTCGTTCCCCTCCGTCACTACATGCCCCTGCGTCCATTCGATTCCAAATCTCCAGTCGAACGGCGTTCTCAAGTTCAGGATACCTTTTCTGATTTCTTCAATTGTTGGCAAATGGTTGCAAGAATCTGCCAACATTGCCAGAGTCACCTAACTGTCCGTATAAATCACAACCAAACGGTGAACTCTGCCAACAGTCTGACGAGACAACCACATCAATGCCTGCCGAATAGCCAGTGACTCGGCCTGATTATTCGAACAAGATCCCCTCAGCTTGAACTGCTGATGGTAAACTGCTCCTGATGCTGCATAGACCACAAATGCACTTCCAACCCTTCCATCCCCCAAATTACTTCCATCTGTGAAAATATAGTAAGTGGAATTTAAATCAGTTTCTGGAGGCCTTCCCACATCCACGACATGAGCCGGATGGGGGCCATACATTAGGGGGCAAGGGTCTCTCAACCTGGTCACTCTCAGCAAGCGTTCGCTGAACATCAGCTAACTCCTTAGCCTCAATCTCCACTGGTTCCTCTCCAGAAATCAAAACAGCAGGCGCGGAACGAGATCGTCCTTACTCCTTTTATAATCCGCAGCAATATTAATCTTTGTACTCGCCGCAAAGCCTCCACATTCCGCCTGATACCAAGGGTTTCTACCCACACTGAGACCCCATATGTGAGGACTGGTAAAATAGCTCTTCGATAAATCGTCCTAAGAGCCTCGTGACCCATGCCCCAGTACATTTTTGCAGCTCGTGAAAGATAGTTAATTAGCTGAGATGCCTATTTACAAATATGGTCGATAAGGCTCGTCCATTTGAGCGACCCTCAAAGCGTATACCCAAATACCTTAGCTCTGTGACAAAGTCCAACCGACCGCCCAACAGGTATAGACCCAGCATCCTGGGTGTGTGTGTGTGTCTGTGTGTATGTGTGTCATTAAATACGATAACTGCTTGGGATTGAGATGAAAAATTCCGTTCTTGCGCCAAAAAATCTAGCTTTCCATACGATAGGATGAGTTCGTTAGCCAACACGTCTTGGGCTCATTAAATTGGCCAAATTTCAAGAAATGTACTAGAAAAAATCTCTAAAAATGGCTAAAAACGGTTAACAATCATTAAATTTATATTTTTCAGTAGAATTTTAGCCAGAAAAGTTTATCAACAATGAACTAGAACACTATAAAATGTAAACATAAAATTATGCAGAAAAAAGTACTAAAATTTAATTAATATTTACTAAAAATCTACAAAAACTCCCTAAAAAAGCTAAAATTTCCAAATTTTCTTCGAATTGCAGGATATTATTTTCAACGAGTTTTGTTGCCATAAATTTGGTAGTTAACTATTTATTTGCACTCAAAGTGCTCACATTTCCAAACAATGTAACGAATTTCAAAACAATGTAAAATTATAATTATAACACGATAATTTACGGAAATTCGCTTATACGATCTAGTTGCATGACTGGAATTCTTTTGGCACACCATTCATTTAACTGCTTTGACTTGGATATCATGTGGAAAAATATTGGTACAATACGATTTACGAGTAGAAATGACCGCCTAGTGAGGTATCTACGAACCATTGGACTGAAACATGGGCGTCTATTAAAATAAGAACGGGAGCGGCACTGCCCCGGGCACAGTCACCCTCACCCTACCGTATGGGTCGTGTAGTCCTTCTCGAACATGAATATAAACGTAGATGCGATTAGTTGTCAGGTTTGCCCATTTCAATCGGACAAATCCGTTGGGGCTAAGAGCCTTGATCAGATAGTGGATCTCTATTTTAAAGAATAACGTTGGGGTCCCTCTGTTTTCAATGGATCAGACAAATTTCAATATAGGTTTTCATTAATTAACAACGAAAATGAACAAAAAACTACTTACATAACATATATTTAAAATACATGTGCTCTACTTGTGTGTTGTAGCATATAAGCGTGATAAATACTGTTTTCAACGGCCTTTTTGTGCTCACATAGCCTCTTTAAATTGGATGGCAGACTAATATAATAATGATGACAAATAATGATGGTAAATAATTATGACACATAATAATAGTAAGTTATGTGAGTTTTACTAAAAATTGGTTTCTAAAAAAGTGAATCGATTTGTCCACCTATAATGAACTATGATCCCCTCCCAATCCACTCGGCATTGATTTTTTAAAATTAATTTTTAGACTCCACGTTCTAATAACAACAGTGCCACATACTTTCGTTTTCATAGTTTCTAGCCGTGTTACCATACTAATGTAACTAAATGCAATCAGTTTCCTCAATTTTTATCATCCGAAACACAAATCAGTAGGGAAAAGCGCGGCCCATTTGTGCAGCATTGCCATGTGAGCGAAATTTTTTGACAGTTTGTGTTACACATCTTTCTTGAATTTGACTAGTATTAGTGCAAACAGTTTTTTACGTTGAATTGCATGACAAAAATTCATTTTCAAGTACTTTTTTTTATTTTTTCTATTGTTATTATAATTTATTTATTATTATTATTTTTTTTAATACAAATTTTTAGCTAGTTTAGAGAGCACCAATGCCGCATACTTCAATTTTCGTAGTTATCAGGCAAGTATCAGGTAGTTTCAGGTAATGGGTATTGCCCGTTTTGTAAATAAATAAATACATAAAAAGTTTTATTGAGCTAATGCATAAAAATATAGATTTCCTTATTTTCGATCATCCTAAAAAACGACCTCAGAATCATTCTTTCTTTAAAGATGCTTATTGTTGAAACAATAGATTTTTTTTTTCAATCTCTATTCTAAGTAACAATTTTTACTTTCCCTACTTAACCCAAATGGTCAAGGGAAAGTCTTAAAATCACCCTGAAAATCAATTTCTGAACCTCATGCTAGGATGGGTTCAACCTGAACCCTTATCTATACGTTTCATGAAAATGTATGTATGTATGTAACTCATGTACACGATTGCGATCTAACGGTACGACATTAAAAAAAAATCCAATATCGGGGTTGGGTGTCTATACCCAAGAGCTAGCTACTGTAGAAAAATCAGCTTAAAATGATCAGTTTTAGTGGGTTAAGAATTCAGAATAGGTGAAAAAACGTCGTTTTGGCACTTTGTTTGCCTTTTCTCAAAAATGGCTCTAGGGATTTTGATTAAATTCACAGGAGTTACTCCTCTTCCGGGTAGAAATGATATCCCATACCCCTCATATCATGATTATAGTTCGGCGTCGTATTAGGTCGGCTTAAAAAAGAGTTTTTTGACATCAGGGAGACAGGAAATTCATCGCTCATCCCAACGGCGTCCTTATTTTTGATTTTACAGAGTTCCTAGAAGTGTGTGGTGTGTGTGTGTGTGTGTGTGTGTGTGTGTGTGTGTGTGTGTGTGTGTGTGTGTGTGTGTGTGTGTGTGTGTGTGTGTGTGTGTGTGTGTGTGTGTGTGTGTGTGTGTGTGTGTGTGTGTGTTGCGTGTTGCGTGTGCGTGTGTGTGAGTGTGTATGAGCAGAAAAAATAGAAAAATATGAAATTCTGGACATGTTCATAAATTTGCATTTTAGCCTCATTTTTACGTATCAATCAAGTCGTTTTAAGAAAGATTTATTTAACATGGGGGAGATAGGAAATTTACCGCTCTTTCCAACGGTGTCCTTAATTATGATTTTACAGTGATTCCAAGGGGATTTGTTCGTGTAGAAAACACGAAAAAATCTTTAAAATTAATTTATTTGAAAACTAAGCGTTAAAAAAAAAAAAATCTCTAGGAGGAACTTTTGATCAGAAATAAGCTCTGAAATTTACTCCTGAAGTTTGTACCTTCAGATTGTGGACAATCTGTATATTTGATAAGTTTGCAGAGTATGCAAACCAGAACGTTTGATATTTAAACATAAGAGGGAGTCAGGGCAGCTTGAACGAAATATGCGTTACTTTTGAATGGTCATACAATTACTAATGTCTTTAGGCACAACAAATGTTCAAGATATGGAATTAACGTCTCTTGAAGATTATGAGAATAGCATGTCCTTCATATGGTATCTTAAGAGTAAAATGAGAATCATATGAGACATATAGCGTGACTATGTTCCTCATAGACTGAACACCGTGACTGTTGGTAGAATTGGAAGATTGTGTACTCTATTAGCACGGTGAACCGAATCAATCACATGGTATCGTTGTGAACACAACAATCTCAAGTTTCCCCAAAAGTTATAATTTAGATATTCACAATATAAGTATATATGCTTCTTTCAATAATATTATATACTGTGTATAACTCTGTTGGATAAAGAGAATATTATCTAGGTACGTATTTATTAGAGGTTATGGGCTGGTATTGATGAGAAGAAAGAAGTTCAGTGAAGAAAAGATGAGTGCAAGTTATCGAATGGAACCGTTAAAAAGAGACAATTATGATTCTTGGAGAATGCAAGCTAGGGCTATTCTGAGCAAGAATGGATTGTGGGGGTACGTAAATGGTAGTATTCCTAAGCCTAGCATGATAGTGGGTGATCCAGAAAATCAGGCAAAAATATTGGAATGGGAGGCGCAAGATGGTAATGCTATGTCAGATTTGATCCTTGTAATATCTCCTAGTGAACTAAGTCAGATTAAAAGCTGTGAAACTTCCAAACAAATTTGGGACAAGCTTGAAAAAGTCTATAGGAGTTCAGGACCTGCTCGTAAAGCTGCATTACTAAAACGCCTAATTCTATTAAGAATGAAAGAGAACAGTGATGTGAGAAATCATTTGAATACATTTATGGAAACAGTCGATCAATTACGTGAATTATCAATAGTCATCCCTGATGATTTGTTAGTTGTGATGATTTTGTATAGTCTACCTTCAAACTATGAAACATTTCGCATAGCAATTGAAACGCGTGATACATTGCCATCTACTGAAGAAATTAGGGTAAAAATATTAGAAGAAGAACAAGCTCGAGGATCTAGTTCATCAAAATTTGAGCAAGAAGGAGCACTTTACTCAAATTACAAATTTGGTAACAAACATTTTAAAGAAAAGCAAAAATCACATGAAAAGGAACGATCTGGTAAAAATTCAAATTCAGAATTCAAATTAAAATGTCACAAATGCAAAGAAATTGGTCATAAAATACGTGATTGCCCAAAATTTAAAAATAATGGTCGGGAATCAACATTTAAAATTGAACAATCCTTAACTTCGTGTGAAATTGAAAACTTAACAACAACAGTATGGTGCTTAGACACATGTGCGCAAGTGAAACAGCATTTGTAAAAATTAATGAAAATACAAATGTTAAACAACTGAAATTGGCAGCAAATAGCCAAACAGCCCCTGTTAAGGCAGTTGGAGACGTGAAAGTTAAAATAAACAAAGAAAACTCAATAAATTTAGTAGAAACATTGCTAGTTCCAACACTGTCAACAAATTTACTGTCCGTAGGAAAAATTACAGATAGAGGATATACTGTATTATTTAGGAAGAATAAAGCGACTGCTGCAGATCGGGATAGAAACATTGTACTTGAAGCAAAAAGAAGAAATGGTCTGTACTACGTGTGTTCTGAAACTGCTGAAGAAATGGCAACGCAGTATCCACTCCACGCATGATAGAATGGCATCGAAGACTTGGACACGTTAATTTCAAAGATCTGAGAAATGCAAATAGTGCGGGCTTGCTTCAAGGACTCGATTTTGAAGCATCAAGTGGTATTCCTGAATGTGAAGTTTGTATTCAGGGGAAGATGACAAGAGCACCATTTCCTAAACGAGAAGGGTCTAGAACTAGTGATTCACTCGAAATTGTACACTCAGATGTATTTGGACCAGTTCGAATAAATTCTAACGCAGGAGCAAGATACTACGTTTCATTTATCGACGAGCATTCACGATATTGTGAAGTGTATTTTCTTGAGCAGAAGAATGAAGTATGTTCAAAGTTTCAAGAATATAAAAATAAAGTTGAATTAAACACTGGGAAGAAAATCAAATATTTGCAAACGGACAATGAAGTAGCAGAATACTGCAATAAAGAATTTAATGAATTTTCGAAGGCCAACGGTATCCAGAGAAGATTATCAACAAAATACACACCTCAACAAAACGGCATGGCAGAAAGGAAGATTAGAACTCTCGTAGAAAAGGCGAGATGTATGCTGATTGACGGTAAGTTACCGTTGAAGTTTTGGGCGGAGGCCATTAACACGGCGAGTTATTTGTGTAACCGTCTACCCTGCAGTGCAATCAATGGAGAAATTCCTTTCCAAAGATGGGTAGGAAAAATGCCGTCAGTTAAACATTTGCACATATTTGGAGCGAAAGTGCATGTATTGACAAAAAGGCCAGGCCGTAATAAATTTGAATAAAAAACAGTGCCCGGAATATTTGTTGGATATTCCAATGTGTTTAAAGCATATCGAATTTGGGTACCAACATTGAACAAGGTAGAAATAACTCGGGATGTCAAAGTATTAAACACCATGTATTGGAAACGCCGATTTGGAATTCACCACTGAAAATTTTACAGAACAAACTACAGAAAAAAAAGACTTCGTGGATCTAGAATTTACAGAAAACATCCCACCTATTGAAACAGAACCTGTAAGAGACGATGACCAACGTGGTTCAGAGTCGGCATCTGTTAACGAACAAAGTGAAGAAGATTTGGAAGCGGGCCAGAATGATCGGAGTAGAAGAGTTGTTAGACTACCCGCTTGGTTTCAAGACTACTACATGGGGGATGATTACGCCGGATTAACAGTAGCAGAAGCCATAAGCAGTGAGAATTCAGACGAGTGGAAAGACGCAATTAAAACTGAGATCAAGGCTCATTTAAAGAACGGAACTTGGAAGATAGTGAACAAATCTGATGGAAAATTCGTTATTGATTCAACGATGATTTTATCTAACAAGTATAAAGCAAATGGAGATCTCGAACGAAGAAAGGCGCGTCTGGTAGCTAGAGGCTTCAATCAACGTCCAGGATTGGATTTTCTAGATTTTCTAGATTCTCCTGTAGCTAAACTGGGTTCCATTAGACTGCTTCTTGCCATGGCTGCTGAAGAGAATTTGATATTACATCAAATGGATGTATCTACAGCATTTTTAAACGGAGAAATTAATGAAGAAATTTACATTAAAACCCCAGACGAATTAGAAAAGTTTTTGCATGAAATTATGTTAGAAGAATCAAGTAAACAAGATACAATGATGTATACAAAGGCGAAAGTTATGTTGGAAGACATAAGGAAGAATCAAGGTCAGCCAATTAGCAAATTAGAAAAAGCTTTGTATGGACTTAAACAGGCCAGTCGACAATGGTACGTCAAGCTCGATGAAAAGCTGAAAGTGATAGGCATGGAAGCATCATCGGCTGATTCGTGTATTTATACCAAGTCATTGGGAAAAGTCAAAATTGTAATGGCTGTGTATGTAGACGATTTCGTAATTGGCTGTGGAAACCTGATGAAATTGGAAGAATTCAAGACACAAATTAAATCAGCATTTGATACTAGAGACTTGGGAGAATTAAATTATTGTTTGGGAATATCATTTGAAAGGAAAAATGGATCAATCTTCGCGTCACAATCAAAATATATTGGAGAAATTTTGAAAAAATTTAAAATGGAAGAATGTAAACCGATTAGCTCACCAATGGAACCAAGACTAAAGCTCACAAAAAGAGAAAAGAGCAATGGAAAAGAGAAAGACTTACCATACCAAAGTCTTATTGGCTCTATAATGTATTTGGCAATGGCAACAAGACCGGATATTGCTCATTGCGTAAGTTATTTGAGCCAATTTAATAGTTGCTATGGAGAGGAACATTGGCAAGGTGCAAAACGCATATTAAGATACCTGAAAGGAACCAGAAATATTGGACTAGAATTCAAGAAGACTAGGACAGAATTAATCTGCATGGCCGATGCTGATGGGGCAAATGACGAAAATGACTCGAAATCATACACTGGTTTTTGCTTCATGTATGGGGGAGCTGCCGTCAGTTGGGAATCAAAGAAACAAAGAACGATAGCTCACTCCACTTGTGAGGCAGAATATATGGCACTATCAGAAGCCGCAAAAGAAGCCATCCATTTACAGCAGTTGGGAAATCATATGGGTTTAGATTTTCAATGCACAACTATTCAAAATGACAACCAGGCTGCAAAGAAGCAAGCACTGAATCCAGTTACGAGTAGAAGATCGAAACACATAAGGCTACGAGAACATTTTATCCGAGAGGCTGTAGCTGAAGGCTTAGTGAAAATTGAATATGTGCCGACAGAACAAATGAGTGCTGACATTCTTACAAAAGCATTGTCAGGTGTCAAGTTCATAAACTTTAGGAAGAATCTGGGACTTGTTGAGTGTACTGGGAATGAACTCGTGGAGTGATTCTGTACCCGTGTGGGGGAGTGAAAGATTGTGTACTTCATTAGCACGGTGAACCGAATCAATCACATGGTATCCTTGTGAACACAACAATCTCAAGTTTCCCCAAAAGTTATAATTTAGATATTCACAATATATGCTTCTTTCAATAATATTATATACTGTGTATAGCTCTGTTGGATAAAGAGAATATTATCTAGGTACGTATTTATTAGAAGAATACAACATATACTGTGTTTATGGCAGTAGGCTTTGTGCCTATACTCAAAGAAACTATTTCAAGGCCAGAGGATATATTAGGATGCTTGTTAGCAAAGATTTATAAAAATTAATATGCGTGGCTATGAGTCAAAAGGACAAAACAACGTTCAATATAAAATGACTCTGCTCTAGTTTCTTTTACTTCTTAAGATGTATGACTGGTATGACTGTCGAATAAAATATCTCAGGTTTAACAATGGCGTGACTGTCGCCGCAAAAGTATATAACAAGTTGACTGTGAATTCGGCGTGACTGTAAAAAATACGGTCGTTACAGTAAAAATCCAGGGGCTTCGATGTAGATTTAGCCTGGTCCTCCACTGGAAGCGACTTAGCGACTAAGCGACTATGCGACTTCCGCGAGGCGACTGAGCTCCTCCATTGGAGGCGACTTAGTCGCGCGAAGTCTGTGGTGGTGAGTAGGTCAGTGACTGCATTTATTTTTGGTAAAATGGACGACGTAGATAGTTATTATTTGCTGGATAATGCAGTCGTAAATTTCCTTCGGATGAGAAGGAAACGACGAATGTTCTGGATGAACCCGATATTAAAAAAGAGGCAAAATTTGGGTGAATTTAATCACCTCCACGATGAGCTGAAGGGAGATAAAGGGGGTTTTCAAAGGGAATTTTTCTTCAGGAAACTGTTTTTTCCCTCTTTTAAATCTGATTTCTCCATTTTACTTGTTTTTATTTCAACTTTTGACCACATTTTCGGAATCACCGTTAAACTTTCTATAGGCATGGGGTAAATTTTTTGGTTTGATTTGGTCAATTTTACTTTTACCTTGCTATTTGGGGAAGAACATTATGAGGCGGGGAGAATTTATGGGGCTGTACTGGGTAGTCGAGCCTCTTGGGGCGGTCCGAGGGGGCTCTTACGCCTTAGATTTACAAAAATAACATCCCAATACGAAGATTCGATTGTTTCATGTAACTGGAGAATCGCAGTGCGGGTTTCGAATAACGAACATAATATAGTATGGTATTTTAATAATACAAGGTGATGTAGAAAAAAAATATATATATACATATTGTTTGTCAACTGGCTTCACCAACAACACGTATGTTACTTTTCAAAAGTCTTTACATCTGACTTGGAAGATCCAGCAAATCAATCATTCACACGAATAGGACCCAGCTCCTGGGTTGAAACGTTGTGATTAAACACCTAAAAAAACTCAAGACTAGACTGGTCATTCAACCTCCCGAATATAGATATATATCACTAGTCAACCAAATACCAAAATATATACATATGTATGTATGTATATATAAAATGATAATATCAAGATTAATAATAAAATGCGTAAAACTACTTTACAGTGGAGTAAAATGCCGCAAATTGCACCTTCTTATCCCAATTCGTCCTCAAGATATGATTTTTGGGCTTTTTCTGTAGGAAACTGTGTTCTTCCCACCGAGAAAACATGGGAGAGGGAAGCCAGGTCTCTCGAAGACAAGCGACTGATCCCATCCGGATGGGATCAGTCGCTCGTCGCCTCAAAATACGCGAAGTCGCGTCGCTCAGGTCGCTTGCAGTGGAGGACCACCCTTAGATACATGATACGTGCTAGATATTGCAATTTAATTTTCAATACTTCAAAATTGAGGAAAAAACACTTGTACCAAGATACACTACTACCTTCCCCTATCAATCTTAGCTGCATGTGTGTGTGTGTGCGCGCGCGCGTGTGTGCGCGCGTACTTGCACTTGCAAAGCGTGTTGTGCACTTAAAATATAACCTGATATCAGAGATTTGGGTTTTCCGGTCAAATGCGTTGTTAATAATTTGAATTTCTCTTTTTTTTTTTTTTTTTTTTTTTTTAAAGATTCGTATTCTAATGGATGTGACTAGAAGATAACTGCCAAAACTTTGTATTTGAAATAATCTTCGATAAACTTTTCAATTTCGAGTTTGGGTAATCTAATATGACCACTTTGTACTGGTCGGTCCTTACTGTTACAGCCTGTGTCATCTCGATTGACAAGTGATAGGGGCAACTTCAATGTGAGAAATTAGAACTTCTGCCTGCCATGTTCGTTCGTCTTCCTCAGGTAAATCTGGGATGATCAGAACTTCGGCTTCTCTTTCTTCTGCAGGATCTTCTTGCGGATGTCTTGTTCTTCTTTGATGAAAGAGATCGAAAAATTCTTCCCTTGCCATTATCAATCTTTCAATGGATTTCCGTATCAAGTTGATGGCATTTCGTGCTCCCGTAACATCTTGTTTGGTTTGCTCTGGAGTTCCATACATGATTCGATAGTCGTCAATAAGTTCTGTAAGAGGTTCCTTTGCTCTTTCCAGTCCTCTAATTCTGACTTGTTCCATTCTGTTCCTGGGTCCTTTGGTGATCCGTTTCCGTAAACCACGCTTCTGATATCAATTTTTCTGCAGTATACCTTTATACAGAAAATAGGAATTTATTCGCATTTTTTCTTTTATACTTGGTTTTTACGACTTTAAACTTTCTACTTTTTTGGTTTCGTTAATTTTAACTGACAACACCTGAAAACTTATTTTGGGACTGATATTTTGTCAATATGACGTATAACTGTGTTATGTTATTTAAATGTTAATAGGTAGGTACTTGAATAATTTTGATGCCAAATGCTTGTTATAAAATCATTAGAAAAAAGTTGTTGAATCAACACATTATAAAATCGCGGGTTTGCGACACGGGGGCCCTAGCCCCCGGAGAATTATTGAAATTTGAGGTCTAAAAACACAGTTTAGAGAGTTAAATTAATGTCTCTCAATTTGATTGATTATTGATTGACTTAATATATTTTATGTTCTTTCTAGCACCTTAAGCCACTATTATGTTAAATCAACTAATGAAAGCTTCTGGGGCACGTTACAATGATTTTTACACTTATATTGCAAGTTCTCTTAGAATATCTAGAATTTCTCTTAGAATCTAATGCGGGAATCACCGTACGCAGGACCTAAGATAAATTTCCATATCTCATGGGTAAAAGAAAATAAAACTACATAACATAGTGAACCAATAATTACAGAGTTTAATAATGGTGCTCACACAACAAAAGTTTATCAACTATTAAGATAGAGTAGGTACGTAGCCTCTTTTATCATACATTTACACAAGTGCTGTTCCTGCTTTCTTCTTTCTTTTAATAGTTTTGAGACAAAGTTCCTTCTAGTTTAAATATTTCTGCTCAACATTCAAATCAATTTCTACAAATTTGCTTTTTTTAAACAAAAATTGACCAATTTTATGCCCCTCCAAAAGGCTCGGGTGTGCAGCTGCATACTTTGCACACCCCTCTTGTAACAATCATGTAAATGATTTCTACAAATAAAGTGATTTGATTTGATTTGATTGACTTTGCACACCCCTTAAGCCGGCCCTAGAGGGACGTCCTAAAAACCGTGTCACTCTATAATTTAGGAGAGCGTCTAAATAGTAGATTATGGATTGAAAACGCATTGCATGGACATGATAATAAAAATTCCAACTTCCCCACTTGCCGACTGGCGCTGGCGCTACCTTTTGAGCAACAGTTGAACTGGGTCGGCAACCCGCGATCAGCAGAGCGCTTTCTCAGGCTAAGACAGGCGAGCGCCTCGCGTTAGAACAGCTCAACTTTCATTCTATAAGATATGGAACTGAATCTAACCTCTGAATTCCACACTCTACATGTTTTCTCCTTTCGTTTGTTTTTCATGGTCAACTACACAGGCTGCAAGTTGAAGCTGATTTTTGATCTTATTTAAAGCCATTTTAGGTAATGAAGAAAATCTCTTTCGAACCGATCCTATCCGTGGCATCTACACCAATTAAAATACTAGTGTGAAGTTGGTGATAAATTTCCAGGTCGATTAAAACGTTTTGTTAGATGAAAGTGCAATGCGCAAAATGCACAGTTCAAAGTTATGTATAATCGTTTAAATTTATATGGCCCCAACACAATCCAACCACGGTAACTTTTTTAATAGTCAGAAAAACTTTTAGTTAACGAATGTTGAAATCAGTGAAAGTAGGTAGTTACACCACAGATCGTGATGTGCGTTCCTTTTCAGATTGAAATGTGTAATGTCGTAACAGGAAGAACCCGGGAACGTTCAGTTTCTGTCACAGGAAATGTTCCCAATTTTCGTTAAATGTACTGACATTAATGTTTAAGATACGAGAAAGGTGTCACCAGCTTACAAATTACGAGTTAGATGACGAGATTAGCTTAAGGATTGGACCAATGTAATTCACCTATGCTGTGAGAACAACGTCATTCGTATTACACTTCATAAATATAATTGTGTCATCGAATTTTTTATTATGTCACGATTTCATATTGAATACAAAATTGTAAGTAATTTGATATTACGATAATAACGAGATTTATGTAGGTATACAACGTTTATGGACTATAAATTATTTCAAAAGGGACCATTACTGAGGATGCGTTTCAACATAGTACGTGGGTGCCTATTTCATGCACATTTCAAAGTAAAAATAAGTACAAATATGTAAAATGAAGGTTTCCAATCGCTTAATCTCCTCCTTTACTTTGACATTAGTCAGTTATTGCGGATTAAAGCAATGATGGAATGTGAATTGTTGGGCCTACAATGTGTTTACTAAGTAGGTTTACAAGTATATTTCACAATTATAACTGGTTGTGTAAAATTAAGGTCACTATACAATCCTATCGAACTAGTTTAGTCGTGGTTGGAGGATTTCGGTAGTAAGAGAAATAGGTACCACATTCAAGTTAACAGACTTGAAAACTCTGGTTCACACTGCGGTAGACAATGTTATTCCCGATCACTGGAAATAATGAAGCATGGGAGAAAGAGGGGCTGGGTGATAAAGAGATGGAACAATTCATCATTACTCTGACGGGAGATAATTCTGATAATGGTAGCCGGGATGATAGCGACACGGATGAGGAGCAAGATCATTCATATGTACCGAATTGAGATTTTCACGACATGGGTGTTGTGCTACTGCTACCAGAAACGTAAATAAAAGCCCAGTATTGATTAATATAGTATATTCTGTACAACCTAAATGTAACGCACACACTTATGTAATGGTAACATGATTATAATGCATATTCTGGAAAATGTCATTGTTCTTGAATCTTCCTTCTACACCTTTTCCCTATTTTAATACAAAAATATCTTACCTATGTAACTGTTGCAGTGTTTTTGATAATTTCTTTCAAATTGGGGGGATTTACTTTAAAAATTAGTGAGAAAATACATAGGTATTATATCTACGCGGTCAACCCTCAAAAACTTCCACGGCGCCGCCATTACAGTAGTGTAAAAAAACCGGCAAGTTTTGGTCCAAATCGTGCAAGATCAGTGGGTCTACTTACTCGTAAAAGCGACTTTTCCACATCAAAGTTCAGATCTCTCTTCTGCTGGAAATGTTCCACAATCACAATACTTTTTTTGAGAATTTTTTTTTCTAAATTTACATTTATTTCAAGTTTAAACTCGTTATGTTCCATTTGTTACGCACATCACGATTCTGGCAATGGAATAACCGACGTATCATGTGGGTCGCATTTCATTTCTATGAAGGCCCTAGCGATTGGAAGTAATGCACGCTAATGAGGCTTCGATGAAAGTCCCTCAACAACTGCTCGGTTCCGAAAATCCCTCGGGTATTCGAATATTGGTGAGGGTATAGAATTACAATGTACTCAATTTGTCGAAATTATCGTTGAAAGGTGGTAGGAAGTTGGCACCAATAAAAAAAATATGGTTTGGTTGACAAGGGATCTAGTGACTCGCTTATAGAGAGGTACTTGTATTAAAAAGAACAATACTATATTTTTCGCCACAGTTCATATGTTAAACAGCGTATTATACACAAAGTACGTAAGCGTACAATGTTTGGTGTGATTTGGGAAGTGCCCGGAAAAACCTTTGCATTTAAAGTTCATTTCCATCATTAGCAAGAACTTACCACATCTTTAGCTCACGAATGCCCAAAAACGTGACTCCGAGTCGTCCAATTGAAGCGAAATCGTAATTTCAATTGTAGAGGAACAGCGTAATTTTGAATTATTCAGTATTCAGCTACATTTGTTAAAATGGCTCATTTCAGAAGATGTGTTTCATAGATTTCGATTTTTCAAAATTATAATTGAGGGTGGTAGGAAGTTCAAATAGGTTGGCACCAATGTACAATTATAAGTAGGTTGGCTCCAACGCATGTACCGACCTGCGAAGTGCCTAAAAGTAAGATGTCGAAGGAAGTGCCTACTGCGGACAGTGACAATGTGACTCACCGTACGATATGAGGCCGCTGTTGAGCATCGACAACTTGATCGTGTTGGGGATGGAAATGAGGGAAAGATGGTGAGACGTCACGTTGGGGTGCGACGTCTTCTTCGGCTCTTTAGCGTGATGTTTCGACCTCCTCGGAGCGGATTTAGACCTCCGGGACGAACTCGCCCCGGAGGCGTTGGGCCTTGTTGACGACAGTTTGACGGTGTCCTGGAAACTGGTCGACAAAACGAAAATAAAATGGTAGGCGAATACCGGTACCCGAACTTGTTTTCTCCGAGCAGTACTTTTATTATTATTATTATTTTTTTTTTTTTCCCAACTTATTTCACGCGATTAAAATACTTCGAATTACTGATTTTAAAAAACTATTTTTATATATGAAGAAGAAACCTTTAATCACTAATTGGATACGGCGATAAAGGGTGAGATACCTAGTATGGGTGGATAAACGGCGCGACGGCTACTGGCCCAGAACTCGGCTTATGGTCTGTTTTGGGAGAACTCGGGCCCCCTCCACCACCCGTTCTAAACTAAACTAGCGCTCGCCCGCTCCTGCTCCTCACGGGCTCTATTTTAACACAATACACCACAGTCTCTCGTCAACACTTGCACGGCACCCTCCAACATCCAACTTGCTGTCCCATCCATGTCCCAAATTATTGAACTAGGGGAGAGGAATTACTGGAAGCCCACGCCGCTTTTACTTCCCTTACACGAACAGTAGGGTCAAGAGAAAGTGTTGCAATCGGTCTAAATACAGATTTTCTGGAACATTGCCAGGATATGGGTCTTGACATAATCCGAACTCACATCTATACGTTTCATGCAAATGTTTGAAAGTGTGTAGGTATGGATGTATAGATGAATACATCTAGTTCGTGTACAAGACTGCGACCGTCTGATTCGACATAAAAAATAACACATCGGTATTAGTAGGGTTCTATCTATGTATACCCACGAGAAAAAAGCCTTGTAAAGATCTGCTATTTAGAAGCATATTTAGGGAGTGAAAAAAAAATTGGAATAAGCGTGAAAACGTGATTTTAGACATTTTTCGAATGAAGAATCGTTTTAGCTTACACCAAAACGGATTTGAATAATTAACGTTTTTGAAAACTCTATTTTCTAAAATTTTGAAGACATTGCAATAGCTTCAGTTTATTTGAAAATACGCTAAAAGCTGTGAAAGTTGTGTGAGATCTCACACCATATGTTTGTAGTACATATGTGAGGAATTCAGAGTTCTCACTTGTAATTCACACAAATCTGAGTGAACAGACAAATGTGACAATATGTGGAGTTGCCCAGTTCTACCCATAACTCCGAAGCTCAGTGGTGACATTCAAGCATTGACAGATGCATATTCATAAATTTAACTTTGCTGCAAGCGGAGTCTGCTCTCGGAATTATACAGCTCCGAATTTAAGAATTTCAATAGGCCCATCAAGTGTAATACAAACTGTTTAGTTCTGGATAAAACGTTTATCCTAATGACGTCAGACAATTTTCGTAGAAAATAAAGCTATTTCAATGGCTCCTAAAGATTTGAAATAAATATTTCAATATTTTCTCGATGGCAATCCGTTTTGAGGCATTTTGAGGTTTTAAGACTTTTACATAAAAAGGGTGTTTGACATTAGATAGACCAACCATTTAAACTTTTAATTTTTGATGATATGTACACAAAAAAACTTAGGATGCAAGCTCCCCATTTGTTTTATTGCAGATTAGAAATCTACGTGAAATTTCATGAAAAACACATTATTTGAATTTTTAGTGCGCAAATGCTGGCGCAATTACGCGCGGAGAGTGCACCAATTCTAAAATATCTAGCTTTTGAAGATATTCAAATGCCACATGACATTTATGATTTTAGGGTATATTTTCACCTTGAATCAGGTAGTGTTGTTCTTTTATTGATATTCTCAATTAAAACTTGGAAAAACACCAAGAAGTGAAATATTAGTACGGTTTGCGCTGTGTGAAAACTTTTTTTTTTTTTTAACTTCAATTAGTTTCACACAAATTACAATTATATATATATATATATATATATATATATATATATATATATATATATATATATATATAAAATTCTCGTGTCACAGTTTTCGTTGCCATACTCCTCCGAAACGGCTTGACCGATTTTGATGAAATTTTTTGTGCTTATCCGGTATCTATGAGAATCGGCCAACATCTATTTTTCATCCCCCTAAATGTTAGGGGTAGTCCACCCCTAAATTTTTTTTTATTTTTTAGACAAAATTTTTAATTTCTATTTTAATTAACGTCTGCCAAGTTGGGTGGGCAGTATAACTTCCTCAAGCGAGCGAAGCGAGCAGCATCCCCCACAGAAGTTAAACCTACCCTTAAAGATCTACCGTTTGCGAGCGAAGCGAGCAACATCCCCTACATGTTTCAATTGTAATACATTCCATGTATACAGCCACACTTTGCGAGCGAAGCGAGCAACATTCCCTACATACCACACTTTGCGAGCGAAGCGAGCAACATTCCCTATATGCCACACTTTGCGAGCGAAGCGAGCGATTTAATGGGGGGTCCGGGGGGCTTGCCCCCCGGCTGGACGTGGAGGCAAGCGGAGCGAGCCGGAGCGGCTAGTATATAATAGTAATCTTGTATAATTTCTGCTGCTTAAAGAAAATTACACCAACTTATAATGAGGAAAATAAATAATTTCCCATATGAGCTACAATAGTTCGTGTGGGGTAATAAGTTTCTGATTCTAGTCCTTCATTAATTAAAACAACATCATTTTGGGTATAATACTTAATATAAATAAAATTGTTGTATAACATAAATTTAATTTTCATTTTCATTTTCATGTTGGTTCATATTACATATTCTTGAGAATTTAATTTTTAATATAATAATAGAGATGAGGTCATTAGTTTAAATCTGTGTAGATAGTCCTTATAAATTTAGGTTATTTACGAAGTTAAGCCTAGATAATTAATTATTTTACTACACACTGTACTGTGATCAAGAAAGTTCATTATAAATTTTTGATAAAAATTTTAAGACCCCAGTTTTCCTTCCCTTTAACAGTTGCTTTTTATTTTCAGCAGTCAATTTGTTGAAACAATTTATGGCCCCATATCTGTAGTGCTTCTGCGCTAGGGTGGTTCGGTGCATTGGTACAGTCAAAGTATGTATAAGAGATGTCTTTTGACATTGTGTTAAGTGGTTGAGTTGTACGTGTAAATGCATTCTCTCTCAGCATTCTGCAGGCTCTCTCAGATCTATACTGCAGGCTTCCGTCTGTTTCATAAATGGGGGAGTGTCCATTTGCCTAAAAATGAAGGTAACGATGGGTTTCGGTAGTGAGATGACGTTATTATGCGAATAATTGTTTTCTAGGTGACAATTATCGGTTCATATGGCGTTGCATATGGTCCACTCCGTACCGGTAAAGCTATACCAAACCAACTGAGGCATGGTAGACCTTTATTAGGTATTTCCTGTCCAAAATACCCTTAATTTAGCAAAAGCATAGATCATTTTCCGTAATTTATTATTTATTTCCCCGATTTGCCTATCCCATTTTATATTTTCCTCTATTTAGACCTTTTCCCCATGTGTGAAAACGAATTGAGAGGTGTGCAATTCTGGCCATTTTTCGACATTTTTCGGGGTTGGTATTGCGAATATCAATAAAAGAACATCCTCACGTAAATCAACGTGAAACAACACCCTATAAACATTTATCATATGTGGCTATTGATATCTTCAAAAACTCTATATTTCACAATTGGCGCACTTTCTGCGCGTAATTTTGCCCGGTTTTTGCGCTCTCAAAAATTCAAGTGATGGGTCATTTTTCCCATAACATTTTATGTAGAACTCGAATCTGTAATAACAAAAAAATGGGAATTCCCATTTGAAAAACGCGAGTTAGGAGTCGTATTGCCTCTGTGGCGTGTGATAATCAAAGTCCGATTTCGCCAATAAAAAGTAATTAAAAATTAAAGGGAGTTACCTCGAAAAATTTATTTATATTTAAAAAAATACATAAAAAATGAATACAAATAAATAAATGACTGGTTCATAAAATTTTAGACATCCTGAATACAGGGTGCTAACACTTTTGGTTCGAAAACGTCTAGGAGTAGATTTTACAACTGGTTTTCAACAAAAAGTTCCTCATAAAGATATTAAATTAAATGCTTTGTTTTCGATTAATTTAACTTTTTTTTCGTCTTTTTGACTTTATGTCATAAAAATTGTCATAACCGCAATTAGCTTCAATGTAAAATCAAAGCAGCACACCGTTGAAAAGAGTGTAAAGTTTTATTTCAGAATATTATCATTTTAAAAGATTTTAAGCTCATTCAGTGGGACAAATCTAGGTCTGAATTGAAATTTTCTCATTTTCACAAAATCACTGCATTTATTCAATGATTTTACGCCCTTTGGGCAAATTATATTTCCCGTTTCTATAACAGGAAAATCTTTCCCAAAATGTCAGCCTTTCGACGGTATAGCCAATCTTATAGCCAATTTTACTTTTACATTTTCAATTTCGGGAGAAAGTTATGTTTTAATTTTAAAATACATCTTTTTTTCAAAAAAGTTGAGGGTTTTTATGAAATATGACCTCCATGACCTAACGAGTTAGGGGTTGGTTTCTACGTGTTTTTTCACGGTGAATCGATTGAATACACTTGCAGATCTATCCGACTCGTTTATAACCGAGTTTTACTCTTTAACCCTAAATTTTTAGACATTTTGGTATCCTGAACTGCATTCTATAGTTTTATTACCAAACGTTAGAATTTAAAGTAGAGTCTAATATTCTTCGTTATTTTAAATTCCATACATATTCTACTAACAGTAACAACTTTGAATTTAGCTTCAAATGTTAAGTAGGTGCTTCAAAGATAAAATCACGTCAAATCTAGCGCAGCATCACGAACAATAGGGTTTATCAACTTGGTCCATTTTTCAATGGTTCAGTGATTAAAAGTTACACCCTCAAAAATCACAAAAATCTACACACATGTCACCCAAATACAAACTGAACAAAGAAAAACCCAGGCATGGAAACATTTAAATGATAACATAAAACTAGCGTCATCTACCAGGCGTACGGCAGGGAAATAGCCTGGTTGCGTCAACAATTAGACATGAAATCAGGTATGGTTGCGTCAACAATTAGACATGAAATCAGGTATGGAGACCTTCAAAAAAATATCGAAATACACATAATAACCAGGTGGGGAGACCTTCAAAAATATCAAATCAAAATCAATTCAACATCAGTATTATCAATCAAATCAACACAATAATCAGGTATGGAGACCTTTAAAATTATCGAAATACATATAATAATCAGGTATGGAGACCTTTAAAAAACATCAAATCAACATCAGCGTCAAATCAACATTATCATCCTCTTCATCATCAACATCAATAAAATATAAACTCGTCAATAAAAATTAATTCCGGTGGCGGCAAACCTATGCAACTATACATCCTGCTACACCGCGTCATCAGTATCAAATCAACATTATCATCCTCGTCTTAATCAAATCAATAAAATCTCGTCAATAAAAATTAATTCCGGTGGCGGCATACCTATGTAACTATGTACATCCTGGTACACCGTGTCATCGACAATAGACCACATAATAATAAAGACATAAAAACCTATCATAAAATTGCAAGGATTGATTACATAGAAAACAAATATATTGGGCAGAATCTCTCCATCACTAGTGCGCTTCTTGTGATCGATAAGGTAGGGATCTACTGGATAGAAAACTTATGGGTTATTTGTGTAGCTGCACATAATCCCGAGTAGAGTTGGGGATAAACTTCGAGATCAATGGGCATACTAACCTGGACGGAGGTAACTCACTCCCAGATGAGTTGACCTGCCACATCAGACCTGCTACCTATTACACAATTTTTTCAAAATAAATTTAATTATATTCGAAACAATTGGGGTCCCCACATATTCCATCAATCAATCAATTAATTCTATCAACTAGCATAAATTAAATCTAGAGTGCATCGTCATGATTTTGAGAACGCTCGATCTATTCAACATCGCGATCGATCTATTTGGACGCCGTGTCGCGGCACGTTCACGCGCGAGGTTAATTCCCGACGCAGTTCTCGGCACGGTCAGGTTCTGTGCTACATTTCGTCTTTACCCAGGGGGATGAGATGTTTTCTCCTAGGGAGTCACACCTTTCTCATCCGTTGTTCTTATTGAGTTCCTCTTGAGTTCCACTTTTTATGTCCCTTCTCTTGTACCTATGTGTACAGTCAAAATGTGTTGAGGGTAGCAACACCGTCAGTAAGCTCTTTATTGTTACTATCTTCAATTGAAATTTTCATTATCATCATGTTTTATGGGTTTCTCTTTGCGGCTCGAACGTCATACATCCTACAGGCGGGGGAGTGGGCGAGAGGGTCCATATGTTATTTATATGTTATTTAGAATAACATATAGTTGATGGTAGAGACTAACACTTTCTACGAGAGTATTTTCGAGTCATTACCCGGCACGCATCCACCACTGCTACGAGTGTGGTGGGTGGTTTAGGGGTCTAAATAAAATGAATAATCATTCCACACGAAATATACTTGATGAGGCTGTATTATTAATTGATATTGACCTGGTTAACACGGGTACGGACTGGCTGCAGCTAATGGGGATAAACCACAAGGAATAAGTAACAGGTTATTACACAGCAGTTACATTATGAACTGTGGAGCGACTCGGGACGAGTCAAGAGCAGTAGGGATAATATTTTCCTTCTGGGCCAGGGGCCAACACGGCGCAGAATACTAGCCCGCACAACACATGATACTAACCCGCATAACACATGATATTAACCCGCACATAGCATAAATTGAAATTTTCTGTACATTTGTCCGTTTATCGTAAGATCAAAAAATAATTGTGAGTTGACCGGGAATCGAGCAGGCGACCTCCAAGTCACCAGGCAAGTGCTTTTGCCAATTGAGCCATGGCGCCAGATGGTCAACTTTGAATATAAGTGTTTCATACGATGCATGCAGCTTTTGATCATCCATCCCTAATGTTACATAGTAGAACAACGGTCAAATAAAGATATATGCTGTTTATACTCAAAATGGATTATTGAGAACTGAAAATGCGTATAGGTATATAAATCACAAATGTCAGCACTCTCTCGGTATTGTTCCATTTTATACTTCTCGAAGAACCCGATCTTCCCAATTCCTACATTGATCCTTAGTGAATTTCTTTGTTTATCGTCTATTCTTCATAAAATTGTTCACTAGCTCATAGTAATCTCTCTCCTTCCATTCGGACACCCAATTAATTAGTCATGGGCCAACTATTGGTGGAGTTTGTCAAATTATATGTATGTAGTATGCATCACTTCAAAATTCATAAAATTTGAAAAATTGTCACTGTTATGCTCAAGAAGAACTTACTTCTACTGTACGTATTAGACATGCCCAACATGCGTAATAAATACGTTAAAAGTGGATAGGAATAGTGTCATTATCAAAATTTCCAAGAGGCCATGGTGCCGTGTATGCATAGCTACCCCAAACATTTTGTTTTGTTACTTAATCACATGCTTCACACTGTTCTATAGAAGGAGTTTGTACCTATGACATATTACACATTCATCTCAAATTTAATACGATAACTTACGAGCGCAAACTCGCTCATACGACAATGCCGCATGACTGAAACTTTGTAATCTCGTTGTTTCCGTTTTGATTGTAAGAATAAAAGGGAGTATTAGTAGAACAGTGGGTGTGTTTCCTTTCTCCCACTTTGACTTGAAACATTATTTATTAATCAATATAAAAGCTAAATACTGAGATTTTATAGGTGTTTCCTTTCCAGAAAAAAATCTATTGCATCCATCAATAGAGTGTGACTCAAAATGGACACCGACAGAAACTATAGTAAGTCCTCGGTGACCAATCTCAAGGAAATAGAGGCGTACCCAATACCCAAATTAACCAAATCTTCTCTTGAAGAAATCTTTATGCTGTTGAGAAGAAACCAGGTACCTACTTTCTGGTGTTAAATAAATCCTACTATTTTATAAACAAACACTAACGCATGTGTGAACTTCCTTCTTCTCTTTTCAGGGAAAACATTTGGTTTCTGGAGTTGGATCAGCGACTGCAATCATCCACCTTGCTGTTACAAACCATACCTATGTAAGCGTAGTTTTCTGTTTTGTTTGATATCTTTGTGGAATAGATATAGGCCTGGAGCAGAATGCCGTCAGGTCTTTGTGGTTCATTTAGGATTTAATAAAAAACTGAACAAACGCAGAAGATTTCAACTCATAAGTCCCTTGGTCTACTTAGCCTAAATAATAAAAATCTGAATGATAAGTTATTTGAACTGGATGGTTGGTAGACTAAATTCAAAGTCTACAAATTTCATCCCGAAACTCGAGATTCAGGTTTCTATGGAATTCACTCCCCTTGATATTAGTCATCATAGAATGCACCAAAACCGTAGTAGGTACCCACTAGAGTGAGTTAGTGTCGTCATTTCTAATTCCCTTTCCAGAAATTTGATATGTTACAGGTATGTCGAAAACAGACAAAGATTCTCTAGTAAATATCAAAAATGGTGGCTTTTGTGTACTTCTCTCTTTCCCAACTTTAAACAATTGCCAAAGATATAACGTGATTTTGACTTGTTTTCGTACTTACTATTTTACCGACACAATGTCGTCGCTATCCGCCGTAGGATTTTCATGGCAACACCAACTGCTCTCAAACCCAGCTCATCTGCTGAGTTCGCTGCGGCTCTGCATGAGACAGTAGATGGTATAGAACTCCGGCAGTGCTCTGAATCCCCCATTTCTTCCCATTGGGCGGAATGGGCTTCAGAGGGCATTGGAGCCCGCGACTACCGCCATTTTCATGCCGTACAGATGGCTACTTAAGCCACCTCACTGGCTACTTTACCCCTTTGCCGTGCCTGTAGGGGTAAAAATGAGAATCTCTATCATGTGGTGCACCAGTGTCCTCGTACCCAGGGTGGCAGCATTCTACGTCACGATGCGGTTGCCAAGCAGATAGCAGGCGCTTCGTCATCCAGCGGTTGGGATGTCGAAAGGGAGAGACTATATCACATGCCGAGTGACCGGGGCAAGGAGCCAGATATCGTTGCCATCAAGCCCGATGGGTCTGCCATAATCCTGGATGTCCCGTTTGTCAGAGGCAGCGTGGACATGGAGCAGACCTGGCGGGCTAAGAAAAGTAAATATGGTAGGAATGATCTACGACAAGCGATATCTGAGCTAAAAGAAGTGGCGCCTAATAACATCAAGGTCATGGCCGCGACCGTGTCATGGCGCGGGGTGTGGTGCGGGAAAAGCGCCACGGAGTTACTCGAGTTGAGCATCTCAGTGGGAGTGCTCCGTGGTATCACCACCCGCGTCCTGAGGGCTTCTTACTTGAACTGGTGGTAATTTTATAGGGGCACTTCCTTTCATCCCACTGTCCCTTCTCTTCTTTCAGTTTCCTTGATCCCAAGGGCCGGTGTCGGGTAAACCTGGGCGTCCTCCCCATTTCTTTTATTTATTTTTTCATTTTGAACTTGAATGGTGTGCCCCCTCCGCCTTTGAGAGGAGATTTGTAAAAAAAAAAAAAAAAAAAAAAATAAAAAAAAAAAGTGTGCGTTTGTGCGCGTGGCGCGTGTGTATTACTTTACTATGATACTTTTTTGATTTTCTTTTGATTTTCAGGATGAAAATGAGTGGACCCTTATAGCTCCAACAATTGTAGAGCTATTTAGAATAATTTTGGGCTCCATTATAAACAACAACAGGTTTTTAAAGTCTGAATCGAGAGTTCGCATCATCTCTGACGCAGCACAGCTATTAATGGTATGTTCCATAGTTACAGAATTGTGAATTTAATTTGCACTAATAATGGTCACTTATCCATAGTACCTACAACTACTATGACGCGATTAAGGAAAGGAGGATGTGGAATAACTGAGGAACTGGTAGCAATAAATTGGAAAGGCAAGACACAAATAACAGCTCTCATGAAGCCCATATGTAGTGAACCTGGTACATGTAGCTAAATAAAAAACACCTAGGAAAGCAACTAAAAGTATTTTGTTGCCCTCAAACTACAAAGTGGTACCTACGCACATATTCCGAAGAAAAAAACTGTTCATTATAGTTTTCGGCAAATACCTGGAACATCAATTTCCCTGCATCCCCGCTTCGATTCCTTTTCAAACCACCAATTACCTGGTAGAATGAGATTGACAAGCATAGTCTGATTATTTCAATATTGATTTTCATATTTGAAAATTGTCTCGTTGTTTGGTGTAGAAGCCTGCTTTCAAGCGACACGTCATCTGGAAATATTATTCATAAATCAATTTTTATTGTTCTTAGAATTGGGAATATCAGATTAAACATTTAACTTTTTGTACTTATTACTATCTAGTCTTGTAACAAACGAGCGATATCTACAAAAATATTTCATACCAAGTGATGGACTTCAAAATTCAACATTCCTAAGATCTTTAGGAAATCTATATTTAATAAGGTCGATTCACTTAGACTTTAAATTCACAGTAAACTTTCGTCTATTGAAGAGGAAATGGAGGAGGGACAGAAAAACAGAACAGTCCAGCAAATCCTGGGGACTTTGTGGATTATTTCATAAGAAAGCCCTAGAAATTTAGAAATTACGATTAGAAATTTAAATATAAACCGAAATACAAGGAAATTAACCAAGGTAGACAAGATAAGCGCTGCTTACCAATCGATACTGGCGACTAGAAAACCCTGCCTGAGCATCAATAACTTCTACGATACCAAGGAAATTTCCCGTTGAATATCCACAAAAAAAGGCGCGGAAACTTTCCAGATGACAATTGGCCTGCTTCCCTCTACCGAACAGAATCAAAAACAAACAGCGATCAATGGTTTGGAATAATATTATTATCAATTAGTTGAATCGATTAGGTGTTCAAAACCAGAAATGGTCTACGATACTGAAATATAAGGATGGGTAAATAATTTTTCACCGTCCTCCTATCAGTTTGCGATATGTTTTATGTCCATTCCTCACGAATCGATTGACGTCAATGGAGATCTCTTAATTCTCTCTCGTTCGATTGTTCTGGTTGTCCACTGACATCATGTTCGTTAGTGTTTGTGGTTGGATCTTGTTCGTATCTTGGTTATCGTTTGTAAGTGTTTCGTTTCATGTTTTTGAGCAATGGAAATCCAGTGCAAGTGCTTGTATTGCCTAAGAAATCATTCGGTTCACGTTCTTATGAAGAAAAGTGCGAAGAACCTAATCTCGATCGGTCGGGTTCTGACGCGCTCCTTTCATTATTTTCCCCTGCTAAGGGAGAGGCAGAGAATACAAAAGACACTTTCATAATGAAAATCATACTAAATGTGGCTGTCCTGGACGAGGCAAGCTGTTTTGGTGAACCACTGTCGGATATGATTCGTGACAGATTTTACGAATGCCGTGACTAGACATCGAAAGAGCCAAACTGTGTGTGTGTGTGTGTGTGTGTGTGTGTGTGTGTGTGTGTGTGTGTGTGTGTGTGTGTGTGTGTGTGTGCATGTGCGTGCATGTGCTGGAGCTCTTAAGAACAAGAAGGCGCGTGGATACAGGCACTTGGGACACCAGGTGGGAAGTCTAGCCAAGAGCGCACGTCAGAGCGAACTTTAAGATCTAAAAGACCCAACTCAAGCCCCCCCCCCCCCCCCCCCCCCAGTAAGGATTCCAAAAAGACTAAACCATCGGTCAGTTTTGGCAGTAAGTACCTACGTACAAAGGAGGCAGATTCTGCTGTGGCTTCAATGGAGCCTTGGTGACAAGAGCTAGTACTCCACCGAGGTCCACACAACTTGGGGCGATGGTTGCCACACCAGTGAAGTCAACTACAAGTTACCGCCAAACCTCTATCACCGATTGGGCGGGGATGGGCCACTGTACTACGACAAAGCATTCCTCATCCACCACCTCCACTTGTCGGAATATTTATTCAATCGGCGCAATGACCTCAAAGGAAGGCGATAAAGGCCTTACTATTGCAGAAATTATCACCGCAGCGACCGAGAAGGTCGTTCAACATCAAGTAAAAACTAGCCATATCGCAGATTCTTCACTCCGCAAAGCGTTTGTTGAGTTCCACGAATTGATAGAAACTCTTTGCACGTTTTTACTGCATGGGAATTCTCTCCTCCTTATGAGAAAACAAATTCCAGTCGTCATCCAATTCTACCTGAGAATAAAAATGAATTGGAAATCGAATATTACATAGATGAGGAGCAATTAGAAAACGAAACCGGAGACTGGAAAACGGCTCTGAGTCGCAAGAGAAAAATTCTAGTGGTAAGACTGGCTCATCCAATGAGACCAAAACTTGTCCGAACATTGCCAAAAAGGCTCCACCTAAGAACCTAAGACCACCACCTATTTATGTCAATTGTTGAATCATTTCCACAATTCAATAAACTTATTAAAGACGCAATGAAGTTCAAGAGTAAGACGTTAATCTCACCAGCTAGAAACGTTTCGGCTAAAATTAATTTGAAAGTGTCAGATGATTATAGGACTTTAGTCAACATTCTCAAATCGTCAAAATACCTCTTCCACACATTCCAAAATAAGCAAAAAATACCATTAAGGGTGATGGCCAAAGGGATACATCACTCCTGGGATCCAACTGATAAAATAACCAAATTAAAAGAAAATGGCTTCAAAATTATATCAGTGATGAATAAGTTAGCATGGAGGACAAAGGCTCCCTTGGATATGTTAAGTTTGGAACTTTCACGAAAATCTGGCTTGGAAAAAATCTATGATATCAAAACCAAACTTGGGTGTTAAGTTAACATAGCTCCACTGCAGGGATCGAAGTTGGTCCTGTAGTGCAAAAATTATCAAGAATATGGTCATACCAAAACATATTGTGCAAAACCACCAAAATGTGTGAAATTTGGCAAACCTCATTCTATGATAGACTGTACTAAACCTCTCGAAATCCACCCACGATGTACCCATGGTGCTTTCTATGAGCATAATGCCAGTTTCCGAGGTTGCCCGGTTGCGGTTGATGCCCAAAATGTTAGGGAGAGGTTAATTAAAAAGAAATCAGAACAACAAAGGAAGCCTCAAAAAACCACCAGGGACAAAAAATTAATCAATCCAGAAGGCAATCGTTGAAATTACGATTACTTTACGTTATTATTGTAATTTGGAATCACATGCCTCCATCACCAAAGGGCTGTAGCCGCGATTACAACCCACTGCATATCCTAATCAAGTAATTTTATGGGACAGCTTTTCAAAATAGAGAGAACATCAGTCACAGTTTGAACAATCGAGTGACTGCCCTTGAAAAAAATAAGCCCGGTCAGGGCCGTCCTAAAAAGCTATACCTAATGAAAAGTATCAAAATCATGTGTTGGATTGCCAATGGACTCTTTCAAAGAAGAACGGAGTTCCAGCCAGTTCTAGAATTGAATAACATAGATGTTTGTCTCATTTCAGAGACGCATTTCACCCGGAAATCCTGTTTTAAACTGAAGGGATTGAAATGATACCACACTATCCACTCAAGTAATAATGCTAAGGGTGGTAGTGCATTAACATTAAGATAATGAAAACCTGAAACTGTGGGAACCGACATATTTCAAATAGCAGCGGTAACTATAAAAACTATTTTTTTTTTCCTTCAACGGTTGCAAGCATTTACTGCCCTCCCCCCCCCCCCCCCCCACGGTACTAATCAGATGAAGCGGAATTTACAGATACCTTCAATCAATTGGGTAATCGGTTTGTACTTCTTGGAGACTTCAATGCAAAGCACTCCTTCTTGGGCTCAAGACTGATAACCAAAAAAGGTAAAGAATTGTACCAAGACGTAAAATTCGACAGGTCGACAGTACCTACTTACAGGTCGATAGACACAAACAAGGTCCCAGATTTATTAGACTTCTTCATAGTCAAAAACATCTCGGCTAACTATTTATTGGTAGAAGAAAGTGAAGATCTAAACTCCGACCACTCCCCAGTAATACTGACACTAAGGGATTAATTATCAAATCAAAATTATCAAATCAGTAAAATCAAAGGGATCAATTATCACCGAGATGGTGGAAATAATTTTTAAAAGAAGTGGCGAGTGAGGAAGCGATGGCAGACAAATTGTGCGCCAGCCTACAAGAGAGAATGGTATAGACTCACCAAAGAACTACGTGAATCAATGCAACAAATTAAAAATGAATCAACTGAAAAGTACCTCAGTCAACTTACCAGTGACCAACACACTAACTACCTACTCGATGTGGAAGGCAACAAAATATTTGAAAAGGCCGATCATTCAAACATCTCCAATCAAGGATCAAAATGCAAGATGCCAACCAGAGCAAGGCTGATGTTTTTGCAGCTTACCTGTCGAACACTTTCATGCCTAACCCCCCTCTGACCGATGAACGAATGGAGAATACAATTTTCAATAGAACCCCACATCAAAATTCCGTCAGTCACAGTCAAGGAGGTGAAGAATACAATAAAGAGTGAGATTAATATAAAGAAAGCCCCGGGTTATGATCAAATCACAGGTCAAATCCTGAAGCAACTACCCCGAAAAGCCATAATCAAAATCACGAAAATAATTATTGCTGCACTACGTCTCAGATACGTACCCTAGCTTTGGAAGATAGCTGAAGTTATCATGATTCTTAAACCAGGAAAACCGCCGGAGGAATGTACATTGTACAGACCAATATCCCTACTTCCAGTATTGTCCAAATTATATTGAAGAACGTCAATTAATACCTCACCTCCAGTTTGGATGTAGACAAAAACACCCTACAATAGGCTAAGTAGAAGGGAAAAAGGTTTGCTCTGCCATCTTCCTCGGCGTCACTCAAGCGCTTGATAAAGTATGGCATGAAGGCCTTAAGTACGAGCGGAAAAATCTCTACCATCGCAATATGCCAAGCTTTTGGACTCGTACCTTACTGACCGCTACTTTCACCTTAAACTTGACGACGCCTACTCCGAACCTAAACCAATTAGTGCTGGTGTACCGTAGGGTAGCGTACTTGGCCCAATCCTGTACCTACTTTACATCAGTGACCTACCTGAAATCAGTGGAAATACAACCACCACTTTCGCAGATGATACTGCAGTGCTGGCTGTAGGAGACAATATTGACACTTATATTCACAAGCGCAATAAATCTATTTCACAAATCCAAAAATATACAACCAAATGGAGAATAAAAATGAATGAGGCAAAGTCGGTACATGTTAATTTTACGAACCTTCAAATCAGCTACTTGCCCGCTTACCTCAATGGCAAATTCATCTCTTAAGCTAATGGAGCAAAATACCTGGGGATGACGTTAGATGCAAAGTTGAGATAGAAATCGCACGTAAAGAAGAAGAAAAAAAATCACTAACTCTCAAACTCAGAAAAATGTTTTGGTTAATGGGCAGACGATCAATATTGTCTGTTCACAACAAACTAGCCCTGTACAACCAAGTCTCAAAGCGAGTATGGAGCGCAGCTCTGGGGCTGCCTGGTACATTCAGAATGATGGACTCCACCATGATATAAAGGTGGAAACTTTATATGAAACTACCAAGAAAATTGTCATAGCCTACCAATAGCGACTAAGAGGTCATGTCAACATCACAGCTGTCCATTTGCTTGATGTAAGTGGCCTGCTGAGAAAACTGAAGAGAAGAAAACCATACGAACTAACACAGTAAAAGTGAAATAATGAACTAATTAGCTAATCAATTATTAGACTCTGTCAAAACATGTTCCGTATCTTTGTTTTGGATTGTTCATTTAGTATTTAAGATCAAAATCAAATTGCTAATAAGTTGTAAACATGGTGTAGTAAAAAATGTTAAAAAAAAGTGGCTGTCCTGGACGAGGTAAGCTGTTTTGTTGAACCACTGTTGGTTATAATTTGTAACAGGTGTCACGAATGTCGTGAGTAATCATTCAAACTGTCATACTGAGTGTGTGTATGTGTGTGCATGTATGTGTGTGTCCCCCCAGTGGATGACCCGGTGTAGGTGACCTCCCAGGTGGAGCACTTAAGAAAGAGCAGGCGCTGGTGGCGTAAGGATGGACTACTGGCTGAGAGACAATACTGAGCACACTGGCTTTGACCAATGCGTGGATATAGGCACTTGGGACACCAGGTGGGAAGCCTTGCCAAGAGCGCACAACAGATCTAACTCAAGCAGCCCCCTCCCTCCCCCCACAGTAAGCATGCCAAAGACTAAACCATTAGTTAGTTTTGGCAGTAAGTACCTACGCACAAAGGAGGCACATATTCTGCTGTGGCTTCAATAGAGCCTTGGTGACAAGAGCTAGTGCTCCACCAAGGTGCACACAGCTGGGGGCGATGGTTGCCACACCAGTGAAGTCAAATACAAGCTACTGCAAAATCTCCATCACTGATTGGGCGGGGATGGTCAACTGTTCTACGACAAAGCACTCCTCATCCACCACCTCCACCGAATGCTGGCCACCCGACGGGACCAAGGAAGCTGACCCACACTTATCTGGGTTGATCACCAAACCACACCTGGCTAGCTACTTATCTAAGGCTTTGGGGGCAATCTAGGGATGTGCGTGTGTGTTATTCTTTATGATAACTCTCCTCAAAATTGAGGAAATAATAAACTAATTAGCAAAATAAAATGATTAATAAAAAAAAAAAAAAAAAATCAAGCATTCTGAAAGAAAGGATAAATTTGATGGACATCAGATTCTAAATCCAATAAAATGCTTAGATTCTAAAGAACGTGCAAACAATTCACTAAAAATGGCTAGATAGATCTTTGAATGTTTACTACTTTCTGCAAAATATCAGTTACCTACTTAAGAAATGTTCATCAAATATAAGCTTGAACATTTAGAAAATTAGTGCACAAAACTGTATCTATTGTAAAAAATACCTAAATTTTACTAATCACACAAACCTATTAAGAATGCTTCAAGGATTGAAACCAAATTGGCTGCTACACAGAAACATGTTGCTCTCAATCCATCACTATTCTCACCGAATTTTAATTGTATGCTCCAGGGATTGGAGAGAACTCCTCAGAAGTGAAATCAACTTGTAGTATGACCTTCGGTCTATCTTCGGCCTTGTAGTATCCATCTTCTGGTATCAATTTGTAGTATCCATCTTCGGCCTATTTGATACCAGTCCAGAGGGATGATGCCTTCCCCCAAAGTAGGTTGTACCTACATGTGTGGGACTTCCTCTTTGTGTTTTGTGGGAAGACACAACTGTATCTTATAGGCCTCTGGTACTCCTGGAGTTTAATGGCGATGTTCAATTCTACCTCAGTTAAAGGCTTGGTCAAGATGTGCTGAGCTGGGGAGTCACCAAGTTAACTGAGATTAGATGAAATTTCATGGGGGCAAATGGTGGTGAATATTCAAGAATGTTTACGTTCATTGCTGATTCGTAGCTGTATACCATGATTTTTTCATTTTTTTTCTAGTCGTTGGGGCAACAAGCTTGCATTCTTCAAAGTCTCTTCATGGACCGAAATGGAGCTCAACTGTTAAAGCTAATATGCTGGGAGGAACTAAACTTTATTGTGAGGAGGGACATTCTTATTCGTTTCAAGAATTTCGTCGTTCACCTGCCATTGGCCCGGATGAGATCATTTTCATGGAGCTTGGAGAATTCAATCAAGTAAGTCAGAATTTAATTTCTCGTCACACGCACCTAAAACCTTGGGAACTAAGTTTTTCAAGAGTGGTAACTTCATACGTTCCCATGCCCAGTCCAAGCATGTCACTTTTCCCCAACAAATAATAAAAACAACGCTGGCTGAGAATGACGACAGGTATGAATATTGAGTATTTGAGCCTCTCATCAATCACATTTATCAAATGGATAAGGGGGATTTATCTCAGGGGTGTTTATCCATCCCCAGTTAATCCTATCTGGCGTTTTAAAGTAATATCCTCGTGTAGATCACCTACTAATATGGGACGAGTGCGTATTTTTATTGAGGTTTCGGTTGGACAAAGATACCGTTCTTTACATTCTAACGCAGATCGAAGATGAAATTAAGTCCACAACTTACTGATCACAATAATTCATTCGTAATAATTCAGGTTGCAACATCGCAATTCGTGTATGTATTTCTCTCTCAAGAAATGAAGCAAATGGCAAAAATGTGGTGGTTTCTTATTTGCCGAGCTTGATAGCATGACACTGTTGTGTTGTGGACGTCAGACCCGGTTTTTTTAATAGTCGATCCATGAAGAAACTACTCTACTCTGTGGTAGCTCCACGTGTAAATCGACCTTATTTTGTCGCCTACAGACACCAATGAGGATGCTAACGGCACTATCTGCCATACAGAATTTATCTGAGGAATAATTTTATCCGCTAGGCTATCCGGCATTGATAAACGACTCACATTCATTATCTGGAGTATAGTGCTATACTCAGTATAGCTATCCTGTAGTTAATAGTTAATGCGGATAATTGATAAACCCTAAAGCAGATAGAGCTTGCAAAGCCAGTGTTTTGTAAACCTTGCATGCGTTTATGTGATTGAATTTGCTGGGATTGTTCGTGTTAGTTTCAAAAATGACCCTTGCTGGTTTCATCGCTTTCAGATTCTGGTTTATTATTTTCAATAATGAACCTTTGCAATCTACCAAGATAAAAATTGTTTTAATCCCCCCCCCCTCAACGTTTTTTGGCTTACATTTCAAGAGGCATGGAATCCAAATATCGAATTAAAAAACAAATTCCATCCGTCTGCCATACGCCGTCCGAAGCTTTTTCTGAAACTACTTGACCAAACTTTAAGAAATTTGGCTCAAAAATCATACATCTACCGAGGATGTGCCAGTAACATTGGCATCCCATTCAATCAACCCTGAAGAGTAATAACACGCAATAAAGGCCAATAAAGGGAATATACAAGCCCAAATGAAATCGGATAAAGAAAGTTTTATTATATAGGCGTTCAAAGTTCAGTGGATAGAGCATCTGATTGGGGGGGGGGGGGGGGGGGGGGTCGCACTGGCCATGCAACTACTACCAACTGGCTGGGGTTCTTATCCCAGCAAAGGTAACACATTTTTTAATTATTTCTTCTTAGTCACTTTCAAGTTTTTTTTTTTTTTTTTTTTTTATTCACTCTTTTTAGTTTATTTATTTAGTTTCTTTTGATATGTGACATCGTCCATTTATATTTCGTTAATACACCATAGACTATAGGTAATTTTTTATGGACCAGTGTTGTGAGTAGAAGGGCTATCTGTAGTGGATTTATATAGGTTTGACTTGACGTAGGCAGACCAAGTCGGACATTTATATCCCGGTTATGCGGGTTGGTTTCTAGGCCACCCCCGCGAGGAATGCGGGCGGAGCCGCCAAGGTCAACTGATTTCGCGGGCTGAAAGGGTGGATAGTCCGTGTCGCAGCCGCGCGGAGCGCTAGGCTCGTGTACCAAGTGCTGGGTTCGATCAGTTTTGTACTGAGCCGTTTTGTAATATTCCGGCCTTAGATTTACATCTGAAAGGGGAATATATTGAGCTTGGTTGAGGTACTGAAAAGTATCCTCTGCTTTTTGTGCATTTGGAGTGTATTTGACACTCGGATCGACCGTGTGACCCTGCGTCGGATATCGTGGGTAGTCGGACAGCTTGGTCGAATCGTAAAGATCGGCTTCAGAGCGAGTCTGAAAGGTTTGCTCGATCTTTTGTATAGGTGAGTCTTGTTCGAAAGTTTCTCGAACGAATACGTCGGGCGAGAAGGCGATCCGGACGTGAGGGTCGCGCCTTGCGCTGATGTTTGGTTCAGCGGACTCACCGTGTGGCCGGTAGGGCGCACTACGTTGGTCACTCGGCCCGGCCTTGCCGCCTTCCTCCTTCCCTTGCAAGGGGAAGTAAGAAGGCTGACGTTCCATCGAAATGATCGAGTTTTTGCTCGTTTCGATGCCTCTACGTGTGAAAAATAGAGGGTTTTGGAAGTGGACTCGCTTGCCAGAGCGTCTTTCCAATGCTCAGATGGCAGGGTCCTACCTCGCAGTCTTGATAAAGACTTCCGTAGACGGTAAATTAGAGCGGAGGAGCTGAGTAATTTACCGGCGTGCCCCAGCGGTCGACTACGAGCTTAAGGCTATGTAATCCGGGTGACACGGCTCGGAACGTCCCTCGGGCGTACTGTCTAAAGAGAATATCGATAGAAGTACCGGGTGGCGTCCTAACAGATGAACTACGTTGGGCAATGAGCAGGATGAATAATCACTGGATTCGTAGATGCCAATGCGAAATCTGTGTGGAGAGAAGGTCTGGCTTGTAGAAAGCAGTAGGAAGCCGTTCTTGAGATGAACTCGTAATGCAGAAGGTTCGTCAGCGTAGAGCGTGTAGAATTCTTCGTACTTCGGAGGTGTCGTCGTCGAGAGCGGAGAGTGGAATGAATTTCGGAGGGCTCCCAGCGGGGTATTTATAGGGAGGTGGCCGCCTCCTGCCGCCTCCTGGTTGGTCCGCTTAATTTCATAAATTCGACTGTGCAATCTCATTGGTTCGCACAGTGTTTTCTCAGTATCTGTGCATATGATAGCTGAGTTGGTTTTTCGAGGTGGTTTCCCTGCGTCCGTTGCTTTGACGGGGTCCCCGGGGGTGGCTGAACGGCCTTGAGTTTTCCTGTTTGAGGTTTCTCATTCAAGGCGACTTGTTTCGAACTTTTTGTCGCATCTATCTCGCCCAGTAAATGTTTGGGGAGGTCGCCTTGCGTGTTAATCTTTAATATTTCACTTTTGGGAGAGAATTTAGTATTTTCTCTCTGGTGAAATATTTTGTTTGACGGAGTTGTAACTCGACGTCTTATAAATATTTTTGTGGTGTGCCTACCTCTTTTTGGTAGCCCTGAAAAGGGCTGTTGACAAGAGGGGGTGGATTTCACCACAGGGGCCCTCCCAAGACGTCGTGTTAATAACGACGACGCCGGTTGGGGTGATTCGAGCGCCGTTACCCACCTCTCGTCGAATTTGGTAGAGGGGACGTGCCTTCTGGCAGATTTTCGGGGAGTTTTCTCCTTACTTTCTGTCTGATTTTGTGACACAGATTGTCCTTGTGATACAGCTTCTTCCGAGTGTAGAGTATAAGCTGGTTTGATTTGCTGTTTGGGAACTTTTTTAGTATGTTCGCCAATTTGCACTGTAACCGAAAACTTATCTCTTTTAACCACTTTGAATGGTCCCGTGTAAGGACATTGTAGAGAGGTGAGCTGTGTGGGCACTCTGATATAGACATGAGTACATGTATCCAAATTTTTGGGCATGTTTACGGCATATTTCGTATTATTATGTTTAATATGCGTAGGCCGGAAGAAAAGAGGTTCCGAAAGGTTCGTAGAAGTTACGAAAATGTCTCCTGGGAGTGGTACGTCAATCCCGTAAACTTTTTGGAAAGGCGTAGTTTCGGTCGCCGGGTCTACTGCCGTACGCATGGCGAGTAGAACTTTGGGAAGTGCGTCGAGCCAATTTTCGTTTTGAGCTTTGAGAGCCTCTTTCAAAGATCTATTTCTTCGTTCTACCATTCCGTTTGTTGACGGTTTGTATGGTAACGTGTGAGTATGTTTTACTCCGAGACGTTCCATAATGGAATTGAACAGATCTGATTCAAATTGGGTGCCCTGATCACTTGTGATGTATTTAGGTACGCCCTTTGAAGCTACCCAAATATTGATAAAGGCATTTGTGATTGTGGTTGTTTCGATGTTGTTAAGAGGGACTGCCTCTAGCCAGCCCGTTGCTCTATCAACCATCATCAAAATGTAACGTTTCCCTCCTTTTGCTAAAGGTAAGGGTCCGGTAATATCCACGTGTACGTGTGAAAATTTGTTTGCCGTTTCAAATTCGGAGTAAGGGAGCTTCACGGAGCGCGTGATTTTTGCTCGTTGGCAAGTTTCGCACGCTCGGACCCAGTTTGAGACATCTGCACGTAGTCCGTGCCAAAAATATCGTTGTTTAACTTTATACACTGTAGAGTGTATACCTGGGTGTCCCAAATTGTGAATTTGGCTTATTATTTCTTCCCTTATTTCGTTTGGAATATAAGGTCTAGGGTGTCCTAGGTCTAGGTTACACCAAATTTCTCCTTGAGAGAATTCAACTCGTGTGAGTTTCAATTTGTCTTCCGTGGTAGGGGGAGAACGAATTTGTGAATTCGAAATGTGCAGTAGAAGATTGCATTCTATTGCAGCCGTAATTTTCGAAATTTCGGCTATGGGTGGACCCTCGTCCGTCTGGGTTGAAATTGATTTCGTCAGAATTTCAACCGGATCGAAGGGTCTGGAGAGTGCGTCGGCGACGACGTTGCTCTCTCCGGAAATATGACGAATGTCACTCGTCATTTGAGAGATGTACGTTAGCCATCTTAGTCTCATTTTAGAAAAATGTGCATTCTTCTTAAGCATCGTGCCTAGCAGAGGCTTGTGATCTGAACAAATATGGAAAGATCTGCCGTCCAAGTCGTTGTGCCAGTGAATGCACGCTTGGTAAACGGCGAACATTTCCTTGTCGAACGATGCTTTGTTCTTCCATTGTTCTGGAATTTCTTTACTGAAAAATCCCAATGGTTGGTACGATTTCGAGCCATGTTTGTCTGTAATTTCTTGTTCTAGTGCCGCTCCGATGTGTGTGTCGGATGCGTCACAGACTAATCTCCACTCCGCCGTAGGGTGTGGGTGAGCAATGTTATGCAATGTTGCTTTGATCATTGCTTGCTTTAAGTTGTTGAAAGCTGTTTCTCTCTCTGATGTCCATTCGATAGGTGTTCTGTCATTTTTTTTGTTTGACTGAATGGAGTCATACAGAGGTTGTGCCGTGTGAGCGAATTTGCTTGAGCATGCTCGGTAGAAACCACACATACCTAGGAATCTGCGTAGACTTCGTACGTCTACTGGCCTAGGAAAGTGTTCTATGGCTTCAATTTTATCTCGTTTAGGAATTATCCCTTCCTTCGAGATAGTGAAACCTAGGAAATCGACGGTAGGTTTTGAAAAAATGCATTTATCAAAACCTACTCGAAGTCCGTGTTCCCCTAGTTTGTCAAAAATTTGTCTGAGGTGGTTCATGTGTTCGTTATAATTTTTAGAAGCCACCAGGATGTCATCTAGGTATACAAATGCGAAATCAAATTTTCGCATAATGCTGTCCATGTATCTTTGCCATGTTTGAGCCGCTCCGGCCAAACCCATGCTCATTTTCTTAAACTCGTAAAGACCGAAAGGTGTAATAATCGCAGTTTTATGAGCGTCATCTGGGTGCATCGGAATATGATAATACGCTGATTTTAAATCTATTGTCGAATAGATTTGCGTATCATGTAAATTCGCTTGGAAAGAGCGAATGTGAGGAGGAGGGTAGGCGTCTTTCTTCGTTTTCGCGTTGAGGAAACGGTAATCGCCGGTGATTCTCCATGACCCGTCTTTTTTTGGCACACAGTGTAACGGAGATGCCCATTCGGAATCCGAAGGTGCAATTATGCCTTCTGAAAGCATTTCGTCAAAAGTCTTTTTGACTTGAGTCCGTTTTTCGCCTGCCATGGGTCTTGCTCGGAAGTGTACTGGTGTTCCTTCCGTGGTTATACGGTGGTAAACCCCGTTGTTCTTCCATTTACCATGAATTTTGCTCATTTTATCATTGTATCTGTTAATGATAGAGCGAATGTTTTCGTCCTCCGTGATTTGCACGTCCTCTGGTTGAGGTGTATTGTCACGATGAGGGATAGTAGCTGTAATTTGGTCGTCAGTGAACTTTTTGTTCATGACTGCAGCTATTTTTTGATCGGCATAGCATTTCATTTTATCTTTATAAATGTACTTGTGTTTGACCCGTATTCCGATATCCCAAGATTCGAGAAATGGGATACCTAGGATCGCTAGATCAACTTTCGTGATCATAAACTCGGTGGTCATGTCCCCGAGGCCGATGTTAATTGTTGTGTCAGCTCGCCCTAGTGTATCTATAGGGGCTCCGTTAGCTGCTGTGAGCTTAACGTTGGACTTGAGAATTTTCAAGCCCAATTTTTTTGTGACATTGTGGGGCAGAATGTTCACTTCTGCTCCCGTGTCAATGAGAAATTCAGTGCCATTCAGTTTGCACTTGAAAAAAAGCCTTTTATACTCAGTAGACTGCCGGCGTATAGGCTCAGATACGCTGGCAGTTATTCGTTTTCCGAACTCTCTGTGTCGGAGGTTGGAATGGTACTTTCTTGTACCGACTGCTGAGTGTTTTTGGTAGAAACCCGGGTTTTAGGCTGGCTTATAGTCGCAGCCTTTTTGCTAGTTTTGGAAGCAGTGTTTGTCTTCCAAGTGCAGTGTTCTGGGTCTGCACATTTGCGAGTTTCGTTACCGAAACGTGCGTGGTTTCGACAGACATAGGCCGTCGGTTTGTGAGGCTTACTCTCCACTGGTTGAGGTTTGAACTCAGCTTGTTTCGGGAGGGCCTTTTTGAGACCAGTATTTATGGGTTTCGGAGTAGATTCAACTCCTCGTATGTTCAGAGAAGTATTCTCTGCTCTGTACGCGTGTAGCGTATCAGCTAGGTCGAGCCGGGAGGTCGTGGTAGGCTGAGCTGCGACCATACCTCGTGCTTCGATGGGAAGAGTCTCAATCCACTTTTGAGTGATTAGAGCTTCCGAAAAGTACCCAACAGCTTTCGAGTACATCTCGTGGTACTTGGTGCTGGGTTTTTTGGCGAGAGATGCGGGGTCCTCGAGTGCGAGGAGCCTGTCCTGTAAGGACAACCCATATTCTCGTTGGAGGCGTTGTTTGGCCTCTTCGTAGGGAGCGTGGGGTGCCGTGAGGTAAGCTGAGTCGATAGCTTCCCTCATTTCTTCTGGTACCCACTTGTATATAGCTGAGAAGCATTCGTTTTGCGTTCTCATGTGTTTTCTCACGCAGTATTGATCGAATTCGGCGAGTGCACGATCAATATTCTTCTTTTGGAAGACTGGTTTTTGATAATCTCCCATCTCCTCTAAAAGTGCTTGAAAACCACCTTGTGTAGAGGGATGTTGCGTGAGATGTGGGGCGTAGAGGCCCGGCGGGGGTCGCACGCCCGCAGTGGTTCCCTGAAATCCACTAGCTTCATAAGAGGGAACGAAATGCTCCGTGTTGAGCCTGTTCAAAGGCGGGGTCACCATTTGTAGTGGATTTATATAGGTTTGACTTGACGTAGGCAGACCAAGTCGGACATTTATATCCCGGTTATGCGGGTTGGTTTCTAGGCCACCCCCGCGAGGAATGCGGGCGGAGCCGCCAAGGTCAACTGATTTCGCGGGCTGAAAGGGTGGATAGTCCGTGTCGCAGCCGCGCGGAGCGCTAGGCTCGTGTACCAAGTGCTGGGTTCGATCAGTTTTGTACTGAGCCGTTTTGTAATATTCCGGCCTTAGATTTACATCTGAAAGGGGAATATATTGAGCTTGGTTGAGGTACTGAAAAGTATCCTCTGCTTTTTGTGCATTTGGAGTGTATTTGACACTCGGATCGACCGTGTGACCCTGCGTCGGATATCGTGGGTAGTCGGACAGCTTGGTCGAATCGTAAAGATCGGCTTCAGAGCGAGTCTGAAAGGTTTGCTCGATCTTTTGTATAGGTGAGTCTTGTTCGAAAGTTTCTCGAACGAATACGTCGGGCGAGAAGGCGATCCGGACGTGAGGGTCGCGCCTTGCGCTGATGTTTGGTTCAGCGGACTCACCGTGTGGCCGGTAGGGCGCACTACGTTGGTCACTCGGCCCGGCCTTGCCGCCTTCCTCCTTCCCTTGCAAGGGGAAGTAAGAAGGCTGACGTTCCATCGAAATGATCGAGTTTTTGCTCGTTTCGATGCCTCTACGTGTGAAAAATAGAGGGTTTTGGAAGTGGACTCGCTTGCCAGAGCGTCTTTCCAATGCTCAGATGGCAGGGTCCTACCTCGCAGTCTTGATAAAGACTTCCGTAGACGGTAAATTAGAGCGGAGGAGCTGAGTAATTTACCGGCGTGCCCCAGCGGTCGACTACGAGCTTAAGGCTATGTAATCCGGGTGACACGGCTCGGAACGTCCCTCGGGCGTACTGTCTAAAGAGAATATCGATAGAAGTACCGGGTGGCGTCCTAACAGATGAACTACGTTGGGCAATGAGCAGGATGAATAATCACTGGACTCGTAGATGCCAATGCGAAATCTGTGTGGAGAGAAGGTCTGGCTTGTAGAAAGCAGTAGGAAGCCGTTCTTGAGATGAACTCGTAATGCAGAAGGTTCGTCAGCGTAGAGCGTGTAGAATTCTTCGTACTTCGGAGGTGTCGTCGTCGAGAGCGGAGAGTGGAATGAATTTCGGAGGGCTCCCAGCGGGGTATTTATAGGGAGGTGGCCGCCTCCTGCCGCCTCCTGGTTGGTCCGCTTAATTTCATAAATTCGACTGTGCAATCTCATTGGTTCGCACAGTGTTTTCTCAGTATCTGTGCATATGATAGCTGAGTTGGTTTTTCGAGGTGGTTTCCCTGCGTCCGTTGCTTTGACGGGGTCCCCGGGGGTGGCTGAACGGCCTTGAGTTTTCCTGTTTGAGGTTTCTCATTCAAGGCGACTTGTTTCGAACTTTTTGTCGCATCTATCTCGCCCAGTAAATGTTTGGGGAGGTCGCCTTGCGTGTTAATCTTTAATATTTCACTTTTGGGAGAGAATTTAGTATTTTCTCTCTGGTGAAATATTTTGTTTGACGGAGTTGTAACTCGACGTCTTATAAATATTTTTGTGGTGTGCCTACCTCTTTTTGGTAGCCCTGAAAAGGGCTGTTGACAAGAGGGGGTGGATTTCACCACACTATCCAATATAGAAATTATAAACCTTTGTGTTATAATTCGCAGCGTTTTATTGCTGTAAACAAAAGTTTCATTATAAATATTTCTCATGCCCTGATAACCCCATAACGATAATAAATGGAGGGTTGAGTATGGTCCCAACGAAATTTTGTTGCCAAAGGGAAATTACGAAACTATTCAGCAAATGGTTATGAAGTCCTATATTAGCCTCGTCGTAACGTGAACTTCATTAAAAGCTCTTATGTACAAAAATAGAGCCAAGATTATTTGTTATAAATTTCATTCAGATATGTCCAATGAGCATGTGCGAACGCATGTTAAATTGTCAGAGGCAACGTGCTGAAATGCCTTTGTCAGTTTTGATGGTACCTAATTCATTTAATTGATTAGATAAGCAACGTGAAGGTTTTTCAAAAGTTTCATCGACCTTGGGCATCATTACCAAGTTGATATTACAGGATAGGTAATAAAGTGTTATTAGGTTATTACCAATATAGTATAATTATGTAGATTTCTTCCAACAGTGGTTTAATTTGTGCATTATGAAATTATTGAGGATTCTATACTGCACACCCAACTTGTCGGATTTTTTTCTTGAAACGAAATCAAATCAACTGAAAATGTTAGAAGTTCTAGAGGCAAGACGTTTAATTGTAATTAAGATTAATAGGTAAATACTACATGGTTGCATAGTTGATATCGTCCAAGCTACATTTTTCAGGTGTTCGTGGATCCGGGTTGAGGTCCGTTCATCGTCTTCTACTGCATTGACAGTTCCTTTCCCTCCGTGAGCTTTTCAAAGTCATGTATGTCATGCCATGGCATAATGTCATGTCTAGTCTTCCAGCGACTCAACCAGTCCTCTGTCACCATTAATTCTTCATGTTCTACATTCACCCCGCAAGTTTGCTACAAGCCTGAAGGCCTGTTATACTGAATTTTGCTATGCAACTACTCTTCATTGTTATAAATCTATATTCTTATTTAGGTGTATATATGAGGAATAAGGTGAAAAATTGAGTACACAGATTTAAAGGGATTACTTTGACGGTTTATTCAAAAATTCAGTTGTTGCTCCAAAAAAATTCTTAGAGAGTTTTTCTCACTAACCTGAGAGGAATTCACCGATAGTTGGTTTTACAGTTTGAATAGAAAAAACGGTACTTTTCCGTTATCCCCCCACCCCCACCCCACCCCCCGTAAATTTGTCTTCAATATGCCCGCCCTATGTTTCTAGCCATTACGTCTTACTTAGATTATGTTATGTATTTTTGAGATGGGAGCTTGCGAGCATTCAGACCACCAACCTATACACAGCATTCTGATCTATTTGTGCGAATTCATGTGCATTCTACTTGTGCGAATTCATGTGGAGGCAATCAAACCACAACCACGCCAATTTGTTTAACAAATCCTCACCGACAACATTTCTTCCTTCTTTTTTTTAAATAATATAATTTATTCCCACAGCTTAAAATTGTCACCAATTGTACATAAATATGTAATCTAAGTAAGAAGGAATGCCTAGAAACATCGGGCGGGCGTGTTGAAGACAATTTGACTGGGGGGGGGGGGGGGGGGGATAACGGAAAAGTACCGAAACACCACAGAAGTTTTGGATAGAGGGATCAAGTCGGATCCACGAGAGTGGGTAATCAAATAGGTATCTAGAATGCTATATATGAAAATCGTACATGCGTAATTAGACTGATGAGGTTAATCATATCTTGATGGCTGAGCATCAGGAGGCGATTGATAAGGGGAGCACCCCCTTCCTTCAGTGGATGGCGATCCTCTTCTCTGACGCTGTTCTTCCCCCTTTGCACCCTCCGAATCAACTATTCGTTGATTCTTGTGACTGAAGTCCAATAGATTGCGTAAGCATGCTATCAGTCGTCACAGTCCCCCCTTCCCCCCACTGATCAGTCTCCAGCATCCACTCCTTTCCTATTTGTAATCCGTGGGTCCTGGAGACTGTATCGCTGTAGGGTTTCAGAGGTGCGTTGTGTTAGGTGTAGGTTTTTGGGTTGCTGGATGGGGATGTGGCGAGGTTTGGTTTTCAGGTTGAGAGGTTCTATGGGGTGCTAGGGTTTTAGTACTTCAATACATGTTTTCCTAGATGGAGCTCTTATAATCATTTTATATTTTTGCTGGATTTCCTTCGTTTCTGGATGACCGTCTGAGGCGAAGTTTGGTTTGGGGGGTTTGTTCAAGTTATGGGACTTTAAAAAAAATTTTTTCGTTTTGTTGCTTGTTATAGTTTGGGGGTTTGGGTGGTTGGTTTAGATAGTCGCAGCTTTGTTGTATCGTTTGAGAATTGTTCGATTTTTGTCCTATTGGTTATTGAGATTTTTGGTTGCCTTTTATTCGCTGTTACTTTTTTGGGACTGGCACATCAGGTAGTTTCGGTTCATCAGCCTAGTCTGGCACATCAGAGTGAATTTGAGGCTCATCAGACTTGATTTTTTGTTGCATAATAATATAGTTTTTTTTGTTGTGATTTTTGATTTTTATATATACCTATATTTTTTTGTTGCGTTTTTGAAATTTTAACCCTAATCGGGAAAATAGTTATGTTTTGTTTTTAGTTATTTTGGCGACGTCAACTGCACTTGTTTGGGTTCCTCACCCCTCCGCTCCTAGTGCCCCTCAAGGGTGGAGTCGGCTGTTGCTGGCGTTGTGGTGTCGCTAGCTCTAGGACGCCGCTGGGATACATGTAACAGACAAATTTGAACAATTTGGTCAAGTTTCTGTTAAGGATCCACGTGATGTGTGTTGGGGGGGGGGGGGGGGGGGGTCCCAGCTCAAGGCATTTATGTGGCTTTATTGTTGCATTCGTTTGTTATTTGAGGTGGTTTGAGCTGTTTAAATTTATGTGAGGCCTTTTTATGCCTTGAGCTGGGACAAGTGTTGACGTAGCATGTCCATCGGGTCCTGAACGTTCACCAGTCTGTATATGATTGGTGATAGTTTGGCGATAGGGTGTGGTAAATTTGTGAGCGAGTTTTGCATTGATGTTATTTACTTTGGAGTTAATAACGTATTGTTTTATGAACAACCGTCGGTACCGAATCATCGGCCTTGAATTCTTTGTTGGTGTGGCGTCTGTCATCTTTCTCGCGGTTCATTTCTAGGTGTTTCACCATATCCGTGTAACTTGGTTTTCTTGGATAATTAGTTTTGTAGTTTGGTTGATCTGTCATTTGGTGTTTTGTTCCACTTTGATGATATTTGTGTCCCATTTCGTTTATAGCACGGTTGGGGGCTTTGAGGTTTATAAAACTTTGCATATTCGCGGTTTGTCTGCTTGGATATGGTTTCCATTGGTTTTGTGGTTCGATTAGTTTTATTGTTTGTTTTGATTGTTGATGACGTTTGGGGTGGTCTATTTTGGGTGGCCGTTTTTCGTTGTTGAATTTTTAATTCTATTTTCGTTATGAATTCTTTAATTTCTTGCTATGTTCTTGGTATTTTTAATCGTTAATTTTTAATGTCGTTTTAATTTTTAATCGAGGCTGAGCGTCAGGAGGCGATTGATAAGGGGAGCACCCCCTTCCTTCAGTGGAAGCCGGTCCCCTTCTCTGACTCTGCTCTCCCCCTTTGCACCCTCTGAATCATCTATTAGTTGATTCTTGTGACTTATGTCCGATAGATTGCGTAAGCATGCTATCAGTCATCACAAGTTTTACTGCTTTTTTCTTCCAATATGGGGCTGGAAACACGCACACCTCATTTTGACTCAATCCCAAACCATAAATTTGAGGTTTCATCAACTTCAAGGTCCTTCTTAGTAAATAGGTGGGTATGTTGCGTTTTCTTTGAGACGGGCTGCTCTCCTACGACCTGCAGGGTTTGTGTTGGCAAATTTTTAATTCCCTTTGTTTGCTTTCAAAGGCAGGATTGAATCTTTTGACACTACAACAGTAAAAGTGATTCTCAAACTGTTATTGAGGGTGGCTGAGGCTTTATTTTGGGTAAAATCGTGATTTTGAGTTTTTGTTCGAGTCAACTTACACCACATTGTGAACAGACCGCAGTTTATCCAACAGCTACGTCAACAACCGACCCCGGATATAAACGATGACGGATATATTTACAAGGTCGTGTTATGAAGATTATTTTGTTTCGCTATAACGACTATTACATCAGTAAGGAGAAGTTAAACAACACAGATTAGATACGTTTGATTCGGTCTCATTTAAGCAGACTGTAATTAAAAATTGATTTTGGCTTTTTTCCTGCGCGGCTGCTGCTACATGGAATACAAGGGAAATAAAAGTTCCAGTCATGTAGCATTTTTGTATGAGCGAATTTCCATTATTTACAGTAGGTATTATTATGGTTACATTGTTTTGAAATTGGGGCATTAAGCATAAAAAATTGATTGCCATCAATTGCTAACAACCAAATTCGCTATAAATAGTATTCTATGATTCAAAAAAGGTTTTGGATTTTGTGGTTTTTAGCAATTTTTTTTCTCGAGTTTTCATACATCATTCAGCACATTTAAATACATTATTTAGCATAAATATAGGCATAGAATTTGTAATGACGTGTTTAATGTTTATTAAATCCTTTAGACTTAATGACTGCTGGGAAATATAAATTTGACAATTTTTAGCCATTTTTAGTGATTTTTTTAAGCATATTTTTAAAAGGTGAGCAATTTAATGTGATCAAAAAGTGCTGCCCAACAAACGGGAAATATTTGGATATCACATATTATTACATATAATATTATATATTATATATATGGGTCATTTCACGGAAAATGGCAAATTTGGCTTATAGGAAAAAACGTCTGCCAAGTTGGGTTGGCAGTACAGCTTCCTCACATATTGTATCATGGACGTGTAGAATTAGTTGAAGAAAAAAGTACGAGTCGAAATGATTGAATGCAAAATCTTGCATCTAATACATGTGTATACATGCTAGAATGTAAATTAGGGCTATAATTCATGTTTGCATGTGCGGAAATTGTCCTAAGGTGACATGAAAATTTCATCAAAATCAATTCAATATTCTCGGAGTGTCATCCATAGTTACCTATTATTCAAGCAATCGCGATAAAATACGAAGGGCACCCAACAACCTCTCGAGTTTGAACGAAATCGTACCAAAAGATGATAAGAAATCGATGTTATAAGAAATAAACGTTTGCGCATGCATACATACTACTATTAATCCAACGGCAATGAAATTTACAGGGGACCGTTTAGGAACTATACCGCACGATCCCTGGAAATTTCATCATTATCTATGGTATTAAGGTAACTTACCTTAGTTACCTATGTCAATCAATATTAGTTTCGCGCATTCGCAATGGTTATTACTCCAGTAATTGCGATATAATTTATAGAGCATTTTTCTAGAACATATATCCAATTGCTTACCGAGTTTGAACAAAATCGGACCGACAGATGATGAGAAATAGACGTTTTGAAAAATTAACGTTTGCGCATGCGCACATGCTATAGTTGGTTTGATGGTATTGAAAATTATAGGGGACCGTCTAGGAGCTAACCCGCACAATCCCTGAAAATTTCATTGGAATCCGACTCAAACTTTTTGTGGATACACAAACGAAAGTTCAAGTTCGTTGGCCAGCATGATCGGATTACATCTTCGGGTTGAAATTTTCAAAAATGTAGTCAAAAATGTCAAAATAGCCTGTTTTTGCGATTTGTTGGGCGAAATAATTTTTTTGGGATACTAACATGTGGTATATTCGGAATCAGCGTAAAATTTCCTATAAGAATATGTATCAAGTTTTCAAACATTTCAAAGTTGAAAAATCAGTCAAAAATTGAAAGAATGCCGTTCGCTAGTTGTAAAAATCGGTAATATTTGCATGAAATATTTTTAATCGCAGAATATTATTTAGAACGGGTATCCAGCCATAAAATTGGTAGCTAACAATTTCTTCTCCCACGAAGTCCTTAATTTTCAAAAAAATGTAACATAATATAGTACGATAATTTACAAAAATTCGCTCATACGATCATGCTGCATGACTGGAACTTTTTCAAGTTAGTTTTTCGGCGCGAGTGAGTTTTAGTTCATTGATAGATAGGTATCGGAAAGTGGAATTGCGATTACTTTTATACATTCAGTATTGTTTTTCTCCAACACGTTGACATCTAACCCCGCAGTGGACATTATTGTAAATTTCTACTTGTCTTCGTGAATTATACACACTACGTTTTGTCAAAACTCAAAACTCGCGAACATCAGTTGGTCAAGAAGGCTAATTTACAACATTCCGCGTGAATTAGCGGCCCTCGCTCGCTAACTCAAGTGATTGGAGAAATTATGGCACCGGACCCGCCACAGCCGCCTCAAGTAATTGTTGTCCGACAAAATTTGGGTGACTTGCCTCATTTTGATTTGGGGGACAAGTTTACTTCGTATATAGAACGCTTGGAACAATATGTTACAGCTAATGAGGTACCCCGTGACCGGCATGTTTCACTATTACTAACTTCCATCAATGCCAAAGTTTATGAAGTGTTTAGAGAGTTAACTCACCCGCAAAAACCTAAGGAAAAAACGTACGAACAGCTTTGTCAACTACTCCGACAACAGCACGTCCCCACAAAATCTATTTGGCGTAGCCGTATTATTTTTGAAGGGCTACAACAGAATGAAAATGAAACAATCGCTGAATGGAACGTAGGGGTAAAAAAATTGCGATGGAGTGCGAATTTGGAACAGACCTCAATGCTCATGTGAAACTACGTTTTGTAACCGGTTTGAAAAAGGGTAAGGTACTCGATCGGCTGTGTGAGGAGAAGGCTGACACGGACATGAAAACCCTATACGAGATAGCGATCTCGAAGGAAGCGGGGATGATTCAGCAGCACCCCGAGGCTGATCTGCACAAACTGCGTGCGAAGAGTAGGAGGACTGGAAAACACCCTCAACCGAAAAAAATATTGCCCAAGAAGGAAGACTCCGGGAAAACTTCAGCATATCCAAAATGTTATGCTTGTAATAAAGGGTCTCATAACTTCCGAAATTGTAAGTACAAAAATGCGATTTGTAATAAATGTTCTAAAAAAGGTCATCTTGCCGCAGCATGCAGGGTAAAAGATTCAAAATACCTAAATGATACTGATTATTCTTCAGATTCTGATCAAAATGGCATTGATAAACTTGTTAATTTAAGTTTTCATAGTTTGAAATCCGAAATAGGTGATAATGATCCTTTTTTTATTCATTACTGGTGGAAAATGTCGAGGTTAGTTTTGAAATAGATACAGGAAGTACTATGTCAATTTTACCCTTCAAATTATATTATGCAGATTTTAAGCAGGTTGAATTGAAAGAAACTGACATCAAATTGAAAACGTACGACGGTTCTATTATTTCTCCCGAAGGTGTAGTACTTTTGAGAGTACGAAATGGTTCTAGCGAACAAGTATTTCCATTCTTAGTTGTTAAAGGTGGTCAACGACCTTTAATGGGTAGGGACTTGATACAATCATCCCCCCTTTGGCGTTGCTATGCACGCGTGGGTTCGGATCCCATCCTCGTCGCCATTATAACATTTGTGTAAGGATAAGAGGAAGCTTCATTAACCAACAACGGCAGGTCCGAGAATGAATGCGTTTATTTAAGTCGAAGGTAGAAAGGTAGAACAGGTGTGCCAATGTACGTAGTTATCAAATATCCCAATAATTAGGTATATAATATATAATTTCATATTATATAATAATGTATAAGGTACATTATATAATTATATAATGTATAATATATAATTATAATTATACTTTATTTATAATATAATATTATTTTATAAATAATTATAATATATAATTATAAGTAAGGTACATTATTTCATTCATATATTATATGAATGAAATAATGTGCCTTCTTCTTTCCTTTAAGATAATACCTACTTACGAATGGCAAAGGCAGTGACACATTACACTAATTTTAAACTTGCTCTTTTCTATTAAAAATAAATAAATCAATACCCATATACTTGCACATACAGAGAGTAACGTTGCCACAAAAACGGAAAAGTACTTGTATAGTTATATTTTTATACGACCATACCAGATAACAGGCCCAAAAAACAAAGATAGATAGTTACAAGAAATAGCTTTTTTTGGGTAACATTCCATGGAGGCTACCATCTCTATAAAACACTCTAAGTTCTGCCAGTATTAGTGCTGACATGCCTAAATTTAAATAAAGTTTCCTGTAACCATATCCCCAGCAGCAGACGATAATTTTGAAAATCCATTTTTCATCTAATGTAAAATTTTCCATTAGAAAATCCTATTCTTGAAACACACCACCAAACCACCACTTCCCCTCCCCCTGGAGCCTAATCTACGCGCAACTTCAAAATCATTGAGGCACCCAGAGTGAAAGACAGGCGGACCCAACAAGTGTGCCTCATTCAAACATATAATATCCGTGGCATTGAAATTTTGGAAAAAATGACATATTTTTGAACCCTCTAATGTTCCAGAAAACCACTCTTCTAGCTGCAGGCATGTTGAGGGCAATCTGCTGCTCCATCTGCTATCCTAACTTCAAACCTGGTTTCTCGGAAGTTGGTGTAGATGCTCCTGAGGAGTCGCTAACCCTAGCTCGCTTTCCCGTAGAACGTTTTTCAAGATGTGAGCTGGCCTCTTCAATTGCCATGGCTCGTCCATTCAACTTAATCTCATTCTTCGTGAAAGAAGCATCTTTCCCAAGTTTCTTGAAGGCCGAGACAACGTCCAAGCAACGCTTCCCCAGCTGTCTCTCCTCAAAGGGTCGATCGTATGCCACCCCAATATACAGCTCACAAAGTTGATCGCTTGCTGCTATGACCTTATTTCGACTCAAACGACTGATGAACGCTACTAGCAATGGCCTGGGCTTATCGCTCCTATTACGACCAAGGCGAAGAATATAGTTCACTCGCAGCTCATCAAAACCACATTCAATGTTGGTGCAACAATCGAGCTAAGATGGGTCAGTTCAGGGACGCCTTCGCCACATTCAGGGACATTGAAAAATATTACATTATTCGCTTTCTACCGTTTTCGGGTTTTATCGAATTCCTTTGTGTGGTTCTGCATTGCCGACTCCATGAATGCTTTACTCACTTGAAGGGCCTTAATTTCAGGAACAACTGCCTCCAATTCGGATTTAATCCCAGACAATTCGGATTCAACGCTGATCGACAGAGCGGAGGTCAGATCCTTCAGTTCGTTATTAGAAACTTCGGGGGTCTGTTTCTACTCAGAGGCTTCCATTGTTATCAAAACGGAGAAAAATGATGGGTTGACAAACCACCCCGGGAGTCAAAGGATCTTCTTATTCAAGTTATTAGAATCGGAGAAAAAAATTATAATGCAATGATAATTGAAATAAATATTTCAAACTAGGGAATTAAGATTGATAGTAGATTGTTCTTCACTCTCCAGGACCAACAGTATGCAATCGAGACATTAAGTATTCTCTGACAAGATGCGTGGAGGAACGTTACTTCGCAAAGTTTAGGGAGTAGCTATTAAAAAGAAGTTTCCATGATGAAAATAAATTCCAAAGCTGAGTTCCATGTACTTACACGCTATCAACAACCAGAGGTGTTACACTCTACGCAGGTCTCGGCACACGGTAAATCAACGGCTAGCAATCAAAATCACAGATTTTATTAGACCGAGACAAAAACCAAACGGGAATGACACGATCCGAATTCTCATTAAGCGTATAAAGTGAGCCTAGAAGGAAACTGTGAGGATCAACACGATTGAATATACGCACAATAACCCGGTAAAAACTTGCTGCGAAACAAAACCAAACGAACGCACGTCCTCACAACCTGAAAAGGCGTACCACTCTGAATTCGTAACGGAACAAAATTAGAATCGCGAAAATCGGAAACGATTTGTGGCTTGGGCAGCGTTTGAAAGAATCGGTAATTACCCCCTCCACCCCCTACCACGATAGCGAATCCGATATTCCCAAGGTTTGTTGCACAAATAGACTAAAATTGGAATCGAACCAAATAAGAATCACGAAAATCGATTGAGAATTTGTAACCTGGGTGGCGTCGTTCAGCTTTACCCCCTCCATTCCTCCTCTTCCATCATGGAATTCAAAATTTCCGTGGTTCGCTGCACAACTAGACTAAAATTGGATTCGAACTAAGAAAAAATCTCGCAAATCGGTTGAGAATTGTGGCCTAAGCAGCGTCGACAAAATTTGTCACGCACGCACGAGTGTATGCAGGCAAGCAAGAATGCGTACATACACGCACGCAAGCACGCGCGCGCACACACACACACACACACACACACACACACACACACACACACACACACACACACACACACACACACACACACACACACACACACACACACACACAGAGATATACACCTATGATTTTTCACAGATTCGGTCTTAGAATTGTCTGGAGCAGACTTGTATGTGGTTATTTTTTTCTCTGGCTTGGGTCTTTTTTTCTCATGCCTCACCCCCCGTATCAATTCCAATAGGCGTTCCTCTTGTTAACGAAGCCTTGCCTATAATACATAGCTTCAGAGGTGCGTCCTAAAAATTCCCTTCTCATCAACGGAACAGGATCCGTTTCTCTGCAGTGAAACAGTTTTCGAGGGATAGGGAATAGTTATGCTGCTTGGGGCAAAGTAGAGCATTGGAGTGCCTGTATACCGAAACTGTTCGGTATCCCGGGAAATAATTTTTACTTATAGTTTTGAGTCTTGGTTCAAAAATAGACCGATTTGCCGAGTTTCGTTAAGAGAACCTAAGGGAATATTTTGTGTATTTTAAACCTCTGTGATTTCAGGTGGAAGGACCCATTATATATATAAAATGAGAAATACGAGTTGAACTGTAATTATTTTCGATTAACTTTTCATTACAGATTGAGCTTAATAAAATTGTTGATAACATGTCAAGATTACGAAACTCAAGAGCATACTACCGAATTATTGGTAAGGTTCGCCCTAACGCATCGAGACTGGAGGAATGTCCTGAAGTCGTGGTTTTCTGTTGGCTTCCCCCAAATTGCAAAAGCCACTGTGCTGATATCATGCCCAGGTTTTTTTGCAGTAAGTTCATCAACAAATTGATTTTCTCACATAAATGAATAGATTGTAATAGAAACGAAAATTAAATTCTAATTAAATATTGTGGGTTCACGAGCATATAAGTAAACAATTGTTTTGAACCACTTATAATGTGAATGGCATCAGCTAGGTATCTATTATAGGTTTGAAGTATATGATGTATGACGCCTGGGGATTTTCCCCATACACCTACATACACCAGCTGCGGGACCGGAAACGCCACGATCGCTCTCGGATTGAAAAACGCTGCAAATTATTTCACAAAGGTTTATTATTTTTTCAACTGACTTTGATCGTAGTTATATTTGGCTTGCGCACGTCATAAGGCCCGTCCAGACTCCTCGGCGTGTCCTATTTCGAGTTGCCACAACCTATACTTCTTTAATTATATACGCATGTTTATATTTCTCGATTTGAGCTCCTATCTATTCAAATAGTTATTGCCTTAATAATATCATTATCTAAGTACGTACGAAAAGTCGAGAGGATATGTTACTAAATATGCGTAGGAAAAGCATTGGTCGCTCCAGCCACCACAAGGTGCCGCGGCGCCTCCTCTCACTCCACCCCTGCTCGCCCCCCTCACCACCCACCGTGACCCCCTGCCCAGCGTGCCAGGCGTGCGCGCGTGCGTAAGTCTAACACTCAAAGCCTCGAAAAAGACACTTTTTCGCCCGTTTTTGGCCCATAGCATCTATGCGAGTAAAGCGATCGGGATGGTTAAACGTTAGGACCAACTAGACCCCAAATGGAGTCTATGTGCGAAAGAACAGGTTTTTTAAGAACATTCTTAGGCCTTTTATGGCCCGAACGGCGGACGGACATTTCAAAGTTGGATTCTACGCACCTTGAAACGTAAAGTGACAAGGTTTGAGGGGGGGTTATAAACATTTTGGTTTATTATTTCCAATAATAAGCCTATGTGATCGTGTATATTAATTTTTGTAATGTAACTATTTTTTGAATTTGCCAAATAAATGAAATGAAATGAAATATGTATATATATATGTGTGTGTGTGTGTGTGTGTGTGTGTGTGTGTGTGTGTGTGTGTGTGTGTGTGTGTGTGTGTGTGTGTGTGTGTGTGTGTGTGTGTGTGTTTGTGTCATTCCAAACGATAACTCTCATTAGGAGAGATAAAAATTCCAAAAACTCAAGTTTTCCAAACTAAAGGATGAGTTTGTTGGCCAGCACTTTCTAAGCACATGAAATTGTTCACATTTCAAAAAATGTACTAAAAAATCACTAAAAATGATAAAAACTGCTAAAAATTGGTAAATTTATATTATTTGGCAGAATATTGCTCAAATAAAGTTTATTAACTATAAAATAGAACATTCAAAAATTCATGTACAAAATTATGCTGAAAAATGTACTTAAAGCAATGTATCACTGAAATTACTAACTTTTTTATTGTGCCTTTCAGAGTATTCAACTAAATTTGACCGATTTCCTAATCATGAAATAGGCCAAATAACAATAACATTTTTTTTCATCCACATATAGGCTATATATATATATATATATATATATATATATATATAATTATAGCTAAATGGTAGTACTTTTTTCTATAAATCGATATAACTCGGGATCTACCCATTTAATCTACTTGTTTTTGGTCTCACTTTGCCAAGGAAGATGTGAACTAAAAATGTAAACGGTAAAATGTTTCAAAAATCAAATTTGGTTAATTCTTGAAAAAAAGAAGTTATTCTTCCGAAATAAAATAAAAACGCTGCAAATTATTACACAAAGGTTTATTATTTCTGTGTCAGATAGCCCTTCTACGCAGATCATTGGACTATAATTATTATTAAGCCCCATATATATATATATATATATATATATATATATATATATATATATATATATATATATATATATATATATATATATATATATAGTAAATGATCAAAACTTGGCGCATCGTGCCTCACAAAAGGGTTCACACCTTTACAGCTCAGAACCCCACAATTTTACAGTTTATAGTAGGTGAATGTTGAGAAATTATCTAAAAATGTCAATACAACAAAACAAAAAACTTGGTAAAACGGCAGGTTGAAAAAGGATGAAATTAGCCTCAGAGGCCCCATCAGCTATTCAGTGATCCTCCGAACCTCGTAATCGTTTTTGAGGTGTCCCGAACGAGCTCCATCAACTTTCAGCAACGTGAGTCCATTAGGGAAGAAATTAGCCTCGGAGGATCCGAAACTGACCAGAATAACACGAGAACTGAGAATATTACAGCAATACAAAATAACCAGGTGACTTAGAAAGAGTAAAGCGGAGATAACCGAGGAGTTTCAACGACATACTGTTTGCGCACAAATTGAAAAGAACCAGAACTTTTTGATCAAACTCTACATATACATATCAAAAAAGCATTAAACTCAAGGAATTTCAAAACGAATTTCCATGAAGGAATTTTTGGATTTATTGCAACAGCTTCATTTTCATAAGAAGTTGGCTAAAACGTAGACTCGGAAGTAACTAACCTTCTGTTGTTGGAATATAAATAATGATTTAATTAAGAGTAATTCCTAAGTATTTACTAATCAATAATTTATTAAATTACTATAATTGAAGTAGGTGATTACCTACCTGCGCTGCACAAGCCCAGTAGGATACAGAAGTTATAATAAACTCGATTTCAGGAAGTCAGATTTCCATTGAAATTAGATAATTGTCGTTGTTTTCAAGGCAAATTATCATAGGTTTTACTGGTTACGATTCACTCCCTTGTTGATATATTTTTTTCTTGTCGAAGGTAACCAAACGAATAAACGCGTAGCGACCGGGGTGGTTTCGTTCGATTCTTTGGGTGAATACCTATAAATGAAATTCAGAACAAAAAATCATTACTGTTTCATAGAAAGATTTTAAGATCTCGATTTTTGAGTATTTCAGCCCTTAGGTTCTACCCTTTAGTGTTGATCAAACGCGATTTCAGCCGAGTACGTCCACTGGTTCTCGAGTTATATCGGTTAGAAAATCGAAAAAAGTGCAAAAAAAAAAAAAAAAAAAAAAAAAAAAAACGCTGCAAATTATTTCACAAAGGTTTATTATTTTTTCAATTGAGTATGATCGTAGTTGTAGTTGGCTTGCGTACGTCATAAGGCCCGTCCAGACTCCTCGGCGTGTCCTATTTCGAGTTGCCACAACCTATACTTCTTTAATTATATACGCATGTTTATATTTCTCGATTTGAGCTCCTATCTATTCAAATAGTTATTGCCTTAATAATATCATTATCTAAGTACGTACGAAAAGTCGAGAGGATATGTTATTAAATATGAGTAGGAAAAGCATTGGTATTAACACACAAATATGACCTAGAAAAAAACATATATTCATGCCTCGAAGGAACGCTGTACCCACCTCATGGTGCCGCGGCGCCTCCTCTCACTCCACCCCCCGCTCACACCCCTCACCACCCACCGAGACCCCCTGCCAAGCGTGCCAGGCGTGCGTCTAACACTCAAAATCCTCGAAAAAGACACTTTTTCGCCCGTTTTTGGCCCATAGCATCTATGCGAGTAAAGCGATCGGGATGGTTAAACGTTAGGACCAACTAGACCCCGAATGGAGTCTATGTGCGAGAGAACGGTTTTTTAAAGTAAATTCTTAGGCCTTTTATGGCCCGGACGGCGGACGGCGAAGGCGGACGGCAAACGGCGAACGGCGGACGGACATTTCAAATTTGGATTCTACGCACCTTGAAACGTAAAGTGACAAAGTTTGAGGGGGGGTTATAAAAATTTTTTGCTACACGATCACATAGGCTTATTATTGGAAATAATAAACCAAAAACAGCGGGAATCGAGGAAAGAACGATTTGCATCCTACTTTCAGTCCAACTCGAAATGGTTGGCTAGAAAAAGTTATTGATTATGAACAATAACCCTTCTCGGGCTTTGTGGCATACCGCAGTACAAAAATAGCTTCATAACCAGTCTTACCAACCTCGGATTGGATTTTTGACATCAGAAACGTATTCCTCACATTCCAAAGTGTAAAATAACAGTTGAAAAAAAAAAAAAAAAAATCGAAAATGTTGAGATATTGGGTTAATTTCAGTGATTCATCGCCTTAAAATTCATTAAAATTTACTTTAAAAAATCGATAAAACTGCAAAATATATAAAAACTCAAAATCTCTATGTGAATAGAAGATAATTATTTGGAATACTTCTTTGCCACAAACTTAATAATAATTAACAATTTCCTCGCACTCAAATTTCAAAACAATTTAACATTATACAATACGATAAGTTACGAAAATTCGCTCATACGATCATGCTGCATGACTGGAACCTTTACACTGAAAACTAGGGTTTTCTTGAAAAATGAAAATACGAGTTTGGGGCGGGTTTCTACGCATTTTTTAATGCTGAATCGAATGATAGGTAACACTTGTAGTATGTCTCCCAACCCCGTTATTACCTAGTTTTACACTTAGCCTACTAGTTTCATCTCTAAAAACACTTGAAATTTCATACCATATGAACTAAAATATGTGAGTTAAAATGTAAAACTTGGTTATATCGGGTTTCAGGGACATGAAAATACGTAGAAACCGACCCCAAACTTGTATTTTAATAAGTCATTGTTCAAGAAAACCCTATATTTTAGTGAAAAACGATGTTTTTCAACATTAGTACATAGGTAGTTGTTTTCCCTAATTAGAAAAGTAAAAGTAAAATAGACTACACCGTTAACAAGGTGAGATTTTGGTGCAGTTTTTACCGTTCTTGCATCTTGAAAAAATATTGGTTCTCATAGTTCAATTTCCTATTGAAAAACCTCAACGTTTCACAAATTAGGTTAAATTTGCTTTTCAAAAGGCTTTTTCATGTCTCAGTTATTCTTAAGATAGCACAGGCATCTATTCTATAGAAAATTTAATGCCCTTTCCCCCGGTATCCTCAAATGTGAATTCACGCAGCAATTTAATAGTTATGATCGTTTTAATGAAAAAAGGTTGAAAACTCGAGAAAAAAAATCCTAAAAAATAAATTACTCAAAAGCTAAGCGTTTAAAACAATATATCTAGAAGGAACTTCCGATCAGAAATGAGCTCTAAAATTGATCCTTGAAGTACTGACTACCTTATGCAGGACACCCTGTATACAGGCTAGGGTTCGGTTTTACTACTAATTTGAGACTTTTTTGTCCTATACCTAATATTTATTTTTTTAATTCAGGTACAGACCACTTTTTTCACTATTAATATGTTTTTCACGTTTACCACATTGCGTCAAACATGGGGCATAACTCCCTCAATTTCCAGTCTTAATTGAAATCTGATTATATACCGTTGAAAAGAGCGTTAGATTTCCTATCTCTCTGATGCCTTCTCAAACATTTTTAAATGGAATGAACGGGTGAAAAGTAAGTCGTAAGGGAAAATTTTGTAAAATTCCGGAAATATTTACTTTTTTTGAAGTTTGTCGCTCAAAACGTCCTGGATGGAAATTTTCATGCTGTAAGCCGAAAAAACGTTTCCCGATTCTTTCATTGTCCTTGTTGATGCATAAACTAAATACATATTTCTCTCCCACGTTAAAACTACCACATCTCCTGTTACCAATGATCTTCAGGATCGATATTTAGAGTCCCTCGCAGGCTGATTTCTGACAGGGGCACTAATTTCACTTCTCAGAATTTTACCAATTATTTTAATCAACAAGGGTATATTTTTACACACAGTAGCTACCTCAGAAAGTCGGCTAATGTCGACTTGAATTGAACAAGTTGAATTCAATCAATTTTATTACTTTCAATGCAATTTTTGTTTTCCTTCTTCTCCCAAGTGGCAATGGATTGACTATTGAAATGTTCAAACGAGAGTTTACCATTTATACTTACTGCCATTTATACTTATAAAGGTAGTGATTTTTATTAACATTCAGATTTATGTAGTGTATGTTCATTAGATCCAAGTTGAAGGAGATATTCAATTAGGAGTTCATGAAGATGTCCACCACTTTTTTTTTTTCTTGTTCACAGCAATTTCTATATTCATGTTCCTCCATTTTTCTATCCTGCTTTTTAACAAGTCTCTTGTATGTGGCCAACTCAAATCGACTTTGACATGTTCCAAATGGCCAATGGTACATACCTTCCAATGGTCTTGCTCACTATGGCTCATCTGTCCCACCTCTGAGCTCACCAACCCATCGTGTGGGATACATAAGACGTAATGAACACTTCATTGTTGGTCGAGAATTCCGGCAGCACTGAGCTACGTGCCAATCACCTTGACCCATATCACATAGACTTAGTTGTTTTGGCCACCCCCTAGGTAGGACGTTTTTTACTAGTGGTACCCATTTGAGTCATACTCTCGACAGACTGGGATATGACTGTTTATACTTTTAGAGCACTCCCGACAAACTGGGATGTGACTGTATATATTTTTTGTATTCTCTCAAAGGCTATGCACATAAATTTGTCCAATCAGAAGCCTGAGCAATATGTGTATGGTGTCCTGTGACATTCATTGGTGTTCCGAGACATTCTTTTACAAACAAACATGATTGGACCGATGAAAACCTCAAGCTGCTGTGTGCAGCCTACTATGTTGCAGACCGCATTATTGGTATCCTGAGGTAGTCTTTCAAACTTTTCTTCTTTTGTGTACGAACAAGGGAAAATCTTCATTTTACTAGTTATTAAGCTTTATCCTCTTCATACATATCCTCTACTTATCCTCTCCTTTCCATTTGTCACGATTTCGATATTTTTCAATCACATGAACGCGACTAAATATAAAACAAAACTAAATTAAAATAATTTGATTATATGAAATATGATTTAGTTTCCTAAAAATGTCAAGCGTTAATACCCTAGTTCGATAATAACACCCCCCTCACCCCCTGACTGTACATCTCTTTCTTTGGTATATTTCATCCTTGCAGAGGTGTGAAACTTCTTTCTATTGTTAGATGCCCAATGAAAGCCTCTTGGACATTCCTTTAAAGGCGTCATGTCGTTTTCTCTTAGTTGCAATACTAGCCTCTTTCACGAGGCCTTAACGTTCCTTCGCGTTCCAACCTATTGAATTGACATCACGATTCCGTCTCAATGTCTTTCCTTACATACCCCGTCTAAATACCGAGTTTTTTAAAGCCAACTGCGCAACGACCCCCTTTCAACTTGGTTAGGATAATTCCTGAAGTTCTTTACTGGTCTCTTGCAAGACCCTTCTTTACCTGACGAAGCATTCGCACACATTTCTCTCCTAGTTTTATGATATCTTTTTGTGATTCTACTTGGTTCAGTTTTAAAAGTTAGCAAGCGAGTGCCTTCACATTGAAAACCCTACCAACGTGGAACATTCAATATATATATATGTCAACTTATTTTTTATTGTCAGTTATTCTATAGGAAACCCTCTCCGCTCCAGCCGCGTTGTGGTTATAAGTGAACACATGGCCTTTTAAAAACGATCCCACGAGTGCAGTGTTACTCATTACCATACCTACATGGCCTATTATTCTTTACCTGCCCTCTGTACAAATTCCTCTTATATTAATTTTGAGCTTATTGCATTACATACATAAGCTCTGTACATATGTTTCCTTCACAAGTTATTAGAATGTTCGTACTCTTTATCCCATTTTTATCCACTCTATACCTCTAGTTTAATGTTATGCCTTACTTTTAATATTTTTCTGCACTTAATTACATTTCTATTTCGCAATATTTTTTATAATTCCTAAATTGTTCGTCATTTTCTTTTTTTATCATTTACAATTTTCATCAGACTTTCACTTATTCGTTTCATGATTATTATACATTACCTCCTTACATTAGTATCTCATGCTCATCTAGGGTTGTTCTTTATTTTATAATTGAAAATATTATTGGACATTTGTATTTTTATTGTACTTCTGGCCAGGGATTAAAGCATTTCCACCACCCTCATACAATGACCTCCATCGTCAAACTGGGATAATTTTTCTTTTGAGCTTGCTTTGCTTCCCCCCCCCCCCCCTCCCTTCCTTCCATCATAATCTGATTTTACTTACCGAAATCGTTGCCATTAGGCATGGAGTTTTTTGTGCTTATCGTAAAGTGACAAAGTTTGAGGGGGGGTTATAAAAATTGTTTGCTATACGATCACATAGGCTTATTATTGGAAATAATAAACCAAAAGGACCCTACAAAGTGCTGGAGGACCGAGGTTGATATAGCCATTATACAGCTCATGGAAGGAATACGCATCACCATATCCATTGGCCATTCCGAACTGACTGAGGCCATTTGCGAAGAGATATGCTGGGCCTCCCTCAGGCCCAGGTTACCTTGTTGCAGTAGGTACCTGCACAACATACATGACAAGGTATAAGAAACATGATGCAACTGACCTTACTGGATTACACCTAGGTATCTATTCCCGTCTGAACAAAAGCTGTTGAACGAGAGCTTCACGTCGAAGACATAGGTACCTACTTACTCGACTGAGAAGGAAAAACCTCATATAAGGGGTTGGTCGACTGCCACATGGCACATGGTTTTTCGACAGTACTTTTACGGTTTTTGTACTTTTAAAAACATTCCCGATTAATTACTATTCGCCACATAAATTCCAGCCCAGTGTGAACACCAACATCCAGCCAGGACCTTAAGCCCAACAGTGCCATCAAACAACTCCTCATCACCAAACCAATCCATGATACCATCTCCAGCCACAATACGCCTTCTCGAAATTGATAGGCTTTAGTTCCATTGGGGGTGGGGGTAATGTACCAATTATATTTTCAATGACAGCATCCTTCTATTGTCATGCGGAGGTGTACGAGCCAGTAAAGGAACAAGCGATACCTTAGTTTCGAAAAAAGAAAAAAAAAGTTCACCTTTCAAAACCGATATGGGAGAATGGCACCTGAGATTCTTGAAAGTACCACCATCCGGTTATGGAGGGGGGAGGGGTTCCCTCATCCCAAACTCAATCAAATCCCTGCCATGATGAAGTTATCAGCCATCGCATTCAAATACGGTTTTCTCAGTTACTACAACCTTTTTTTAATATGATTAAACTGTTGGAGAGCTTTCCGGCACCTACTCTTCATTTAAGCGAATTTGCGTAGAAAAGAAAGCTATTGCAATAGCTCCAAAATTTTTCTTCATTGAAATCAGTTTTGAGGAATTCTGAAACGAACCCCTAGAGTTTAACGCTTCTTCATATGTACAGGGTGTCTCACGTTATATCCGGGAATCTTCACCATCGTATTCTGCAACTGATTTCTGATCGAAAGTTCCTCTTAGAAATTTTTTTTCTCTTTTTAACTCTCAGTTTTTTAGTTGTTTTTAAGAATTTTTTCGTAATTTCGACCTTAACTCACTAAAACGGCCATAACTCCTTTAATTACCTGAGAAAAAGCAAATTTGATTAGCTGTTAGAAAGAATGTCAAATTTCCCATCTCCCTAATGTACCATAAAACTTTTTTAAGATGGTTCAATTGGTGAAAAATCAATCTGAAAAGTGAATCTTGTCAAATCGGTAGAATGATCTTTTCTTACATACTCTGTAGATCCAATAAAATTCTACATGTCAAATTTAGCCTGCAGTCTTAAAATGGGCACCAAAATCTCATATTTCCAACTGTGTAGTCAATTTCCCTTTTACCTTGTTAATTGGGGGGAGAAAACTAGTTTTAATATTGAAAAACATTGTTTTTTCAATGAAATCGAGGGTTTTCTTGAAAAAATTCCTTCTATGAAAATTCGATTTGGGGGGCAGTTTCTTCGTATTTTTTGCGCTGAATCAAATGGTAATACTTGAATACCTCCCCAACCCCGTTATAACCTAGTTTTACACTTAAGCTTACTAGTTTCACCCCTACAATCACAGAAAATTTGTCATACCAAATGAACTCAAATTTTTTAGACAAAGTGTGAAACAAGGTTATTACGGGGTTCGGGAGGTAGGTATACAAGAGTTACCATGACTACCTGAACGCCCACCTCCATCGACTGGGACTCAAAGATGACCCGACCTGCTCGTTGTGTGGATCCTCAGCCATGACAAGTGACCACCTTAACGACTGTCCTCGCCTCGAGGATATCAAGCGGAGCTTTTCTCCTGACGAGACCAATTGGTCAAAAATATCAAAACTGTATTGGGCTGCCAAAACGCTAATGGCCGAAGAGCCGTAAACGCTCGGCGTAGGGAAAAAAAAAAAACCATTCGATTTAGCGTAATCAAATACGTAGAAACCCTCCCCAAACTCGTATTTTCATACAAGGTCATTTTTCAAGAAAACCCTCGATTTCATTGATAAAACTATGTTTTTAAAAATTAAAACAGTTTTCTTACCTAATCAGCAAAGTAAAAGTGAAATTGACTACACCGTTAAAAAGCTGAGATTCCGGCGCATATTTCAGAACTACAGGCTAAATTTGACATGTGGAATATTATTAGACCTACAGAGTATGAAAAAAGTGGTCACTCTGAAGGTTTGACAAAATTTACTTTTCAGATTGATTTTTCACTTATTGAACCATCTTAAAAAACTTTTATGGTAGGTACATTAGGGAGATGGGAAATTCAACACTCTTTCCAACGGTATAATCAAATTTGAATGTTCTCAGGTAATTAAGGGAGTTATGGCCGTTATTAACCCAGCATACCAGGGAATTCTTTAAAAAGTTGAACTTGTCAAATTTTTTTTATACACAGGTTAATTTTTTGTAACTCCAATTTTTAATGTAGTTTCGGATTTCAGTCAGATGGATAAATGATCCATGACCGATATTACAGAGCACAAAAGAAAAAGAAAATGATAAAAATAAAATCAGCCAATGCACGAACTGAGTTTACTTTCGATGACCATGTAGGAGTTCCTTATAATTTGTAATGCTTGTTCTGTTCTATCTAACCATGACTGCAACCCTATAGTTGTTCCTGTCTGTTTGATGAATTTGGTTTGGCTAATATAAAACTGAACGGATTAAATAGATAAACCAAATTAACAAGCGCTATCTACAGAGTGCTCTTTGAGTAGGTACTAGTCATAGTTCCACTATGAGAAACGATACTTGCCCGGCCCAAAGTGAACATGAAATCAGCAACTATCCGGAGCTCTCAGAGCTAGTATGAAGTTGCGAAATAAATTACCCACATTTGGTGGTGGGAAGAGTGAGAAGCTGGAGGACTTCATCCGTTCAGGCGGATGCTGGCAAATTGTATCGTGCTCCGGCCTGGTTCTGGGTACAAATAGCCCTAATGCAGTTGAGGGGGAGTGCCCGGACCCGGCTGGAAGGGCAGATTAAACAAGGGATGGTGAGTAGTATGGAGGAGTTTGAAGGGGAACTAAGAAGACATTTCGAAGGCCCTCAGACACGTTCATACTACACGTCAAAACTTCACTCTGTGCAACAACAGAAGGGTGAGACTGTGGAGGCATATGGGGCTCGGGTCAGGGAGCTTATGATGAAATGTGTAAAAGATCCCAATAATCCAGCTCTAGTGGAACAGAGGAAAACGCAATTTCTTCATTCTGTAAGGGCCTCACGGCAGAGCTGGTATTACCAACCTTGCAGAGTCAGGCTTCAACATTAGCTGAAGCCATTGACTTTGCATCCAGCTACAGGACCCACCTTGATATGGCTAAAGCAGCTGGTGCCAGAGATCAGCGCAACCAGGTGTTAGTAACCACAGCCTCAGACTGACAAGAGGGAACCCGAACAAAGCGAACACTATAAAACGGACTTTAACAAACAAAATTCAAAGGGATACAACAGGGGAGTAGGTGTCAGCCAATGGAGAAATAGCTTCCAAAAAAGGAACAACTTCCACAGAGGGCCTTACTGCCATGTCTGTGGTGCACAAACACACTATACCAACCAGTGTGATTACAGACATGGCGGTCCTAAAGCAGGTCAAAGGATCCCACCTGGACCTGCTACAGATAGAGGTTCAGATAGAGGAAGTGGAAACCCCAGTACTTCCACAGCCCCAAACGAACAGCGAGGAGCCCAACAGCAAGGGACATAACCCAAAAAGGCCTGAAAGACTCCAACTTGATCAACGACCCGGAACACTCAAAGAAGGACACAGAAATTGAAAGACGGACTAAAAATAAAATAAAAAACGTTTCAAAACACAATTCCTCCCTGGCAAATTACTTGGGCTGGAGTGAGAAAACAGAAAATGAAAGAAATAGAAAAACTAAGGTGAAATTAGGTGGAGCCCCCCTTTTTTCGGTGAATGGTAGGGTAGGCTCTTCCTGGGGAATAATTATTGTGGATACAGGATCCCAAATCACACTAGTTGATCCATCAGTGTGTGAAGGACCTTTTGAACCCCTAGACAATATAGTAATAGTGGGACTGGGATCTCAACCCATTCAACCCCTAGGTGCAACAACTATAGAAGTAGCTATAGAGGGATGTGAGCCATTCATGGCCTATGCAGCTGTTTGTGCTCTCGGTGGTAAGGCTCTGATATTGCTAGGATGTGATGTGCTAAGTGAGAGGGAAGCCATACTTGATGTAAAACGGAAAATTGTCAATTTGTATGGTGAACCCATAAAAGCTCAGACACAAGAAGAGGGAGCAATATTTCCCAATAGAGAATCAGATCATGAGTCCCACACAGAGTACAACTCAGTATACGCTGTGTTGAAAGAAGAAGTGGTAATACCACCAGGGTGCTGTGATACTGCCACTTGAGGCACGCACCAGCACCGGTGTAACACCAATCACTAGCACAGTACTCTTCACTCCCAATAACAAAAACACCCCTGAAGTGTTAGCACACTCCATGAGTGATGCTAGGAATGTTGTGACAATGGCTTGCAATTTAACACACCAAGTCATAATATTACCGCAAGATAAATTAATGGGAAAAATCGAACCTTATGTGCCAATAGAGAACAATAGTGTAACCTGTCTGATTACTGAAACGAAAACAGAGGTTGAGCGCACAAAGGCACTAAACAAAGAATTATTAGAGAAATTAGAACACTTACCACCAGCACAGCAGGAGCAGATAAAGAGCGCCCTCCTCGAATACCAAGACATATTCAGTTTTGAAGGATTCGATAACCTTGGGTGCACAGATTTAGCTCAGCACCAGATAAACACTGGGGATCATCCTCCTATACGTGCACGGCCCTATAGAATTGCTCATGTCCAGAAACCTATAATAAGGCAGCTCATACAGGAGCAACTGGACCAAGGAGTAATCAGAGAATCAACCAGTGCATGGAGTTCTCCTGTGGTGTTAGATTAAGAGAGGCTCAGGTTTGAGGTGGCGAATGTGTGTAGATTACAGAAAACTAAATGCCATCACTGCACCTGAGTTTTACCCTCTACCACGTGTTGAAGAACATCTTGACAAGATGGGTAAATCCAGATATTTCACAACCTTGGACCTTAAATCAGGATACTATCAGTGCCCCATTTATGACAAAGACATCCCTAAATCTGCCTTTGTTACTGATGAGGGCTGCTATGAGTACCTAAGACTTCCATTTGGGTTGCAGGGAGCTCCAGCCACCTTCCAGCGCCTAGCTATGAGTTTAATTAGGCGACTAGGATCACCCAGAGCCCTATGCTTTCTGGATGATCTGATTCTTTTTCATCACGATTTTGAAACACATATCCAGGAATTATGCCAACTTCTAGGGATACTCAGAGAGGCAGGCTTAACCCTACACCTTGCAAAGTGCAACTTTGCTAGACATGAAGTCTCATATTTAGGCCATGTGGTGGATGCCAATGGAGTGCACCCCGACCCTAAGAAGATTCAGGCAGTGTCAGAATTCCCCCCACTCAAAAACTTGAAGGATGTTAGATCTTTCCTAGGACTCTGTTCCTATTATAGGCGCTTTGTACCCAATTTTGCAGGAATTGCTAAGCCACTTACAGATTTGACAAAGAAAGACATACCATTCAACTGGACAGAAGCTTGTGAGACAGCATTTTTGAACCTAAAAACTCGGCTCATAAATGCTCCAATACTAGCATATCCCGATTTCACAAAGCCTTTTATCCTAGCCACAGACGGAAGCAAGGAAGGCTTGGGGTGTGTTCTGAGCCAAATGGATGGTAAAATAGAACATCCTGTTGCTTATGCCTCCCGCCGCACAACAACAGCAGAATCCACATCATATTGTGCCACTGAATTGGAATTAGCTGCACTTGTATATGGCGTAAAACAATTTCACCATTATTTGTGGGGAGTGGACTTTGTTGTTTATACTGACCACCAAGCCTTGAAATATTTAAATACGCATAGAGACTTAAATTCCCGCCTCACACGATGGGCATTACAGCTGAGTGAATACAGATTCTCTATAGTTCACAAAGCAGGTAAATCTCATGGCAATGCAGACGCCCTATCCAGAGTCTTGGCTACAGAAGTCCGTTACCTTCCTGTGATCACTAATGATGAAATAAGAGGAGAGCAGGAGGTAGATGAGGATACGAGAAGCCTGGTTACCAGAAAGAACTTCAGGTATTCTAAAGATAAACTCATCTGCAAGGATACTTTGGATGGTCTTAAAGTGGTGGTACCAACGAAACTAAGAGAGAAAATATTACAGCTCTACCATGACCTTCCTCATGAAAGGTCAACTTCGTAGAGTTACAGTAGCCGACAGAATAAACCTTTCGAAATAAACATAATGTCTCATGTTCGAAATTTGATAAAAGCAAAATCATCCTCAGCCGGCTCCTTGTTCGTATCATTAAAGAAATAGGGAAATGAATGAAGAACCTGGTAAAATCAAGTATATACCTACAATATTAAAAAACTGGTTCTAACACGTAATTCAGGGTTAAAAATAATTTGTGAATGAAAAAATAAATTGAATTTTACTTCAATAACGTTCGATAATTCAGTAAAATGGAAAAAAACGGACAAAACCACCGGAATCAGCGTTAAAAAATAATTAATTTGCATGTGTCATAGTTGAGGACCAACTAGGTTCGTATAATTTCTCACAAAATCTCCAAGTTGCGCAATTTAGATGTCTTGCTGAGCAAAATTGATTTGAGGTTTTTTTAAAATGTTTGTGAAACTTCGCGTAGAATCCAAATACGCAATGAAAAAGAAGTCATCATTTGAAAAAACGTGGCTGGTGATGATTGCGAACGGCTTGAATGCAAATAAAATGTGATATTTTGCATTTTTTGAAAAAAATAAATCTCTATCTCTATCTATCTAAAAATTTTCTAATCCAACCCGAACCATGGGCCGTAGGGCGGGAGGGGGTCGAAGTAAGAATTAATGTGCGCTTTTTGGACTTCCCCGCTTCCCCTACCCCTCTAAACGGGCGTTGAAAATTCCGGAAAAATACCGGTTTTGTAGGTTTTTGAACGAGAAAGACGACGGCGCAATCGGATCGCGAAAAAAGTATCGGGAAATGCGTCAAAAAAATGCGAGAGTACGGACCCGTTTTCTCGAAAAGTCCGCCGAAAAACTTGGTTTTTTCCGATTAAAATATACCCCATAAAGGTAATCGGTCAAATTGCGAGCAGAAGCGAGCAAAGCGATTGGACGAGAGAAGGCTCGAGAATTGACGTGAAGGGTTCGATGTCACAACATTGCGAGGCGAGCAGGTATGCCTACATGTCTGTCTGTTTATTTGTTTGTTTGTCGTGTCTATGCACGGCCAAACGGCTGAGTGGGGGGAGTCTACGAGTGGGGGGATCTTCTTGGGATTTTCCGAAAGGGGGAGCGAGCGTATTTAAAATTTTCTAATCCCACCAGGGTTAAAAACACGTTGCGAGCGAAGCGAGCAACTTAATGGGGGGTCCGGGGGGCTTGCCCCCCGGCTGGACGTGGAGGCGAGCGTAGCGAAGCGGCTAGTTATTAATAAGAATGAAACTCCGTCTGTCGCTCTGTCTGTCTGTCGTGTCTATGCACGGCCAAACGGCTGAGTGGGCCGGATCTACGAGTGGGGGGATCTTTTTGGGATTTTCCGATAGGGTGTATAAGCGAATTTAAAATTTTCTAATCCCACCCGAACCATGGGCCGTAGGGCGGGAGGGGGGTCGAAGTAATAATTAATGTGCACTTTTTCCACTTCCCCGCTTCCCCTACCCCTCTAAACGGCCGTTGACAATTCTGGAAAAATACGGGTTTCGTAGGTTTTCCTACGAGGAAGACGACGGCGCGATCGGATCGCGAAAAAAGTATCGGGAAATGCGTTAAAAAAATGCGAGAGTACGGACCCGTTTTCTCGAAAAGTCCGCCGAAAAACTTGGTTTTTTCCGATTAAAATATACCCCATAAAGGTACGTTTTTCGGAACGGTTTTCGCGGGCGAAATGCTTTGATCCCGCCGAAATCCGAAGTCGGATATCGAAAAAAGTGACGGAAAGTAGGTCAAATTGGGAGGGGAATTGCGCGGGAAGCGTTTAACATCAGAAATTAATCGACCACGGGCCGCCGTTACACAACGTTGCTTATAAGGGACCCTCACAGGGGGGTTCCCATTTGCACTTCTACGCAATACCTTGGTATACCTTGCGAGCGAATTTTTTTGTGGTTCCACGTAGTTTCTAAGATTTAATTTGTTTGTAAGAATTCCCAACTGAAAAAAACGTCTGCCAAGTTGGGTGGGCAGTACAACATCTAATAAACTTTTCGTGGTTCCACGTAGTTTTATAAGAATTAATTTGTTTGTAAGAATTTCCAACAGAAAAAAACGTCTGCCAAGTTGGGTGGGCAGTATAACTTCTTCAAGCGAGCGAAGCGAGCAGCATCCCCTACAGAATAAATACGGACTTGCGAGCGAAGCGAGCAACATCCCCTAATAAACTTTTCGTGGTTCCACGTAGTTTTATAAGATTTAATTTGTAAGTAAGAATTCCCCAACAGAAAAAAACGTCTGCCAAGTTGGGTGGGCAGTATAACTTCCTCAAGCGAGCGTAGCGAGCAGCATCCCCTACAGAAGTTAAACCTACCCTTAGGGATCTACCGTTTGCGAGCAAAGCTACCTCTTCAAGTAATCACCTCATCCCAGCCGTTGTACACACTAACTCATTTCAACGGAATTTCATACGGGTATTTCCCAACACCTATGCAGCAATACCTAATAAACATTCCCTAATAAACTTTTCGTGGTTCCACGTAGTTTTATAAGATTTAATTTGTTTGTAAGAATTTCCAACAGAAAAAAACGTCTGCCAAGTTGGGTGGGCAATAACTTCCTCAAGCGAAAGCGAGCAGCATCCCCTACAGAAGTTAAACCTACCCTTAGGGATCTACCGAAAGTATAACTTCCTCATCCCCTACAGAAGTAAAACCTACCCTTAGGGATCTACCATTTGCGAGCGAAGCGAGCAACATCCCCTACATGTTTCAATTGTAATACATCGCATGTATACAGCCACACTTTGCGAGCGAAGCGAGCAACATTCCTACATACCACACTAAACTTTTCGTGGTTCCACGTAGTTTTATAAGATTTATTTGTTTGTAAGAATTCCCAACTGAAAAAAACGTCTGCCAAGTTGGGTGAACAGTATAACTTCCTCAAGCGAGCGAAGCGAGCAGCATCCCCTACAGAAGTTAAACCTACCCTTAGAGATCTACCGTTTGCGAGCGAAGCTAGCAACATACCCTACACACGTTAAACCCTTAGGGATCTACCATTTGCGAGCAAAGCGAGCAACATGCCACACTTTGCGAGCGAAGCGAGCAAAATACAAGCCACATTGAGCGAAGCGAGCAATTTAAGGGGGGGGTCCGGGGGCTTGCCCCCCGGCTGGACGTGGAGGCGAGCGTTAGTTATTAATAAGAATGAAACTCCGTATGCACGGCCAAACGGCTTCTACGAGTGGTGGGATCTTTTTGGGATTTTCCGATAATAAGCGAATTTAAAATTTTCTAATCCCACCCGAACCATGTTGGGCGGGAGGGGGGTCGAAGTAATAATTAATGTGCGCTTTTTGGACTTCCCCGCTTCCCCTACCCCTCTAAACGTTGACAATTCCGGAAAAATACGGGTTTCGTAGGTTTTCCTACGAGGAAGACGACGGCGCGATCGGATCGCGAAAAAAGTATCGGGAAATGCGTCAAAAAAATGCGAGAGTACGGACCCGTTTTCTCGAAAAGTCCGCCGAAAAATTTGGTTTTTTCCGAAAAAATACAGCTTTGGGTCCGCCGAATCTGAATCCGAAATCGGATATCGAAAAAAGTGACGTTAAGTTGGTCAAATCAAGAGCGGAAGCGTGGCGAATCGTTAAAATTACATTTTTAATCGACCCCGCCGCCCGTTTCACAACGGAAGGGACTCGACTTCTACGCAATACCTTGCGAGCAGGCCAACGCACGCGCGCGTATAAGGATGGAAACATATACAGCAATGCCTTGCGAGCGAAGCGAGCAACATCCCCAAATAAACTTTTTTGTGGTTCCACGTAGTTTTATAAGATTTAATTTGTTTGTAAGAATTTCCAACAGAAAAAAACGTCTGCCAAGTTGGGTGGGCAGTATAACTTCCTCCAATATAACTTCCTCCTACAAATCGAGACCGCCGCCGTTTCACAATGTTGCTAACCAGAAGGGACTCGATGACTCATTTCAACAGAATAAATACGGGTTTTTTCCTACACATATACAGCAATACCTTGCCGAATCTGAATCCGAAATCGGATATCGAAAAAAGTGACGGAAAGTAGGTCAAATTGGGAGGGGAATTGCGAGGGAAGCGTTTAACATCAGAAATTAATCGAAACACAACGTTGCTTACCTGATGGGACACAGGGGGGTTCCCATTTGCACTTCTACGCAATACCTTGAAAGCGAGAGCCATCAAATAATAAATACGGACTTTGTCCTACAAAAACAGGTATACCTTGCGAGCGAAGCGAGCACCATCCCCGAATAAACTTTTCGTGGTTCCACGTAGTTTCTATTAAAAAAACTTCTGCCAAGTTGGGTGGGCAGTTTCCCTAATAAACTTTTCGTGGTTCCACGTAGTGCAACAGAAAAAAAACGTCTGCCAAGTTGGGTGGGCAGTATGTCCCCTACAGATAAATACGGACTTGCGAGCGAAGCGAGCAACATCCCCTAATAAACTTTTCGACGTAGTTTTATAAGATTTAAAGTAAGAATAACAGAAAAAAACGTCTCGTATAATTTCTAGCGAGCAATCCCCTACAGAATCTCCAAGTTGCGCAATTTAGATGTCTTGCTGAGCAAAATTGATTTGAGGTTTTTTTGAAATGTTTGTGAAACTTCGCGTAGAATCCAAATACGCAATGAAAAAGAAGTCATCATTTGAAAAAACGTGGCTGGTGATGATTGCGAACGGCTTGAATGCAAATAAAATGTGATATTTTGCATTTTTTGAAAAAAATAAATCTCTATTATTTATAAGAATGAAACTCCGTCTGTCTGTCTGTCGTGTCTATGCACGGCCAAACGGCTGAGTGGTGGGAGTCTACGAGTGGGGGGATCTTCTTGGGATTTTCCGAAAGGTGGAACGAGCGAATTTAAAATTGTCTAATCCCAGCCGAACCATGGGCCGTAGGGCGGGAGGGGGGTCAAAGTAAGAATTAATGTGCGCTTTTTGGACTTCCCCGCTTCCTCTACCCCTCTAAACGGCCGTTGAAAATTCCGGAAAAATACCGGTTTCGGAGGTTTTCCTACGAGGAAGAAGACGGCGCAATCGGATCGCGAAAAAAGTATCGGGAAATGCGTCAAAAAAATGCGAGAGTACGGACCCGTTTTCTCGAAAAGTCCGACAAAAAACTACTTTTTTTTCGATTAAAAAGTACCCCATAAAGGTACGTTTTTCGGAACGGTTTTCGCGGGCGAAATAAAGGTTTGATCCCGCCGAATCTGAATCCGAAATTGGATATCGAAAAAGTGGCGAGAACTCGGTCAAATTGCGAGCAGAAGCGAGGCGAAACGATTAATAGCAGAAATTAATTTTGCCCCGGACGCGAGAAGGCTCTACGAAGACGTCAAGGGGTTCGATGTCACAATGTTGCGAGGCGAGCAGGTATACATAGGTACCTACCTTGCGAGCGAAGCGAGAGCCATTTCAACAGAATAAATACGGACTTTGTCCTACACATATACAGTATACCTTGCGAGCGAAGCGAGCAACATTCCCTAATAAACTTTTCGTGGTTCTACGTAGTTTTATAAGATTTAATTTGTTTGTAAGAATTTCCAACAGAAAAAAACGTCTGCCAAGTTGGGTGGGCAGTATAACTTCCTCAAGGATATACAGGTATACCTTGTGAGCGAAGCGAGCAACATCCCCGAATAAACTTTTCGTGGTTCCACGTAGTTTTATAAGATTTAATTTGTTTGTAAGAATTTCCAACAGAAAAAAACGTCTGCCAAGTTGGGTGGGCAGTATAACTTCCTCAAGCGAGCGGAGCGAGCAACATCCCCTACAGAAGTTAAAACTACCCTTAGAGATCTACCGTTTGCGAGCGAAGCGAGCAACATTCCCTACATGCCACACTTTGCGAGCGAAGCGAGCAATATTCCCTACATGCCACACTTTGCGAGCGAAGCGAGCAATTGAATGGGGGGTCCGGGGGGCTTGCCCCCCGGCTGGACGTGGAGGCGAGCGTAGCGAGCCGGAGCGGCTAGTAAATAATAAGAGAGTTTCAGATTAATGTTATTTTCTAAAACCACTAATAAGAAACGACTCACCACGGAAATAGAAAGTGTGATCCATTATCTGGTGATCACCCAGTGTAGTCTGTTACCTACACTTTGATTAGAATGTTGCTTCTGAACATTCTTTCTGTTCCAGTCATGCCGAAGATTTTTAAACGTATTAAATGATATGGAAAGTCTGAATAGTCAAGTTTATTCGTTACCCTGCCTCTATGCCGAAGACAGAAACCACATACAAATCCAGAAACCCTCTGTAAGTTGAAACCTTTCAACACTTGAATTTTGTCATATCCCCCCCCCCTCCCCCCATATTTGCAAATTTTGAAAATACACTACGAAACGACTCCTGATATTTAACTTGAATCACAGCTGACCCGACCCGACGAGATCAAAAAACCAATTTTAGCGAATTTTCGTAGAAAATAAAGCTATTACAATGGCTACAAAAATTTTAAATAAAATTGTTTGAAAAATTTCATCATTTAATTAAATTATTATCAACAATTATCAACGAGGACATTAATAAAATTTTGCACTAAATTATGCTGAAGACCGTTCTCAAATTTCAATAGTAGGCATTTGCTGAAAAATATATAGAAACTACAAAAAATGCTAAAAATCTAAGATGTTTTTTTAATCGCAGAATTTCATTTAGTAGTAGTTTTTTGTTGCCATACAATTGTTTTTTAACAATGTGCTTGCACCTAAATTTCTGAAAATTTCAACAAAGAGGAGGCAGAGGCTGCACGTAATGGGGCACGCAGTATTAATGTGTTTTTGTAAGCACGTTTACTCATGCGCACGCTTTCTATCATTTAATCTCTTCGCCTGAGGCCCCACAATAAGCAGCTTGTCCAGGCTGCAATCCTGACAAACAGCAGTGGGGCCTCTCCCGCATCTTCCACAGGCATGGGGCAGCAGCCCACCATTCAGCAATCCTCCTCTGGGACCTCCGGTCTTCTTGAGGATCTGAAGACTGAGGTATTGAGGCTCAGGGAGAAAGTAGGTTGTATTGAAGGTTATGGGAGCGCCTACCTGCAGAAACTGGCCGAGGCGGGCTGTTAAGGGGCCTGATGACTTGGAAGACAAGGTCGCAGCTTATGTGCCGAGGATCTTCCCACAGGTTGAGGAAGTGACCGTGAAGATGCATCAGGGAGGAAATCCTCCTGCTTTGGTGTCCCACAGAGGTCGCAGAGCAGCTAAACATGCCAGGAGGCGGGAATACCAGCGAGTCCAGAGATTGTGGAGGAAGCGTCTGGCTCCTGTAGCTGCAGAGGTACTGAAAGGAGCTGGGGATGAATAAGTTTCGCCCCATCTCCAGGAGTTTGTGGAATTCCGGGGGCCACTCTTGAGTGCTCCCAGCCACAACCTTGGTGAGCCTGTGGTGCCCCCACCTTCCACCAGGGATTCCTTACCCAGCATTATGTGCATGCCATCACTTCATGACTAGGCACATAAGTGCCGTGTCAAAAACTCAACGTCTGCTGTACCTGATGGCATTTCTGCCTGACTGCAGTGAAGCCCCCAAGAACTTCAAGCTGCTCGTCCTCAACCTGTTACTTCTGTCGGAAAGACCTTCAAAAGCGTTGATCGGTGCTCGGACCATCTTCATCCCAAAGAAAGGAGGAAGTGGTCCTGTAGGCTATGACGTCTGGAGAGTGTTTCCCCCAGCGGATGGCACAGTGGAGAACAAAGCAGTTCTCAAAACTGGCATTTCGCTAGCCCATATCAAGAAACGGCAGTTCCCACTAGCCACTCTAGATTTTGCTAAGGCCTTTGACACATTAAGCCATTTTGCCCTGACCGATTTTCTTTGTGGTTTCGAGGCACCTACTTGTTTAATTGAGTATATTGCCTCTTTGTATCATGAGGGCTTGATGGTCGTTGAGGCAGGTGGTGAGATGTCAGGGGATATTTTCTTTGGGCTCAGGGTACACCAGGGGGATCCCCTGTTGCCACTTCTCTTCAACCTGGTCGTGGATACGGCCTTGCATAAGCTGCCAGCTGAAATAGTTTCAATCTTGCCCCTAGGGTGCGAGTAGGAGTATTGGCTTTCGTTGATGATGTTTTCCTACTCACAGAAACCCATGAGGGTTTGGTGATCGCCCACAATGCCTTTGCTGAGCAGCTAGCCTGGTGTGATTTGGTGGTCAAGCCAGATAAGTGCAGGTCAGTCTCCTTCCTACTGTCAGTCACCAGCATAAGGTGAAGGTGGTGGGTGAGGAGTGCTTTTTCGTGGGACATTCACCCGTCCCCGCCCGATCCATGCTGGAGGTTTGGCGGTACCTTGGAGTTGACTTCATGGGTGTGGCCACCTATGATGCAGGCAGTGTGGACCTAGGTGGGGCCCTAGCCCGTGTCACCAAGGCTCCATTGAAACCTCAGTCGAAGCTGTGCCTCCTTCACACATACTTACTACCTAAGCTAACCTATTACTGCAAGGAGGCTGCTTGTGTTAGACCGCGAAGTTCACTCTGTTGTGTGACCTTGGCTAGGCTTCCCACCTGGTGTTCCAAGTGCCTATATCCACGCACCAGTCAAGGCCAGTGGGCTCTGTGTTGTCTCTGTGTCGGCCAGTATCCCGCCAGTACTCTTAGAAGCTCGAGCTGGGTGGTCGCCTGCACTGCTGCTGACCTTGGCTTTGTCAGGCAGCAGTTGTTTTGGTGCGACTGAGTGACACCAACTGTTCCAAAACCCAACTCATTTGCTGAGTTCACTTCTGCACAGCATGAGTCAGTAGATGGTAAAGAACTCTGACAGTGTTCTGAATCCCCGATTTCTACCCAGTGGGTGGAATGAGCTTCGGATGGCATTGGGTCCCACGACTATCGCCATTTTCACGGTGTCTACGTGGCTACATTAGCCTCCTTGGTGAGGTTTTCAAGGAGTAGTCACGGGACAGTGGACACCTGTGTCCGTGACTGTCGAGGTAAAAATGAAAATCTGTATCATGTGGTGCACCAGTGTCCTTGTACGCACAGTGGCTACATTCTAAGTCACGATGTGGTTGACATGTAGATAGCAGGTGCTTTGTTATCCAGCAGTTGGGATGTCGAAAGGAAAATACTATATCACAAGTCGAGCGACCGGGACAAGAAGCCGGATATTGTTGCCATCAAGCCCATGTCCAGGTTGTCAGTGGCAGTGTGAACATGGAGAAGACCTGGCGAGCTAAAATGAATAAGTATGACAGAAATGACCAGCGGCAAGCAATTTCCGAGCTAAAAGAAGAGGTGACTAATAACATCAAGGTCATGGCTGCGACTGAGTTATGGCACGGGGTGTGGTGCTGGAAAAGCACCACTGAGTTACTCTCGTTGGGCATCTTGGCGAGAGTGCTCTGTGGTATCACCACCCACGTCCTGAGGGGTTTTTACTTGAACTGGTATTCATTTTATACGCGCACTTCCTTTCATCCCATTCTTCCTCTTCATCCTTCTGCAACTCCCCTCATCCCTAGAGCTGTCATCGGGTGATCCTGGGCGTCCTCCCCTCTTTTTATTTATTTATTTGTTTATTTTTCCATTTGATGGTGTGCCCCTTCCGCCTTTGAGGGGAGTTTTAAAAAAAGTGTGTGAGTGTGTGTCATTCCAGACGATAAATCTCCTTAGGATTGAGGTAAAAACTCCTCTCTGGAGCCAAAAAAAATCATGCTTTGCAATAAGAAAGATGAGTTTGTTGACCAGCACTTTTCTAGCACATTAAGTTGATCAAATTTCGGAAAATGTTCTAAAAAAAAAAAAAAAAAATCATAAAAAATGGCTGAAAACGGCTTGAAATCGTAAATTTATATTTTCATCAGAATTTTAGGCAAAAAAGTTTATCAACAATGAATTAGAACATTACCAATTTATGCACAAAATTATGCATAAAATGTAGGTAAATTTCATGAATATTTTCTGAAAAGTCGATAAAACTACCAAAATATGCTAAAAATCCAACATTTTTCTAGAATTGCAGAATATTATATAGAACGAGTTTTTTCTACCATTAAACCAGTGGTTGACCATTTCTTTACACAAAATGTGCCCACATTTAAAAACAATGTTTAACGTTTACCGCATGATAATTAACGAAAATTCGCTCGTATGATCATGCTACATGACTACACCATACTGCGGCATTTTTTTTGCCACCGAATAGTTCTGTAAAAATAAAACTGACTACCAAACTACAAACGCTTCAGGAAACGGTTTGAGGCGATTTACAAAGCGTCAGAAAATTTTTATTGCACTTCTGATTTTCCTTAGGTAGGTGCCTACTTAAAACAACAGCATTTTTGAAAACTTTCAGTAGAGCTTATGGTCGCATCTGGTGTGAAATTTAGCATAGGCTCCAAAAATAGACTTCAAAGTTAAAAAAATAAATAACAATAATAGTTAAAACCGTTTTTACGAGAAAAAAAACGAATGATCAATTTTCCCACTTATTCACGATGTTTTAGCATTCTTCTATTCGATATTAAGTTTTACTCAATTGTAACCCTGTATCTATCTATAGTCAGTCTATATTATCGCATTACACATTTTATGTTAAATAATGCATCTACTGTATTCAAAAGTACCATGTTCTAATTTGTAGAAATACGACGAGCTTTGGCTTGACTGCAGTCCCCGTACGACTGATATTCGGCTGCTGAGTCAGCAAGATGACGGTAGAATGTTCAAATTCAGTGTGAATTTGTCTAATGTACAATCTATAAAATGTGAACCGCTGTAAGTCTGATTTTTCCTATTCTTAGTGTTGAAATTCTGATGGAGGTAAGTGATGTGACTACTGACCTAGATGATTTGCCCTTGTTTGCTGGCTAATGTGTTCAGACTTTACCTCCAGTTGACGTCGCTCCCCGCCTTCTGCATAGGTAGGTAGGTATATGTACATTAATGGGAGAGAGTAGGTTTTGTTTATTATGAATAGGTACCCTAGTGGTTTATGGTATAGGTAACTACTACTTTCTTGCTTATACGCCTTGGGAAGTCCACTCATTACCGAGGTCAATTTGCTGGTTACGTAATTAACTAATTGAACTGAACTGTACGATACCGGTTCTATGTAGGACAAACAACCCAACAACATCAACACTCATAATGGTTACGATGGTTATGTTTTTGGCGGAATCTTAATCTTGTGCTGTCTCAACTTTAGGACTGTCAATAAAATCCTGTTGCTCAATTTAATAAATCAATTTGGAAAAGAAGAAAAATGATATTTTTTAATGATACTATAAAATGTTACATAAGTATATCAAAAACTCGCTAAAAACTTATAAAATTTAAGAAATCCAGTATTAGACATTTTTTAAACAATGACCGACTCCAGATTCAAATTCTGCGTCCAAGAAATCATGGGTTACCTAGTTTTGTGAAAGAATTCCGGCGGTAAGAAGTTTATGCCACTTATGGGGAGTTTGACACCACTGTGCGGCGCGGCGCCCGGGGTCGCCTCACCCACGCGACGGCCCTGACAATAACATCGGGCTCTTCATTGTACCTAACGTGAGTCATGGAAAGTAAGCAATATGGAAAACTCACCTCAGAGTCTGGTCAATATACAAAAAAGCCGGATAGGGTTAGTGTGGCACATAGTTTCCTCATATCCGTAACTTGAATGTACGAGTATTCATCATTGAAATATGTTGAGCAATCTTGAAAAATGTGCCATTCAACCTTTGAAAATGTCATAGAAAACTGTGGAAATCATGCTTGGTTACATGGATTTCAAGTTCGCGCTTGCACAGCTAATGAATGATACGATCCTGATGAAACACAAACGGGGTACCTAATCAAAAACGTCATTTCCCAACTACTCACCGAATTTGAGCAAGATCAGACAAACCGGCAATGAAAAAATTACGCTTGATGGATTTTACATTCGTGCATGCGCAGTGAAATCTATACATTTTTGAGTCATGAAATGTATAGGGACCATAATAAGCTCAGTCCGCACACTCCCAAAAAATTTCATCAGAATCAAATCAAAACAGTAGAGGTAGGTAATGCGTGTTAAAAAGATTTCACGTTTGCGTATGTGCACCAGCTACTAACCAAACTATCATGATGAAATTTATATGGGATGATTAAACCGTATTTCTCCGTCTACACTCCAAATTCGAGTGAGATAAAATGATTAGAACGTGATAAAATTATGCTTGACGGATTTTACGTTTGGGTATGCATAGGGGGAAGTATTGATTTTTCAGCAATGAAACTGACTGGGTAGCTACTATTTACAGCCTAATACCATTCTCAGCATTCCCTAACAATTTCATCAAAATCGGATGAAAACTGTGGAAATTAAGCATGTGATAAGGATTTGCGGACGCATTGACAGAAACACACACAGTCAAAACGTAAAATGCGAGTGGACATACGGATATTGAAATGTACCTACCTTACTTACCTGTGGACTCGGAAGCTATAGCGTAGTAGGTACCTACCTACCTAGACAACAATGATGAGGACCAACCAACCTGCCAGGTAGTTCTGGAGATAATTATAGAGCACTCGTGTGTAGCACGGAATAGTCATAGTCAGAAGTGTAAATTAATTTTCAAATCTACCTAATTAACATTATAACATTTAAAGTGTCCAAGTCTTTCGTTCATGTACCCAAGACAGTACAGTACAGTACAGTACAGACAGTACAGTTTCTTGCCCAAACAAGACTCCAATTGACCACTGAGCATCTGAGCACCCCCCCCCCCCCCCTCCAATTGACCACTGAGCTTCTGAGCACCCCCCCCCCCCACCCATGTTTCTCCATCTGCACGGTCTGATTCTTTTGAACATGACTCATAGTTGATGGTGGTCTCATGAGATCAAACCTAGTTCGTGAATTTCTGCCTAGTATCAACTCGGAAGGTGGTTTTCCGGTGGTAAGGTGTCTACAGTTTCAGTAGTCTATCAAAAACCGTTGTCTAATTCGTTGTATAGTATCAAATCCTACAGTACTTCCCACGGCCGCTTATATAGTTCGTTTAATTTCTCTATTTTGAAACGCAGCTTGATTTTTCAAGAGGAGATTAAGACAAAAATAAATCAGACTAATTCTAAAGAAACAGAATTGAAAGGCCTGTAAGGAAAATAAAATACTGTTCAATTTTGTACCTAAGTACCTATAAGTATTCCTACTGGAAAGAAAAAAACACTTTATAACTTGAATTTTGTTTTTATTTTCAACAAAAACCCCTTTTTAACTACTTTTTTTTATTTTCTGATAGTTCACAAATTTAAAAACCTCGTAAAAGTTTCTGAGTGAGAATTATGCGTAAAACAGGGGGGTGTTCCGGTTCACCCCACCCTGCGAGGTGAACGGGGACACTCCAGTCACCGAGCCCCCCCAAAAAAAGTTTTTCCATATGGATCCGTAGCCAAGACCCTAAGGATTATATATTTGACAAGAGAGCCTTCCTGCACATTTTCAAAGTTGTCAAATTTAGAAAAAACATGAAATCTTGTCCCGCTGTGCAACATCTACCTAAGTTACCTACATTATGTTTTACAAATGTGCATCGACTCATTGTAGAACATTAGTTTTGTGTTACCAGGAGTTGGCCTCACCCAAACGGAAAAGAAAAATGCTGTCGATTGTTGATCATTCATTCAGTACCACCTGGAACTAAAGCTTCGCCTAGCATGCTGATGGTCCTGTTAAAAAAGGACAGACGATTTGAAACGTTGGAAAATAATTTCCTCAAAACTATTTATAGTGAATGCTATGAAGTAAGTGTGTTTTTTTAATAATTATAGTGCTCACACTGCCATTCATTTGTATTAGGTACCATATGAATCCACCAGTAACGAAATGCTTCTAGTTGCCTAATTTCTTTTGCAGTCCACAAGAACAGGTCCCCAAAAAGCGAGCCACTCTTCAAAAGCATCTTATGTATGTAAGTAACCACCTTAAATAGCGAACAAAAGGTTTTCTATTTCGCCAGTTTTCCTTTTTTTTTTAATTCTACCTTTACCCATCCACATCATTTGACAAACTCATTGTTCAGAGAAAGTAGCTCTGATTGAAGAACTAGTGATCCAGAGTTTTTAAAGAAACAACTCTGACATACTGGCTGCATCCAATAACATGTCATCCAAGTACACTCAGACATGTTCCTTTCAGCAGTCTTGTCATTGCATGCTGGAAGGCTTGGCTTTGTCCATCTATTTCATCCTAATCTACCAATCGTGACATTGTGACTAGGACCCTGAAACATAACTTAGATGTATGCAGGTAGTAAATTAATGTCATTTCTTTCAAGAAGGTACAGAGGAATGTACCATATCAGTGCAGTTTCTCTTGTATATTAACATGCCACCTGCATAACTGAGGCCATTAATTCTGGTATAAGTTGGCTGTAGCCACCGAAATTGCTCAAATATTCCTCCAACTACCAGAGCGAGTTTTGTTCCCCAGGAGATTGAATGTTTAGAAAATTCCAAGGGGGTACCAATTACTGTGCAATAGACAGTGCAAGTCTCGGCTTAAGCCATCTTTCATCACCCCTACAAGGTGGTGAACTCATGGAGTGGGAGTGGGTAGTATGCATGATCTATTAAAAACACATATTTTTACTATTATTTACAAATCTTCATCATAAAGTCAAGCTGCACGGTAAATGCTTTTGATAGTCCAAACAAAGAATTAATTATCTTTCAACAATAGGAAACAATCTAACAAGGGAGTTCGATAATATTTATACATTCATCGAATGAAGTACCTAGTCACTTGTTCATCGTGATGGCTTGTGACGCTCACGATTGGCATGACCTAAGATGACTTTTATGCAACTTTCTATAAATTTGCAGCTTCTTCGAGTTCCATGTTCACATCAATGCTGAATCTCACCTGGAGTACAATTAAATCTGGTAAGCTTTGATAAAAATAAATTATTAAGTTAATTATCATACTGTGTCTTTTTTGGAAAAAAAAAGGTTTTTTTGACTCTTCCACCAAGACTTTGGTGATATTGTACATTGTACATGTATTGTATATTGAGTAATTTAATGCCCCAACATTTTTTTATGTTCAAATCAAGTTGATACTTTTGAAATCAGAGTTTGTCTGCTTTCACCTTTAAAGAGCCTACTGATGCTCTTTGAGCTGTACTACCATTATAAGGAACTAAATACACTACTTATCCTGGAATATAATTTATCTTGGAACTATCCCAAACAATTCTCGATATTGTCATGTACAGGATGGTAGTTTTAGAAATGAGGTGTATTGCTTGAAGTGTGCGTCCCCACCCGAGCCAAAGGCTTTTTGAGGTTCCAATATCAATTCCAAATACCTACCATTGGAAATCCAACAAAATTACTTCTTTTGTTCATTAAAATATTACACCTTTACCTTGTGTTTTGGCTAACTGTTAAATGATTTTCTTGTTTGTAGCACCCAAAACAGAGTCACTACACCACATTTTTCATGGAATTCTAATTTTGTTGTACATAAAAAATTGAAAATGCGACTGAGCCAGGAATGTGTGTTTACATCCTGTGGTAGTTACGACCCCCCTACGCGGAAATAGTCCCGTTTTATCCATCAGGAGCTAAATGAAGTTCGAACATTTGGAGTGGATCTTGCAGCTTATGACCATGACGAACGTTCGAAGTTACCGAGTTTCTTTGTCTTGACCATATATAAATAAATAAATGAATAAGCTCAAATTTACAATTTATGGGCCTATAAATGCTTTTAAAAAATTGGTTTTTGGTAATAGGTGATGTGTGGGGTGTCACAGTCCAAATATTTTTCAGTGCTGTCAATTGCGACCGTTCCCAGATCTCTTAGATTCATAATGTGAGAAAAATCGATTTTTAGGTCAAAAATGTCCATAGTTGACCAAATTTTCGAGTTCAGCTGCATGATCTAAACTTTTCTTTCCGATCTCGTCTCACGGCTTTCCCCTCAGTTTTATTCAGGGCATGTTTGGTCTCAATGATCAGAATTCAAGTGCCTATTTTAATGTTATCCGCAACTTTTCTTTGAAAATTCGCTCTATTAGTCATGCTGCAGGACTGAGTAGGTACTGTTAAGTTACGTCGGAAATTTGATTAAAAACAAAAAAAAGAAGATAAATCACACCCTATGATGACACCCTTATTATGGGTAATAATAATTATGAAAATTACCTAAATCAGAAGAAGTTGGTATCTTCTCCAACTCCAATATTGTTATCCTCATTAAGATCTTCATCGTCCACATTGTCCTTGCTCGCATCGAGGTTATTTCTATTTTTCAACATGTAATCAAAACTGGAAGGGCCCATATCTCCGAAAACCAAACTGCTTTAATGTGGTCATCGGCCACTATCCACCCATCATGTATGGGTACCTTGCTCGTAGGCCCAAACTGGTAATGTGCATTGCTCCATAAACGTCCCAGTAAATGAACCCTTTTTATTTGTTCATTCATTTTAGCATGAAGATTCCTGGAGGACTAGGGAAAAATTGAGGACAGGTTCATTATTTTTTAGGCACGTATGCTTTGCAGAACTGTTTGTAGGAGCAACATTGCCCTGTTTGGCCCATCATACTCCATAGGTACATCTTGCATGTGAACTATTCAAAAATTGCATATTTATGTTACTTTTTCAATGAAATCATCCGCAAGAGTTTTGAACGCACAAATGATACGAAGATCTGTCCTGAGGAGTTAGAAAGGGAGAGTTTTTCTTTCTTGAAAAATGTGGGGATGTCATCGCAGCCAGTGAATATATGAAATGCCAATGCTTTAGATAATCCCTTACCGTGTTACAGTCCTGTTTGGACATGAACGAATGTTATAAAGGTCTATAGAAGTGGTAAACTGCACACAAAACAGCAGTATTGATGTAGTTTGCTTTTCCTGAGATATAAGGCTTTCCAGCATTGATTACATGTTGGAAAATAGAAATAATTTCGATGCCAGCAAGGACAATGCGGACGATGAAGTTAAGAAGAAGCTATACATACACAGTTGAATAAAAATGTGTACTAAAAAAATCCATTAAACCAATGGAACATTAAAATCTTAACAAAAAACTAAGCAAAACAAAATGAAATATTTTTCAACTTGTTTGGTTAGTGATTACTTCCTTTTATTTCCCGTACCAAAATAAATAAAAACTGATTTTTAAAATTGCTTATATTTGATATGCCATTCAATTGGAAGGTACATGAAAAACTTGACCGAATGTGAACGCGTCAGGTCACTAAACTGGTCCACAATCGGCCGCCAGTCGCCCTAAATCCTAGACTAATGAGAGAAAACCTACCTTTGGGGGGGGGGGGGGGGGGGGAACCAGCCATTTATCTCGTGGTTAAGAGTGTTAACCCTTAATTTAATCCTTGTCAGTTAGGGAATCTGGTCAGCTGACGCTGTCAGTCGCCTTGTAAAGTTGTTGAGGGATGCATGCTGGTCATTTAGAAAAAAAGTCAGCCATTTGTCTCTCGGTTAAATTAGATGCACAATTTGACCAATTTTGAACGCGTCAGTTACTACTTTGGCCCGGAGTCTGTGGTGAATTAATCACCACCTTTCATCAGCCCTTTTCAGGGCTACCAAAAATAAGTTCTAACATTAGAACTTCATACAAAAGACGTCGAGCTACGTACAAACAAAATAATACATTTCGCCCGAGAGATTATGAGAAAATCATAATCACGGACGAAATAAAGACAAATACTCGTCAAGCCAAACACCCACTGCGAGAGAGAGGCTTGGCAAGACGACATGAGGAAGTTGCCTTGAGAACATCAACTCAAAAAAGCAACCAAATGACCTCTACGAGGATCAAGGACGAAGCCAGCAAATTAACTCGACAATCTGAAACACATATTGCGAGAGAAACTAAGCGAACCAATCAGGAAACACCTATTGCGCGAGAGAAGCTAAGCGAACCAATCAGGAGACAGCCGGCCCAGGCCGAGCCGAGAATCAGCGAGCTCATTTGCATACTAACCATAAAGCGGCCAGTAGTCCGGGCCAATCAGAGACAGCCTCCCCCTATAAATATAACGAGCTGGACCGGGCGCATTCATTCAATTCTTCACCTCCACGCTGACGACTCTTCTCATACGAAGCTTTCTACACGCATCGAGGTATCACTACGCCAGGATTCTGGATATCTTCGAGACAGTATTTCACTGCTCTCTCTCAACTCTTCAGTCAGGACATTGCCCGGTTCAAATAGATTCTTTCTATTTGGACGACCGCTGGGGTGTCTTAGTCGAGCCGCCCGAATCTTGCAGCCTTAAGCTCTCGATTGACCGCTGGGACTCGCCGGGTAATCGGACTTCTCATACGAACCGATTAACCGTCCAAGGAAGTTCTTATAAGAGCTCGGAGAGGACCCTCGTACGATATAGGAGAGATATCTGCGAAGCGAGTCCCTCCTCTACATCACATAAATCCTTTTTCATAACCAGAAAAGGTATTCAAACGAATTCTATAATTCGTTTCGCCCGATGGAGCGCAGCCCGTCTTTCTTCCTCGGACACGGGGGAGAAGATCCTAGCGCTGACTCTAGCTCCCACTCGGGGGTGGATCCTTACCCGAAATTCGGATCCCCGGATAGTCAACGCGACAAAATCACATCGCTCCCGACCAACTCCGCGAAGGATTGGAAGTCTACTTTCTCGCCTGAAACACGGCTCGAGCATACGTCTCACCACCTTTCAGAAGGTAATAAAAACGAGACTTTTGATAAGAAAGAGCATTTAACACGCTCCTCCACGGGCTATGCGGCCGACACGAGTGAGTGGCTCACTCCTCACATGCACCATTCGCATGATCACAACGGTACTTTTCAGTACCCCACACAAACTAACACGGGTCAGTACAGAAATATACAGCTAAGACCTGAATACTCCCCGATACTAAAACAGCAAGCTGAACTACCCGGCGGAGCCCGGACAGAGGTGAGTTCCGCTCACGAGCTAAATACAAGCTATATTAAGGATTCGACAGAAACACAAATCAATAAAGGTATTTTCACGTACCTCACTCCAGTTCACACACAAGGTCATGGCCCACATGACCAATTCACGGACCCTTTTCATAGCGTCCAACTCGGTCTACCAACCCCGAGTCAAACGTATAGAAATCCACTACAGAGTCATCTATCAGTCGCTCTGGATCCTGGATCTGGATCGCTCTAGATGGAAAACTTACGTTTTGAAAAAAATTCCAGCCATTTATCTCTCTGTTAAGTTTGTTACAACCAAAATTTAAATTCTTGTCAATTCGGAAATCTGCTCGGCTGACTCCGTCAGTCGTCATGAAATGTTGTTCAGGGATGCAAGCTGATCATTTTGAGAAAATTTCAGCCATTTATCTCTTGGTTAAATTCGATGCACAATTTGACCAACTTTGAATGCGTCAGTTACTAATTTGGCCCGGAGTCAGCCGTCGGTCGCCCTGGGCTCTAGACTAGTGATGTAAAATAAAACCTACATTTTGAATAAAATTCCAGCCATTTATCTCTCGGTTAAATGAGCTGCCAAAATTTGTACAGTTTATTTCAAATTTTCTATATTAATGGCTCGCGGATCTCGATGCAAGGCATAAAGCTCCTTCGATTTAAGAGCATTCCAGCTATACATCTTCCGGATAGATTTGGAAGCCACTGGCTCCCTATCTATAGGTAGTCTGTCCTTATCCCTATAACACGAGAGATGCATAAAATGTTTTTAAAAGTTTAAGGCCGGGAACATGGAATAGGTTCGGTACAATCTGAAGGTCGGGAAAAAGTGAACAAATCGGCCACTTACAATATTGAATCCAATTCAGCTTAGCCAACCTTAAAACCCGTAGGCTCGACCTTAGCATATGTGGTGGCGATCCCTTTTACTACTATTTGAAGTTTAAGTTAAAGTGCCAAACATTCAAACGCTGATTATTCTCAAATGTCCTTCAGTTTCCTGTAGAGGATTGCAACTCGTTTAAACTGGATAAAAACTAGCATTTCATGCTTGTGAAGGATAATCCACAGGAAAAACTTGGATTTTCTACCCCACATATATACCCAATTTGTGTGTGTATGATGTCAAGGTGAAAGAATGATTGGACACATTTCAGGTCTCAATCATTATTCCGATCTCATTTAATTATTCAAGTAATTTAATTAGTTTTTATTCTTCTTTAGATGGTAACACAATCGTACCAAGACTCTCTTCATCCCTCATTACATATGGTCGAAAGCGAATTACTGCTTCAACGCCTGAGAATATCGAAAACAAAGTGAGAAATCAAATAATTTTGTTATGAACTTCCTATAATCATAATATGAGTTAAGTGTCATGTGTTGTGGTTGCATTTGGAATAAAATTGAAATGTATATAATTGTATGAGTGTGAAACTTCTGAACTAATTAGACCCTAAATAAATAATTAATTAGCCCGAATTAATTTGACTCCTATCAGGATTTGAAAAAGTAGGACAGAAAGTAGCGCCTGTGCTCAGCTTCAAACAACAATCAATTGAGCTCAGGAAGAAACTCAGTTCGGTGTGCTTCTGCCTTCGCAAAATACGCCCAATCATATCTAAGAAGGTGTCACTCATGACCTATCATGGATTGTTTGTTTTACGCGCCATATTAGGTATTCTGTCATGGGCGTCACAAGCCAACCTTGAGCCAATTTTTGTTATCCAGAAGCGTGCGGTTCGGATTGTTTTGGGCTTGCCATGCAACCCAACTCATCCTGCAGAGGTAGCTTCAGGTCTGAGGGCCTTTTGACTTTACCATCGATTTTAATTTTAGGAGCAGTCATTTTCTACCTAAAGCATCGAGATTCGTTTAAAGACGATACCTTCCTTCCTTCTGCGCATCAACCACCATCGTCTAGAATTTTTCAAAAAGAGCACGGCCCACTACATCGTCATAGTTGTTATAAATAATTTTTTCCTCTACATTCAAAAATATGTTCAACCGATTAACTCCGCACTTCATTTATTTCAAAATTCTTTAAAGAAGTTTTTAATTGACAAGGAACTCTATTCGGTCAGTGAGTTTTTCAATTTAAGGTGAACAGTCTATTCTGTTTGATGTTCTTTTCTGTTAATTTTTCATTGTTTTTATGACAGCAAACAGCATGATCTATTTATCAGCTTTGTTGTTATTATTATTATTACGTAGTACATAAAAAACATTCAATCCATCAAAAAGTAATTTATATAATATTTTTATCATTTTAGCATTGAGATTTATCTTGCAGCAGAGGAATTTTTTATGATAGTACTCTATGCTGGCTTGTAGTTGTTATTTACTGCTGTCTGTGATATTAGGTTTTAGGGTATGTTGTATTGGAGTGAATGTTATTTATTTGTGTGACTGTGGGATGAGTGTGTTTTTGCTGGTGCGTGGCCTGGGTGTTGGTGGTGGGTGGACATATCGGGTATGGGTTAGTATTTCCTATCCCTCCCGGTAGTGGCCTAAAATAGCAGAGAATGCAGTCAGGGATAAGCATAGAAAATACGATTGAGCTCCCGATTGAGCTGCAGAAGACCTCAGTGCCACATTCACACCACTCATTACTTCATGCTAGGGGGTCGCACGGGGAATAACTCGCATTCCAAAAGACACTAGAGATGGCATTGGCAAGGAAAGTTGTGTGAAGTCATTCACTCAGTGTTTTTAATTTGGCAAGTGAGGAAGTGGAACTAGTCTTACAGTGACAATGGTGTTAGCAGTCATAACCGAGAGCTTGTGAACTGAAAGATTATGAACACTGTGATGCACTGTGGTATATTAATGTGTTGGTAAAAATCGTAGATACCCTGGCATAATTGGAACTCATAGTTATTCTCTGAGCTTTTGGGAAGAGTTGCCACGTAGACCACTCGGCTACATAGGCCAATGGCATGCACATAATGGTATTGAGTATGGGCTTGACTGACACCATTCTATTACTGTATTACGCTCGTTGGATAACAAACAATGAAGGTATGAGGACCACATTACTTTTCTTGTAGAGTTTATCTAGGAGATATGAAACATTTAAATGTTTACTAAGTTGTTTTCCTAGGGAGGGGATTGAAACGGTGGTATAAAATCCTCTCATTTTGGGTTGAGCATACTTCGGAAAAATCTTGGTCATCAATCAGGAATCCTTAAGGCCCCTCTACATAATGTCCAATGCCACGCAAGCCTAGGCCACATTGCGCACTGCCGATTGTGTGAACGCGAAATGACCTTGAAAAAAACTGCCGAAGTCCGATCTGTGGGGAATCGTGCCCGCAGTCGCCTCCGTCGCGGTTTTTCGAGAAAGATCAAAGGGGACCACCGTAGGCCTCAGTCCCTTCCGCGCACTTATTCAAACATACACATCCACTCAACGGGCTCTCATTTACTTTACTCATAACTTCTCAGTCCATTTGTGTTGAGAACATTTTTCCTTTTGTGCAAATCTATTTCACGCAAGCTTTTTCTGTGTTGTAGACGTCAGTAGTTTGGTCATTCTCTACTAGCTTCGTGTTTTCATTTGTTTGTTCAGTCTCTCGAGAACCTCCGATGGTGAAACATAGTGCCGACAAACGCTAAACATGCCCAAGAGTGCAGTTGTTTACCTACGGAGCGATGAACTCAGAAAGCGATTGAATGGCAATCCCCGAGAGGAAAATGTTGGCGAAAAGGGTCCGAAAATGGATGAAATTCTTACTAAAATACTTAATGGAATTTATGGAAAAGCAATGTTCCACCAACAAGACACTGCTTTCACGAATGGAAAGGATGGAAAATATTCTGTCAAAATGCGGAATTAAAAAATGATGGAACGTTTCAACATTCGTATAGCAACTTGGAACGCCAATGGGCTTATCTATCTATCTCTATCTCTATCTAGATACTATTTATAAGAATGAAACTCCGTATGTCTGTCTGTCGTGTCTATGCACGGCCAAACGGCTGAGTGGGGGGATTATACGAGTGGGGGGATCTTCTTGGGATTTTCCGAAAGGGGGAAAGAGCGAATTTAAAATTTTCTAATCCCAGCCGAACCATGGGCCGTAGGGCGGGAGGGGGGTCGAAGTAAGAATTATATGCGCGCTTTTTCCACTTCCCCGCTTCCTCTAAGCCTCTAAACGGCCGTCGAAAATTCCGGAAAAATACCGGTTTCGTAGGTTTTTGAACGAGGAAGACGACGGCGCGATCGGATCGCGAAAAAAGTATCGGGAAATGCGTAAAAAAAAAATGCGAGAGTACGGACCCGTTTTCTCGAAAAGTTCAACGAAAAACTACGTTTTTTCCCATTAAAATATACCTCATAAAGGTACGTTTTCGGGACGGTTTTCGCGGGCGAAATACAGCTTTGATCCCGACGAATCTGAATCCGAAATCGGATATCGAAAAAAGTGACGGGAAGTTGGTCGAAATGCGAGCGTAAGCGAGGCGAAGCGTTTAAAATGACATTTTTAATCGAGACTGCCGCCCGTTTCACAGTGTTGCGAGCCAGGCCTACGTGGTTCCACGTAGTATTATAAGATTTAATTTGTTTGTAAGAATTTCCAACAGAAAAAAACGTCTGCCAAGTTGGGTGGGCAATATAACTTCCCCATTCGCTTTTAAGTATACATCCCCTAATAAACTTTTCGTGGTTCCACGTAGTTTTATAAGATTTAATTTGTTTGTAAGAATTTCCAACAGAAAAAAACGTCTGCCAAGTTGTAATACATCGCATGTGTACAGCCAAACCTTGCGAGCGAAGCTAGCAACTTAATGGGGGGTCCAGGGGTTTTGTTTGCGAGCGAAGCGAGCAACATCCCATACATGGCACTTTGCGAGCGAAGCGAGCAACATCCCCTACATGTTTCAATTGTAATACATCGCATGTATACAGCCACACTTTGCGAGCGAAGCGAGCAACATTCCCTACATACCACACTTTGTGAGCAAAGCTAGCAACATTCCCTACATGCCACACTTTGCGAGTGACGCGAGCAATTTAATGGGAGGGTCCGGGGGGCTTGCCCCCCGGCTGGACGTGGAGGCGAGCGCAGCGAGCCGGAGCGGCTAGTTATTTATAAGAATGAAACTCCGTCTGTTTGTCTGTTTGTCGTGTCTATGCACAGCCAAACGGCTGAGTGGGGGGAGTCTACGAGTGGGGGGATCTTCTTGGGATTTTCCGATAGGGTGTATAAGCGAATTTAAAATTTTCTAATCCCACCCGAACCATGGGCCGTTGGGCGGGAGGGGGGTCGAAGTAAGAATTAATGTGCGCTTTTTGGACTTCCCCGCTTCCTCTACCCCTCTAAACGGCCATCGAAAATTCCGGAAAAATACCGGTTTCGTAGGTTTTTGAACGAGGAAGACGACGGCGCGATTGGATCGCGAAAAAAGTATCGGGAAATGCGTCAAAAAAATTTGAGAGTACGGACCCGTTTTCTCGAAAAGTCCGACGAAAAACTACGTTTTTTCCCATTAAAATATACCCCGTAAAGGTACGTTTTTCGGAACGGTTTTCGCGGGCGAAATACAGCTTTGATCCCGCCGAATCTGAATCCGAAATCGGATATCGAAAAAAGTTACGGGAAGTAGGTCAAATTGCGAGCGGAAGCGAGGGAAGCGTTTAATATGAGAAATTATATGTGCCCCAGACGCGAGAAGGCTCTACGAAGACGTCAAGGGGTTCGATGACTAAGGTGTTTCACAACCTTGCGAGGCGAGCAGGTACACATAGGTACCTTGCGAGCGAAGCGAGAGCCATTTCAACAGAATAAATACGGACTTTATCCTATACATATACAGCAATACCTTGCGAGCGAAGCGAGCAACATCCCCGAATAAACTTTTCGTGGTTCCACGTAGTTTTATAAGATTTAATTTGTTTGTAATAATTCCCAACTGAAAAAAACGTCTGCCAAGTTGGGTGGGCAGTATAACTTCCTCAAGCGAGCAAAGCGAGCAGCATCCCCTACAGAAGTTAAACCTACCCTTAGAGATCTACAGTTTGCGAGCGAAGCAAGCAGCATCCCCTACAGAAGTTAAACCTACCCTTAGAGATCTACCGTTTGCGAGCGAACCGAGCAACATCCCCTAAATGCCATACTTTGCGAGCAAAGCGAGCAACATTTTCTACATGCCAGACTTTGCGAGCGAAGCGAGCAACATATCCTACATGCCAGACTTTGCGAGCGAAGCGAGCAATATTCCCTACATGCCACACGTTGCGAGCGAAGCAAGCAATATTCCCTACATGCCACACGTTGCGAGCGAAGCGAGCAACTTAATGGGGGGTCCGGGGGGCTTGCCCCCCGGCTGGACGTGGAGGCGAGCGTAGCGAGCCGGAGCGGCTAGTGCATAATATTTCCGAACTTGAGGCTTTCGTTCATACCAACTAAACTGGCGTATGCCTAGTATCTGAAACCCATTTCACTAAGCAATCGTATTTATATATCAAGGGGTACCTAAATTGTTTACCATGCCTTACACCCCGTTAATAGAGAGTTATAGCAACCAACGGGTGACGACAACTCAACAAGGCCCGTGACCTGTAGTTGGAGCGAGCAAAACGAGATGCTACCGTTCTTGTAGCGAATTTGAACATATGGTGGAGAACCCCCGGTTGCGTTGAGGTTTAAAGTCACACCAAACTTTGCATACTACCGCTAATGTGACGCGAATTGTGTTTTTGATTAATTTTGAGCGAGCTGTGGTTCAGTTTCTTGCATAAAATATTCTACTAAAAATACAAAAAATTGAAAAAATAAAAATTGGAAATAAAACTAGGATTTCAGTTTTCAAGTTTAGCAACCTTTTAGGGATTTTTGAAAACCTATTGGTATTTTTGCATTTAGGATTCGTCAAAAAGGAATTTGAGGACTGCGTAAACACAGGAACTAATTTAGTAGGCGAACTTCATTTGAATTCATGATTTTAGGAATCAGTTAGGTATCTCAGAATTGGTAGAATTGTTAGAGGTTGTTTTTTAGTAGGTCGAAATTCAGTTTCCTTCCAACAGCACAAGGTGTGTTCTCCTGCGAGAGCGACTAACGAATATCTTGATAAATTTCATCTTTTGAGATAGAAAGGTAAGTCCACCAAAATGAAACATCACTAAAGATAATATTAAATAAAATGAAACAATAATACTCAATAAAATAGAAGTGAATAGTGAATTAAAACAGGTGGAAAGGTGGTGGAAATTTCGTAAATTGCCTAGTTGTGGCATAACTTACAAATAATTGTGTAATGGCTTTTTTAAGTCAATATTTAAAAAAAAAAAATACAAGTTATTGTTGGGATTTCTTGGTTTTCTAAGGTTTTTTCCTCAATTTAAGCAGACACAGAAAACGGCAAATCAAAAACTTTCTAAGTTCCGCAAAGACAGGTGAAAGAGGTAGGTATACGAATTATTTTGAAGATTGAAAAGGCATTCTGAAGTTAGAAAGAGGGATCTAAACTGCCTGGAACAAGGTTCACAAAATCGAAATCTAATTCACGAGTTGAAACAATGATCTAAAACCAAAATTTGGTACATTTGTTGAAACAAGATTCTAAATTTTCGATTTGATTCACGATTTGAAGATTAGTCCGTGAGTTGAAACTAGATTCTTAAATTCAAATTTGGTTTTTAGTTTGAAACATTGATCAGAAATCGAAATTAGTTCCAAGGTAGAAATTAGGTTCAAACAAGTAGTTCTACCTCTGAATATCTTTCCTACCACATCATTAAAAGACAGGTGGTGGAAAAATAAGCCCCCATTAACAGAATTCTCCAGTAATTAAGTATCACACATTTTCAGAGGAAAGTTTAAAACATTTTATTTGGAAAGATAGTAGCAATGTCTGTGTTGCATCTGTTTTCTTTTTTTAATTTGAAATTAAGGGAAGTCCCAACTTCTTTTATTCTAATGAAAATATTCAAAGTTAAAAACAACGATTTAGGAATTAAAGTGACTTAAATCAAAGTCAACATAAATTAAATCAACTCAACAATAACAATATAACAAACAACTCAACAATTAAAATATAACAAACAACTTTAAAAGAACGATTTAACATTAGCTGGGCAGGCTCGAATAAATTTACTTCTAGCTCAGTGCAAGGTTATGAAGAATGAACCGAAGAAACCGAAAGTCGACGCCGCAAGCAGAGTAGTCTGGTTACCCTTTGGGAAGGCTAACCGTTTGCCGGGCATACGAAGTGATCTCTACCGGCCCCCGGTAAAGTTGCTTCATGTTTGACGTCTCCCGTTTCCTAAACCGCGTCAAGGTCACGGGGGCCCGTTGCTATAGTATCCATGCGAGGGTCTAACGGGCCCCGTTTGTGGTTTGCTATAACTCTCTAATAGCTCTATCAGGAGTACTGATCAAAGACTCAATTGAACATTATGAAAAACACAAGTTAGAAGAGGAAACCATGCAAGTGGCAAAAGTTAATATTTCATTGAAAGGGAAGGCTTGTAACATTCCTTCAATATACTGTCCACCTCAGCACAAACTGAAAGAAAATGATTATAAAAATCTATTCACTCTGCTAGGATACTATTTCATCATTGGAGGTGATTTCAATGCAAAACATACAGCCTGGGGTTCGTAACGGACTTAAGTCGCTCCCAGAGGTGCAATGGGGCCTAAATCCGCACTCATAGAGAGAGGGGGGTGTGACAGTACCATAAGAGATACAACTCGTGCTAATAGCATATGTGTTATGTTCAGAGAAGCTGATTTTCCGGTTCTCGGATCCGCATCTATCGCCAAACGAAGCATTCCAAGAACTTGAGTATGACGCCAGGTGCGAGAGCGACGGACGCGCATCCTCTTGGATCTCACGGGAACTGTCACAGGTTCAAGGCTTTTAACAACAAAAGGTCGTGAGCTGTTTTCAGCGGGTCAATCGTGCCACTACAATATCATGTGTTCTGAGAAGCCGACATACTGGCCCACGAATACAAATAAACTGCCTTATCTTATTGATTTCTTCATTCTAAGAGGAATTTCATCTCACGATGCACACGTGTATGGAATCGATGACGTGTCTGGTGACCATTCAGCTATCATTCTAACTCTGAGTGAAAGCGTCATTTTAAAGGAACAAGAACCCCGTCTCATCAGACAACAAACTAACTGGGAGGAGTCCCGGACCCATATCTCATCAAGGGTGCAGTTGAACGTACCTCTCAGGACTATAGAACAGCTTGATAAAGTAGTAGATGAATTCACTGAACTTATCTGAGAAGCTTTGAGAGATAGTTTGGAGAGGAATGTGAGTAATGGGATTGGCCTATAGGACTTGACATCAGTCGGTTCTTTGTCTGGTTTTGAGATCATGATGACTTCTGCAATTTTCCAGGATTGTGGTACTTGTTTCAATCAAAATGCTGCACTTATGAGGTTTGCGAAGACCTATATTGGGTAGTTCTTTTATCACTTGACCAGTGATTAGGTCATATCCTGGCGCTTTTCTTGTTTTCAGCTCATGTTTAATGCATTCAGCAAGTTCCTGGAGCTTGACAGGTGCAATTTGAATGCTATCTATTATATTTTGTAGATTCAGAACTTCTTCACTCGTTGATTGCTGCAAGGGGATGAAGGTCTGAGAGAGATGGTTCGCAAATAAAGCAGCTATCTCTTTTGCGTTCTTAACCCATTTACTCCCATCCTCAATAGATGCTAAAGGGTTTTTTGTCCTTTTCAAGCCCTTAACTGCTTTATAAAGAGAGTAATCCGTGGTTTTATCAGCTCTTTATCAGATAGAGATTCTTGCTCTATTTCATTGAGAAGTGAACTGAGAAGTTCAACCCCCTGCAATAATTGAATCCACAGGATGTGATAGTGTAAATTATCCAACTGCCGTTCGGGTGCTACTCAGGAAGAAACGTCAAGCAAGGAAGAGATGGCATGCTACTCGCTTCCCTGGAGACAAATCAGAGCTTAATAGACTCGCGAAAAAAATTGAGTTCACTTCTCAATGAAATAGAGCAAGAATCTCTTTCTGATAAAGAACTGATAAAACCACAGATTACTCTCTTTATAAAGCAGTTAAGGGCTTGAAAAGGACAAAAAACCCTTTAGCATCTATTGAGGATGGGAGTAAATGGGTTAAGAACGCAAAAGAGATAGCTGCCTTATTTGCGAACCATCTCTCTCAGACCTTCATCCCCTTGCAGCAATCAACGAGTGAAGAAGTTCTGAATCTACAAAATAGAATAGATAGCATTCAAATTGCACCTGTCAAGCTCCAGGAACTTGCTGAATGCATTAAACATGATATGACCTAATCACTGGTCAAGTGATAAAAGAACTACCCAATATAGGTCTTCGCAAACCTCATAAGTGCAGCATTTTGATTGAAACAAGTACCACAATCCTGGAAAATTGCAGAAGTCATCATGATCTCAAAACCAGACAAAGAACCGACTGATGTCAAGTCCTATAGGCCAATCCCATTACTCACATTCCTCTCCAAACTATTTAAGAAGCTTTTAAAGAAAAGGCTCTCAATAATAGAAGAAAGGAATCTGATTCCACAACATCAGCTTTGATTTAGGACTAAGCACTCTACGATTGATCATGTCCATAGGATAACAGATGTAATCGAAAGTGCACTGGAGAATAAAAAATTCTGTGGTGCTGTATTTCTTGATGTGTCGCAAGCTTTTGATAAGGCATGCATGATGGATTAATTAATAAACTGCAAGGGATGCTACCACTTCAATATTGCCGAATACTGGAATCTTACCTCAGCAATAGGTATTTCAGAATTAAAAATGAAGACGAATACTCAAATATCAATAAAATCGAAGCAGGGGTTCCACAGGGAAATGTGTTGGGGCTGCTACTTCACCTACTATATACACATGATGTACGTCACACAGGAGGAACTACCATTGCCACATTCGCAGACGATGCAGCAATTTTGGCAGTTGCAGACTCGGTTGAAAAATCGACAGAAAAGTTACAAGAAGCCACACATACTATTGGAAAATGGACTAGAAAATGGCGCTCAAACTAAACGGAACTAAGTTCGCTCATGTTAACTTCACCAACAACAAAATTACAAACGTCCAGCTGATACTAAATCAATGTATGGTCCTATATTCTAATTCAGCTAAGTATCTGTGAATGACTTTAGATGTCAAGCTGAAGTGGAAAGAACACTTAAAGAAGAAAAAAGAAGAGCTGTCAATCAAATTCAGGGAGCTATATTGGCTGATGGGCCGATACTCTCCTCTATAATAAATTGCTGTCATACAAAACAGTCCTAATGCCCATTGGACCTATGGTTACAGCTATGGGGATGCACTGCAAAAAGTGATATGAAAATTATACTAACGTTCCAGAATAAGATGCTGACGAGTATTGTGAATGCTCCGTGGTACATTCATAATGATGACCTCCACAAGGACCTTAAAATCGAAAGAGTCAGTGATGTTACCAAAAGATGCGCCAGGAGCCATGAAGAGAGGCTCCTTGTAAACCAAGGAGAAGCCATTCAGCTTCTCGATAACTCACAAGTAAATCGACATCTGAAAAGAACCAAGCCATTTGGCCTTGGATGCTGATGTGTGGCAGTAGTGTGGTGTATGTTAATGAACTTACATTTAATTAAATAATGCGTAATTTATGTGAACGAAGTATCTAGATAGGTACTTGTATAGTATTTCAGATGTAACTAGTTGATATGATAACAAATAAACGCTTAAAAAAAATTCTTCGTAGGTATCGTGTTTTATTTATAACCTCGCTCCACCTTCTCAAGAGGCTTAATAAATTTATTCCGCTTAATCTCAAGTGGAAATTGGTGATGGCTTTGGTGGCCCCACACTTTTTATACTGCGACTCCATTTTCTCCTACTCACTCTCCTCCACTTGCTTGCGTAAACTTAAAGTCGCCCACAATGCCTGCCTCCGTTTTGTTCACAACATTAAGCCCCATAACTCAGTTTCCAGCTTCATCTTATTTTCTTTGCCCCTCAAAAGTTATCTTAACCTTCGACACCTCTTACTCATTTTAAAAATATTTCATTCCTTGGTCCCATCTTATCTCAACTCTGTCATTTCTAAAGCCATTTCTTCTCGCTCAAATGCCCTAAGGATTCGCCACAACACTCGTACTATGGCTAATTCTTTAAGAGATTAATCCCTTCAAAATCCCCTAGCGACCTCAATATTGGTCCGATTCAGGTCTGCCAAACCCCATTCGATTCAGGGTTAAGTACTTTACAAAGTTCGTTTCGAGCAAGTTTTTGCTCAAACCGTTTCCCATTAAAGTACAAAGTAAAAGGCCGTTTTTGCGAACTTTAAGTGTAAAATGACATACAATTCATAAGTTCGACTGTAAATCAATGGGGAAAGGTCTCAGCTAAAATATGCTCGATACAAACATTGGAAAGTATTTAATCTTGATTAGAATGAGCTTTGGCAGACTGAAATCAGACCAATATTAACGCCACCAGTTGATTTTGAAGAGCAAAAGTCTTGACAGGGGGAGGAGTGGACACGCCCAAATTAGCCTGATTTTCAATCGTTTGTAATTCGCTTATTTTAAGAGACAATTCAGAGTTTTGGGATCGAATATTTTTTTTTATGTTCAACAACTTTGCTACCAACAAAAATTTCTGTAGGATGTATGGCTTAGGAATTATGAGAGAAAAACTTTAAAATGGGCAAAGCAAAGCTTCAAGATGGGCAAATGGGTCTTTATGAGGCCGCCATTTTGTATTCCACCAATTTTGAGATGGCTGACAACGATTTTCTCACTCAGAACGGACTAAATCTTCAAAATCTAATCTCAAACCTTCTCCTCAATTACTACCAGCCTATTTTCGGCCCTGGCTCCAGGACTATTGATTGGCCAACCCCAGCTTTATACCGGTGCCGTGCTAGGCAAATGTACTCTTCCAGCATAGGCCATTGTGTAGAGGGGGCTTTAGATGTGCACTCTCTTTGAGAGTTAATTTCCCTTAATTTTAATCAATTGTAGGTTGTGTGTACGAGTATATTAGGTATATCTAACTTTTTCATTTGAAAGCAAAATTTTCATGTATGCCTTTCTTTGGTCGGTACCTGTGATTTTTATCGAAATAGGACTTCAGAGTTTTTTTTTTTTTTTTTTCAATATTTTATGTTTCTTATTCTCATAGGACGTGACGTCAGCTCAAAATCCAAAACATGAAGGTATTCGAAAATCTGTGAAAAACGCTTTAAAGGATCAAGAAGAAGTCATAAAAAAGGAGACATCCAGCATGAGCTCTGAAAATAGAAATAATGTTACAAGTCAAGAAAATGTTTATAGAGAAGTTGAGAATAGTGAGTCTACTGAAAAAATCACGGAAAATTATATTTTTCAATCAGATGAGCACGTAGAGGCCTTGCCATCCAACGAAAAAGCAATACCCCTTGTAAATAGTGGGCAGATTCGAGCACTTCTACATTTCAACACACCTAAACTGTTTTCAGTGGATACAAAATTAGGGTCTCTGACTAAGACAAATGAGCTTGAAGGACCCCAGCCTTCGACCAGTCAGCAGAGTGGTTTAAAGAACAAACATTTGAATGATTTCAAAACTCCTCATCCCTCTCAAGTCCCACTTAAATCCTTATCACCAATGATGTCTCGATCACAAAATGCTAAAGCCAGTAGAAAAAGTTTTAGAATTAAAAAAAAAGTAAATTACAAGGATTTGTCCAGCAGTCTATGTAGTACAGAATTTGCTAAAATATACTCTTCAGGTGACGTCATACAAGGAAAGCCAATTAAAAAAGGTTCAAGGAAAAAAAAATACTCTCAGTTGCCAATCAGTTCAGCCATTGCAGAACCACGCTTGTTGGGCGAACTCTCAACAAGTGCTCCTACTCTCCCTGCCCCATTTGGTTCCAAGCCAACCATGAAATGCGCGACTGGAATCCAGCCTAACTGTGTTAATTCAAAAAATAATTGTGTAAATCAAAGTATTGACATGACTAAAATGCTCAAAAGTTCTTGCCCAAAAGAAGTATTCACTCCTCAATGCCCTCGTGCATGGCCAGATGAAGACCGCCAATTACCAGCGATTCAAGCATTTACACAAACAGACATGCTGGAGCTAAATAAAGGTAACTTCTTTCCCAAATTTGTAAACAGCTAATTGTATGTCAAATGCATGTAGTCTTGTGATTCCACTAAATTGTCAATAGCATGTTAACTCTTGTAAGAAGTTGGAAAGATGTTGGTAAAAATAAAGTTCCAATCGTGCAACATGGCCGTATGAGCAGATTTTGCTATTGCAATGCCTCAAACATTTTTAAAATCAAAATTTTTGAAAAATTTCTCTATTAGAATAAGTTTTTACGCATTCTGAAACGGTTTCTGGAGTTTACGCTTTATATATACTAGCCGCTCTGGCTCGCTTCGCTCGCCTCCACGACCCCCTGTTAAATTGCTTGCTTCGCTCGTAAGGTGTGGCTGTGTACATGCGATGTATTACAATTGAAACATGTAGGGGATGTTGCTCGCTTCGCTCGCAAACGGTAAATCCCTAAGAGTAGGTTTAACGTGTGTTGGGGATGATGCTCGCTTTGCTCACAAACGGTAGATCCCTAAGGGTAGGTTTAACGTGTGTACGGGATGTTGCACGCTTCGCTCGCTCGGTATGGTTGTATATGTGTAGGAAAAACCCTGGACCCTCCCTCCACCCATAAGTTGCTCACTTCGCTCGTAAGGTGTGGCTGTATAGATGCGATGGTATTTACTGTCGAGTGGGACTTGTTGAATGATTGGAAACGGTAGATCCCTAAGGGTAGGTTTAACGTCTGTAGGGGATGCTGCTCGCTTCGCTCGCTTGAGGAAGTTATACTGTCCACCCAACTTGGCAGACGTTTTTTTTTCTGTTGGAAATTCTTAAAAACAAATTAAATCTTATAAAACTACTTGGAACCACGAAAAGTTTATTAGGGGATGTTGCTCGCTTCGCTCGCAAGGTATAGCTGTATGTGTGTAGGAAAAAGCCCGTATTTATTCCGTTGACATGTCTCTCGAACGGAAAAGTTCCATCCTTCAACGCGTGCGTGCGTAGGCCATCTCGCAACATTGTGAGACGGAGGCGGGCTCGATTAACTTCTCATTTTAATCGCTTCTCCTCGCTTCCCCTCGCATTTTGACCAACTTCCCGTCGCTTTTTTCGATATCCGATTTCATATTCAGATTTGGTGGAATCAAACCTGTATTTCGCCCGCAAACACCGTCCCGAAAAACGTACCTTTATGGGGTATATTTTAATTGGAAAAAACCAAGTTTTTCGTCGGAATTTTCGAGAAAACAGGTCTGTACTCTTTAATTTTTTTGACGCATTTCCCGATACTTTTTTCGCGATCCGATGGAAAATTTTAAATTCGCTTATACACTATTCCGGAAAATCCCAAGAAGATCCCCCCTCTCAGCTGTTTGGCCGTGCGTAGACACGACAGACAAACAAGCAGACAGAGTTTCATTCTTATAAATTATATATATATATATATATATATATATATATATATATATATATATATATATATATATATATATATATATATATATAGTGGTGGAAACCCACCACATGTTTGTTATTAGTTGATTGTCAACTATGTTGTTTATTTTGAAAAACTGGTTAGGTATTGTTGAAAGTTTGTTGTCACTGTTTTGGGTGTTACAACTGGGGGCCCATCCGAACATTTTGTGGAAGACAATAAGTGCCATGTCAGTACCTCATCAATTTTTTTCGTGAGTTGTCTGTGTTGTGAGTTGCTGTTCTGGTGTGATGCCGAATACTCATCGAAGATTAAAGAGACCACGGACGATGACCACCCCAGAAAGACCTGCTGCTTCAATTATAGGCACTGAATTATCGTCGCTAGTCAGTCACACCCCTGCTGTAGTTCCTTAACTCTCTGAAGAGATGACTTTGGCTCGAAGGGTTTGTTCAATTGAAGGTAGATTGGGAGTAATGCTACGCCAAATCTCTTAATTGATTGATTCGTGGTTCATCCGTCAGGCTTTTATGGCCAATGGGGTTGTCAGGGTGTGACGGATATAAGTAGAAAAAGTTCTTCTCTGAGTTTATTTATTGCTAGCTTTCGACATAAACATGTCATCCTCAGGCGTCTTCGTTTCTGTCTAGTATCCTCTAACGCTCGTCCGCCTCCTGACCGTGGAACAGAGGCGGACGAGGGTTACAGGATACTAGACAGAAACGAAGACGCCTGAGGATGACATGTTTATGTCGAAAGCTAGCAATAAATAAACTCAGAGAAGAACTTTTTCTACTTATATCCGTCACACCCTGACAACCCCATTGGCAAATCTCTTAAGTCAGCGGTTCCCAACCTTTTTAATTGTGAGGCCCAACTATTTTTAAAATAAAGCTTTGAGGCCCATATATATATATATATATAACATGTTAGTAATTGGTAAAAGATATGTACAAGGGGAAAAAATATCTCAAGTATTTGCAAAGAAAACACCTGTACTTTATTCACTTTTAGTTGTTACATGATGAAAAACAATTATATACAAGTGGTCAAAGTAAAAAGAAAAAACTCAATGGGATTTTTGACATTGTTTTTCTCCCACGAGTGAATCAATGTCAGGATTGAAACTGGACAGTTTTAGTCTTAAACCGCTTTCAACATTCAGTTTGTTCCTGTACTTATTTTTCAAAAAAACCAATGTTGAAAGAGGCATAAATCACATAAATATATTGTGGAAAACCCCATCAAGTGTTTCAGTGCAATTTTGGCGATTGCCGGATATTCTTCGCGAACTTTAATACAGAACAGAACTATGGAGTTGTTTTAAAAAACGATGCTGGTAAACTCGCTTGTTATAAAAATGCAATTGAATAATTTGACTATTGCTAACACTCAAGTGAGCATGGTTTAAATTTAATTGTTTCCATCTCTATTCCGATATTAATTGTTGAAACTCAGATGGTTTTTTAAATATATTTTTATATTTTTGACCAGCATCCACGGCCCAGTACCAAGTTGCCCGCGGCCCACAGGTTGGGAACCGCTGTCTTAAGTATTGGATGAGAACCGATGCCTACGGCAACACCATGCAACTCTTGCTTATGACATTTCGGCAAGTGTGCAGGAGCAATCAGGGCTGCATGAGTTAGAAATGGCCCATACTCGAGGATCTCTGAAGAAAAAAATTGGTTGCTCATGAAGAATCACTCATTCCTTATGATGGAAAAACAGTCTGGGAGGAGTATGAAGTGCATCTGGCACTACCAAATTGGTGGGACGACAACATGAAAGGGAATCAGTTAGCCCAAGCATTGAGGGGCCCAGCTTTGACCGTCTTGGCAGATTCAACCTCTGACAAAAGGGTAGTTTATTCGCCGCTAGGAGTGTCTCACTGCAGGCTGATGTACAGACCGTCAGAGCCCTCTAACGGCTTATCTCAATAGCATTCCCTACTGAGTAGTGAAGTACTGTGATTGTTCGACTAATGAACAAGAACCATCGTAGTGCAGTGGTTACTGTGTTTGCCTCATGAGGTGATGGTCCCAGGTTCGATTCCAGTGCGGTATGAAATGTCTTTTTGCTTCCTAACATCTAAGTATAGATATTTTAAAACGTCATTTTGACCTGTATGTCCAAATAATCTGTATTTTTACTAAGGGAATAACTGCTTGATGTACCTAATGTATTTTTGAGATGTGAGCTTGTGACTAATCTTGGTGGGTTGAGCATATCCTGATCAACAAGCGCCTACAGGATGCTTCTGGCTGTGAAATCCTTTTATCAAGGTACTATCTAACCGGGAACTGGCCAGACTTTTCACTTTGGGCAAACCTTCAACAGTGCAACACTAAACACTGCTCTATTAGAGATTGTTGGGATGGCATCAATGACACCAAAAGAAATTTAAAAAGGAGTTATGTGTTGGAGTTGTAATGGAATAGGGTATGTACGATTACAATGCGCAAAAGGAAACGATCAACAGGAAAACTAGAAATAACCAGGACGAAGGGCCATGCACTAGTTACTGGAAATGGCCCACAGGGATTCACTAACTATGCCAGAATCGGGGGAGATGCCTTCTTTATCGAAGTGAATATTAAAGGAAAGCAGCTTGGAATGCTCACTGATACTGGAGCCACAGTGTCAATGTTGAGGCCAGATATAGTTAGAAAGCTTAGATTGTCATTGAAACCCTTGACATTCATCTCATTATTCACAGCGAGTGGAGGTAAGATCAATGTACAAGACAAATGTAGGGTCTCGATTACCTTGGGAAACTTGAGGATCACTCATTCTTTCCTAGTAGTGCCAGAACGTGATAAAGGAATCCTAGGCCGAGATTTCCTTCAGAAAGTTAAGGCTCAATTGGATAGTACATCAAAAGAATAAATCTGCATCCAGAGAAAACACCTAGCTTTGCTGAGGATATGGCAGTGTGTGGCTCAAACACTCCAAATACAGCTTCTACTAAAAGAAGATTACCAATGTGGTGCACAACTATTGATGACATCGGATCTCACTCCTAACTCAGATGAGCAGTGCAGCTATTCCAAAAGCATAGGTCTGTTTTTTCATCAGAAGGAAGTCCTCTGGGGAAAACACTTATTGTCCAACACTCAATTAATACGGGAGATGCTAAACCCATAAAATAGTCACCACGACGGGTAGGTAGGTACCATTCGTATGCAGAGTACACGTAGACAAGCTCATACAAATACAAGACATGCTAGATCAAGGAGTCATCGATCGGTTGCATAGTCCATGAGCATCTCTTGTTGTTATCGTTTTGAAAAAAGATGGGTCAATTCGATTTCGTGTGGACTATAGTCCAAACGTATAACTCAACGTATAACTCAAACGTTATACCTACTCTATCACTGAATTCCTGAATGTTTATGTGTCCTTTCACAAATTAGTCGCCACTTCCTATCTATTACTATTGCCAATAGATAGAATGTGGTAACGTTACCTCTGTGCCGTCGGGGCCCTTAGGAAATCCTCGGGTAGAGATTCTTGAGTGTGCTGGGTGTGTCGACTGTGCCGTAGTCCAATAGAAAGTCAATACGAAAAGCTTTAGTGATCGCCAGGGGAACTATCCTAATGTGTGGGGTCGTTACTACGAACGGATCGAAACGGGATGAATGTTACGGGGGATATACTGGGATGCCGTAAACACTAGGGCCTTACTCCGGGGACAACTTTGGGAACTGAGGACTGAACGAAAACACTGAGGACTGCTAAACTGTCATGCAGGTGGGCCTCCGCTCTGGGGTTTTATAGGGGACGCCCCTCTTACCTCCGCCCCTCCTTGGGCTCGTCCTCCTCCGGGTCGCTCTCCCACTGTGCCTGACGTCAGTGGACGCCTCCTCAGGCCTTCGCTTGAGGTTGCCTCTCTCGGCCTCTACCTCGACAGCGGGAAGAGCCCATCTAGGCCTGGCTCACCAGGCCTACACTACAATGAAACAACAATATTTATACTTCTTCATATTTGTTCGAGTTTGATAGCGTTACATCTATAAACATATAGGTATATATATTTATGTTTCAGGGATACCTGGAAATTCTAAATCACTTTCTACTCAGCATGAACTGCCCATGGATTGCCAGTTACAGGTTTCTATATTGCCAGTTACTATATTGGATTTTATGAATGGGCGTACCCATCAAGGGGTGGGGGCACCCCCCCCCCCTTCCTAATGAAAATAAATAAAAAACTGAAAAAATGAAGTTTAATGGAATGGTTGTAGACATGATGGTGTAACGAAAAATTCGTTACCTAATACAACAACGAGTGTTCAGTTATTTAGAGTGTAGGTACAGCACAGTGGCAAATAGTGAGGGAAAACTTCTCAGAAGAAGGAACCTTCTAAAACTGTAGTTACTTACAACACAGTGGCCAATTAGGGAAGAGTGAACCTTCTAGAAGGATCTAGTGCGCTCTGTGAACTATAAAATCTGAATCCCACCTAGTTGATAAATATTTTTCAATTAGCATTAACTTCTAATGTTTCCTTTAGAATGTTGAACCAATCAATCGTTCGAATTAGGTAACCTATTCCAGTTATCTTTGAGTATAAATACATAGAAGCCTCTGGAAAACGTCGCAGTGCTACCAACTCAGGGGATTTATCCTTCTGTGGGGAATTTTTAAGTGCTCTCAGAGCCCTGTGATCAATATTGTGTCCAAAATTGCTTTTATCGGCGATAGAGATTTTTTGCTGAAACTGGTTGGCAGCACTGAAAATACATGACTTCCGAGACGGCCCTACAATGATCAGCTGATGTCATTTGAGATGTTAATCGTTAATTCTAAATTCTGTGGTACTTATTATAGTTTTCTATGAATCGTATTCTAATATACTTACTCAAATTGTTCAACGCAGGATGTTTTGTGATTTAATTTTTAACTAATGTCTACTATGTACGCTTTATTGCAAACTATGAGCAGTTGCGTGGCAGGATGCGTTGTTTTCCTGGTCTAGTGCGATGCCAGCAGCATGTATCAACTGACAGGAAAACAGCGTTAAAATAAGAGTAATAGAACATGATTGTGTGTGGTTTCTCCATATTATTTATACTCAGAGTTTAGTTCATTAGTTTCATGTTTACCTTCAAAAGACAAAACGGATATAAGGAACTGGTTCCAAAGAGAGGTTAAGAAGAAAGTAGTACCTACATATCAATATCTGAGAAGCAAATTCTGTAGGGTCCTTTCTTCAAGGTTATTACTCTTCATAAATACGGTGTAAATTTTATGGAGAAAATAAATTTGATATTAGGGATTAGGGAGTTTTTTTTTGCGTGTGTTGTTTTCGAGCCTACCAAAGGTAGCAGAAGCCATGTGATCGTCAAGGTGAGGGGGTCAATAAGTTTTTGTAGGTACTCAAACTTCGAAATTCCTACAACTTGTAAGTTCCATGCATCAGGGGACAGTTTTGGATCGGTGTCCATCTGTGTGTGTGTGTGTGAGTGTGCGCACGTGCGTGTGTTTTGTGTGTGTGTGTGTGTGTGGGTCAGTCTCCTTGGTCCCGTCAGGCCGCCAGCATAAGGTGAAGGTGGTGGATCAGGAGTGCTTTGTCTTAGGACAGACACTGATCCCTGCCCGATCCGTATTGGAGGTCTAGCGGTATCTTGGTGTTGACTTCATGGGTGTGGCCACTATAGCCGCAAGCCGTGTGGACCTTGGTGGAGCATTAGCTCATGTCACCAAGGCTCCATTGAAGCCACAGCAGAAGCTGCGCCTCTTTTGCACGTACTTACTGCCGAAGTTAACCTATGGGTTAGTCTTTGGCAGGCATACTGCAGGGAGGCTGCTTGAGTTAGATCGTGAAGTTCGCTCTGCTGTGGGCTCTTGGCTAGGCTTCCCACCTGGTGTCCCAAGTGCTTACATCCACGCACCGGTCAAGGCCGGTGGGCTCGGTATTGTCTCTCTTTCAGTCACCATCCCATAATTACGCCGCCAGCGCCTGCTTGCCCTTAGGGGCTCGAGCTGGGAGGTCGCCCACAGTGCTGCTGACCTTGACTTCGTCAGGCAGCAGTTGTTATGGTGTGACCGAGCAACACCAACTGCTCCCAAACCCAGCTCATCTGCTGAGTTTCGCTGCTACACTGCATGAGTCAGTAGATGGTTAAGACCTCCGACAGTGCTCTGAATCCCCCATTTCTACCCAGTGGGTGGTATGGGCTTCAGAGGGCATTGGGGCCCACGACTATCGCCATTTTCACGCTGTCCGGTTGGCTACATTAGCCACCTTGGTGAGGTGTTCAAGGGGTAGTCGCAGGACAGTAGACACCCTTTGCCGTGCCTGTCGGGGTAAAAATGAGAATCTCTATCATGTGTTGCAGCAGTGTCCTCGTACCCACGGTGGCCGCATTTTACGTCACGATGCAGTTGCCAAGCTGATAGCAGGTGCTTTGTCATCTAGCGGTTGGGATGTCGAAAGGGAGAGGCTATATCACATGCCGAGTGACCGGGGCAAGAAGCCAGATATCGTTGCGATCTAGCCCGATGGGTCTGCCATAATCTTGGATGTCCAGGTTGTCAGTGGCAGCGTGGACATGGAGCAGACCTGGCGGGCTAAGATAAGTAAATATGATAGGAATGATCTGCGACAAGCGATATCTGAGCTAAAAGGAGTGGCAACCAATAACATCAAGGTCATGGCCACGACCGTGTCATGGCGTGGGGTGTGGTGCGGGAAACGCGCCACGGAGTTACTCGAGTTGGGCATCTCGGCGGGAGTGCTCCGTGGTATCACCACCCGCGTCCTGAGGGGTTTGTACTTGAACTGGTGGTCATTCTATAGGGGCACTTCCTTTCATCCCATTCTTCCTCCTCATCCTTCTGCAACTTCCCTCATCCCTAGAGCCGGTGTCGGGTAAACCTGGGCGTCCTCCCCACTTTTCCATTTATTTATTTATTTATTTTTTTTTTAATTTTCTTGTGCCCCCTCCGCCTTTGAGGGTAGTTTCTTAAAAAAAAAAAAAAAAAAAAAAAACGTGTGTGTGGGATCTGAGGGAAGGATTGTTAACACTTTAATTGTGTACCTTACACTACATGCAAATTTCGATGGTTTTCAATTTCAGCGAGGGAACAGAAAAAAGGATCAATATGAAAGTAGTGGAAGCAATGATGGTAGGTAATTAAGACAGAAGATGACAGGAGAAAACAAAGAAATCTCTTGTATCATATTTTGTGGAACTCATGAATTGCGGCTTAGAGGAAAGGAAACAGATAACGAGGTTCTCTCTTACCTTTTAAAGTTGAGAATTGACAGTGGTGATGATGAGAAACTAAAGATTGACTTGGAGAGATGTAAAAAAAAAGAAGAAAAAAAGTACACATTACCGAAAATTCAAAAAGTTATAGTCATGCAGCATGATCGTATGAGCAAATTATTGTATTATGTTACTTTGTTTTGATACTAGAGCGCTTCGAGCACAAAGCAATAATGAAATAGTTACCTAACTACCTAACAATTTTAACAAAAAAAAACTCGTTCTAAATAATTTATTGCAATTCACAACGAATTTTGTATTTTTGGCCTCTTTTGCAGTTTTTGTCGATTTTTCAGTAAATATTGATGAAATTTAAGTAGGTAAATTTTTCAGCATAACTTTTTGCATACATTTTTTAATGTTCTAGTTCATCGTTGATAAATTTCTTTCAACTAAAATTCTCCTAATATAAAAACTTAACGATTTTCTGCTGTTTTTAGTAATTTTTAGTGTTTTCTAAACAAAATTTTTTGAAATTTGAGCAATTTCAACTGAAAAAGTGCTGGCCAAAGAATTCATCCTTTCATTTGGAAAGCTTGATTTTTTTATGGCACAAGAACGGAATTTTTATCTCAATTCTAAGGAGAGTTATCGTTTGGAATAATACACTCACCAAAATACCAGAATCAGATAGGCCTCCAAACAAATTTCAATAAATTTAAATAACATTTTCGGAGGTATGGCAATAACTTTATTTTTTAAGAAAATTCGCTTTAAAAAAAAGAAAACAAAAAAGGTTGTGCTTTGTTACGCTCCAGGAAAATAACTCTCACAATCGAAGAGGTTTGTTAACCCTGGCCTCCTGGCTCTGATCGTTAGAGCGTTGCATCTCCGGGAAAATAATTTCTCGTAGTTGTGACGACGCGAGTTCGAACTCCTGTCGAGGTATCAAATATTTTTTGGGCCGTTACAGTGGCGCAGCCGAAATAGGACCCGAAATCATACGAAACAATAATTAATTAAATCCCTCTCGAGCCAAAAGACTGTAAACATCACATTTCCTGTTGTTATGCCTTTCACTTTCTCGCTCGCTTGAGTCAAAACACACCGTGACAATGACCTCGCTCGACTGCTAACTTGTTCCAGCGAGCATCTGCTGAGCCAGCGGCCTGCAGTTTCACTCGTCATTCGTCCGACCCCAAACCAGCCGAGACGGCTGGTATTTGACTCCGGGGAAATGTTACGCTCCAGGAAAATAACTCTCACAGTCGAAGAGGTTTGGTCACCCTGGCCTCTTAGCTCTGGTCGTTAGAGCGTTGCAACTCCGGGAAATTAATAATAATTTCTCATAGTTGTGACGACGCGAGTTCGAACTCCTGTCGAGGTATCAAATATTTTTGGCCCGTTACAGCTGTGATGGCTGATGAAAGAGCAGATACCTATCTATGGAAGAGAACAGCTTTCTATCGGATTGCGGTTTTATTGTGAAAATCAGGAAAAAATTAGAGAAGAATAAAATGTACCTATAGACTATGTTGAGCTGAAATCTCAAGATGCCCAATCAATAGAAATTGAGACATTTTTAGTTGATCATAATCTTTTAGCAGAGGTGTTGAATTTTGTTTTGGTGGTTGTTCAACGATGACGGGAAAAGAAGGTGGTGTGCACACCATTCTAGAGAAAAAGTACAATAAAGCTTTATTTTTCTATTGATCAAGGTCACTAACGAAATCTTGTGGTCAATGATGCAAGCAAACTTCCAGAAATAAGAAACACAGTTACAACGGTTAAGGATAGGTACAATATCCTTCTCTAGAGAGTCACGCCCTCAAGAATTTGGCACCCAATCTATCAAGACTCTGTGGTCTGAGAAATACAAAAGCGTTAAAAACCACTCGAATGCTAATACACAGAAGTAATGCACCATCAGAGACTGCGAGTGAATAGGTACTGGAGATGTTCATTGATCATCCCTTATCTTGACTCCCTAACTTCATCTTTTAATGATGAGATTCTCATAGGAAAATACACCTGCTTTTGAATCATCTCATCTTAATCATTCATGCAACTACATGCAAAAAATGGCTTCTAGAGTTGAAAAAAAATGCAAAGTCTCAAGGAGTTTCATGAGTTGGGGGATATATCTGCAGATTTACATTTGAGGTATAATCTGTGGGAAATAGGAGGAATTACCAGGAGACAAATTAAATGACATTGAATTAGCTGCTCTTCTGGAGGAGGATAATATATTTTCCCCAGCAACAAGGTAGGTACTTCTGCCTACCTGAAGGTCCGCTATCCTCCTATACAACATATTAAATCTGGCACTATAAGCCAGATTGATGTCCAGGCACCAAAAATGGTTCATGCCGCATGATTGTATGAGCAAATAACCGTACTATATTTGTGTTAAATCGTTTCAGAATGCCTCAAAACGTATTTCCATGAAGACAAGTTTGGAAATATTTCATTTCAAATTTTTTGGAACCATTGCAATAGCTTCATTTTGTATAAAAATTCGCTAAAACGTGATACTTCATCAAACATGGCGTAAAAAATTGCCAACCTCATTAACATTATCTCAAGCTGTTCTCGAGATATGATTTATAAAAATTAAAACCCGAATTTCTTCTCATTAAATGATCTTGCACGAAATCACAGGGTAGGTATTCTCAAAACGAACCATCTAATGAGCATAACAAACAAGCAAGTTTGGAGAAAAAAATCCAGTAATTATTTATTTAAAAACGCTGCAAATTATTTCACAAAGGTTTATTATTTTTTCAATTGAGTATGATCGTAGTTTTAGTTAGCTAGCGTACGTCATAAGGCCCATCCAGACTCCTCGGCGTGTCCTACTTCGAGTTGCCACAACCTATACTTCTATAATTATATACGCATATTTCTATTTCTCGATTTGAGCTCCAATCTATTCAAATAGTTATTGCCTTAATAATATCATTATCTAAGTACGTACGAAAAGTCGAGAGGATATGTTATTAAATATGCGTAGGAAAAGCGTTGGTATTAACACACAAATATGACCTTGAAAAATACACATTCATGCCTCGAACGAACGCCGGCGCCGTAACCACCACAAGCCGCGGTGCCGGCGCCTCCTCTCACTCCAACCCCCCCCCCCCCCCCCCCGCTCACCCCTCTCCACCCACCGTGACCCCCTGCCAAGCGTGCCAGCGTCGAAAAAAGACTCTTTTTTGCCCGTTTTTGGCCCATAGCATCTATGCGAGTAAAGCGATCGGGATGGTTAAACGTTAGGACCAACTAGACCCCAAATGGAGTCTATGTGCGAAAGAACGGGTTTTTTAAGTCAATTCTTAGGCCTTTTATGGCCCGGACGGCGAACGGACATTTCAAATTTGGATTCTACGTACCTTGAAACGTAAAGTGACAAAGTTTGAGGGGGGGTTATAAAAATTTTTTGCTACACGATCACATAGGCTTATTATTGGAAATAATAAACCAAAATTACCTAGGTACTTTTACGTCAAACTGTTCCAACTTTGTGTGGTCAGAAATTTGTAGTGCTGTTAACTCCTAGCTTTTTGGCAAAAAACAACTTTTTCTAAGTAATATTCTGCTATACAAACTAATTTTTGGAGTTTTTTTTTTTTTTGCAGTTTCAACTGATCTTTTAAAACAAATTTTATTTAAAAAAAAATATATATACCTATATATATATATATATATATATATATGCTTGAAGGGTTAACACTTTTCTCAAAACTTCTTCATTTAGAAAACTTAACAACGATATGGTCAACTTTGCGATCATCTAGTTCCTTTGATGAAAAACTGTAGCCTCTCACACCTACAAAAGGGGGGGTTGCAAATTACATGCCTTACAATTTTAGTTTGTAAAGGTGTCCGGATTTTCTTTCTTCAAATTTTTATTATCAATGGTAGAGGCCTTTGAGATTTTAATTTTCAGCAAACACTTCACTGAGACCCGAACGATCTAATATGGATATTGATTAGATAGTGAATAGTGTACTTGGTACCAATCAGGCTGGTCTAAAAATGATAAGCCTGATAAACCTTTGCAGAACTCAAACTTTTTTCCCTGAGAAAATCCCTGAAAAGGTCTGCGATATTAACTACTCGACCATCGAGGTCAATAACTAATCAAATCTCTTCTACTGTGGGAGTTTTCCTGCACTTTAAATTTCCCTCCAGCCAAGTATCAGCTGTCTATAGTTGAATTGGGATTGGACAAATGACAGAGGCAGAACTGCACACTCAGAAGTTGCTCCCTAGGAAGAATTCTTAGTCGAGTGAGGATATCGTCACAATGTGTTTAGACCGAGGAAGTGAGTAAGTGAAGATGCTACATCAGGGGAAGTGATGATTGAAGTCAGGCTCGGATGGGATTACCTATTAACGTTTGGCACTTGCCTAAGCTAATGACCTGAAATTCGTTTAGTCAGAGAATGCTAAAATTTCAAAATTAAGCGGATGGTCAAGTTTTCTAAATCCAATGTAGGAAATTTTATCATTGCTAGAGCTCAAACGGCTAACTTCTCTTCTTAAATCCTCAACATCTAGTCATTTTAATAACTAACCAACTTATACACTTACCTCACCTTCACTAAACTAATTGCAAAAAACATAGATAACCTTTTTTTAAGGATCCAAAAATATTTGGTGCCTTGACAGAGTTCAAACTCATGCCTTCATCTTCTTGAAGATATAAGTAATTTTAATTAGTGCCGCCACCAAGGCCGATCAATCGGACCTCTTGGACTGCCTTAGTTTTCCTAGAATGTAAAACTTCTTGATTTTGAGGAAATTACAATATTCTCTCTCACCTGAATTCAAATGTGTTAATCTACATTTTTAAATTAATTCACTTAAGTGATACTGGATTAATTTTCAAATCACAAAAAGCTATAAGTAGATAATTCAATATCCTATTTGTCTTCAGAAGGACACATTCAGGATTATTCATAATTACTTTGAAAACTCTGAAATCAAAAATTATACTGTAGAATAAAAATAATGAAGAATCTTAAGAAAATCTCAAAACTATTGGACGATTCCTCTACCTATATTTATATTTCAAACAACGAGAATGGTTCCCTAGTTATTTGGTGATCCAATAGAATGGAATGCAATCCGATTGCTGAATTCCAGGGAAATGGTGGTAACCAGAAAATGGGTTAGAATCCTGGTAGCGCACTTCTGAGCATGATCCTATCCCTCAATATTATGGTGGATTTCCCTGCTCTCAGAATTGATCTCGTTACATGTGGTGGATGTTAACTGTATCCTGTTGTGAATAGTTAAAACTAGTGTCGGCAAATTTGGGTTTTCACCGTAGCCTACATATATGTATATAAGATTGTCACAGGGATCGTTTTAGATTGCACCAATACATTGAATGATAATTTTCAGAAATTACATTTTATAAGATTATGTAGTATAATCTTTTCAAATAATAATATTTTCAAATATCCTGAAAATAGATCATACTATTTGGTTTCAGTTGTTATTTCATATATAATCAATTTTATTGTTGCAGCGAAAAATAGTTAGTGTAAGTGGCCGACTTCGGGAAGAAATAGAATCTTTACACACTCAGAACCAGAGGTAAGGTAGTACCTCAGGATATTTTAATGACGTTCATTCCTGTTTATAGTACCTAGAAGTTAAGGTACCACGTGGATTATGAATATGTATTTGAATTAAAATATTGAACTCGTGTTGTTTATACAGCGAATATGCATCCATTATGAAGACAGTGGAAGCAAGCTTGAGCACGTCGGTAGACGTAATGAAAACCATAAAAAATGAATGCAGCAACATTGCTCAATGTGCCACTAACATGAAAAGTGCTTGTGAAAAATGGATTGCTCGTTTTGAAGAATTGTGAATAGTCTTTTTTAAAAATAATGAAAAACAGGTAACAATTGTTCTAGAGATTTTGGAAATTATCTTTTTTTTTTTTTTTACATGGATTTTGCGAATTTTTTGTGAAATTTCTCTACAGTAATTGGTTTTAGGGTATCATAAATCGAACTCTGCATGTGAATTAATTTATGTAGATACTTGTCGTTGAATATAGATAAAGTAGGTACCTAGTGATTACTTGTAAGAGACGGTGACATAGTGTTCGTTCTATTGATATTCATGAGTTATCAATAAAAATTCAAGGAATTCTGTGTTTATTTCACGAATTCATAACACTGGTCTCAAAATTGACTTTTGTTCGTGTTCATGCTATCCATTGTGGAAGGGATAAGTTGACTATTCGGATGCTGAAAGGGGTACTGTTGGGGAGGAGAGCATCCTTCCAATATGATTAGCATGGAAATGGCTGGTATTTGAAACATGGTGGCATATCTAACCAAATACTATACGTTCATCAATGGTGGGGTGAATCTTTGAGGTTGAAACCTTATATTTATGATGGCACTAAAAATTTGGTGCCCAACCTTTCCCAATTTGAGCTTCATGAGGAACAAAAAGCTTATTTGCACTATTAGGGCCCATTGTGAGTTTCAAATATTTGGCTCATGTATTCAAAACGAGATTTGGGAGTCACCACTAGACTGCCCATAATCTAGCTGTATTGTAGATGAGGTCACAGGGACGCCATGAATGATGAAGAAGGCGATAAAGGATCTCACAAATGATATGAACAACACCATAATATAAATGGACTGCTAGTCAAAAACTTTGGAATCAGGTTCACGGACCAACTACAAGTTTGACAGGTAAAGTTGTGGGATCTGTATTTTCACCCTCAAGAATCAGAATAGGAATGTCTCTACGTCACACTACAATTATCCCCATCCTCCATCCATATTTTTACAAACGAATCATCGCATTAGCTGTGTTTCAAGCACCGCGAGTTCATGAACTTTTTGGAACTGGTTCGGCGCCGAACCTTATGCGCACGTGAATCGTGTTCCAAGCGTTTTGAGTTCAGGAACTCAACACTTGCTTAGGTGTTCCCACCGTGTCGGGTTCATGAACTGAGTTCAGTGAGTTCATGAACTTTTCAGACCTGCTCGGGGGTAGGGTTGAGAACTCGAACTGAAGGAAACCTTTCTGAACCTTCCAAAAATTCATTTCACCTCAAACCTTCACGCTAAATGCTTTGTCATTAGCCTACTTGATGCTTGTTGTGTTATCGTTTTTCACATCTCTTTTTCAATTCGCTTCATCTAATAATTATTACAACCGTCAGTTTTCTTTTATCAGCTGCCTACACATAGATAGAAAACATTTGTTTAGGGTAGTTGGTAATTGGCAGACGAAGTCAAACTAATGTTTTTCTCGTACGCACTTGGCCCAATCTACCTTACTTGAAAAAACGTCGTGTTTAGCACTTTTTTTTTTTGCCTTTTCTCAATAAAGACTTTGCTCGAGGGATATTGATGAAATTTTAACAGTTACTCTTCTTCTGAGTACGAATGACATCCATACCCTTCATAACTGGGAAAATAATCTGAGGGTGGCAATAAGCAAGTAACCTTCAAAAATAGTTGAAAATGCCGTTTTTTCCGTCTTTTAGACCTTATCTTCAAAATGATTAAAGGATTTCAATGACGATGTTTTCACGTTACTAAAGACGACCCTAGCGCTGGTTGGTGCATTGAGGTGTCAAGTGAACTATAGTGTTCCCACCGACGGGTTCTTAAACCTAAAAGTTTCGTGAACTCGTGGAACCCATCTGAGTTCATGAACTCAGACGGTGCTTGGAACACACCTATTATTTGTAAACTTCTATCAGTGACGTCACCCCACCAAGAAGTGATACCTTATCTTATCTTCTTCAATTTCAACCTCCTTCCTTCCTCCATGCCTAGTAGCCTTTATGGAGGTAACAAGATAAAAATGAGAGTAGCAATAATAAAACCACAATATTAATCTTATTGGTAAAAGAGGAATGTGCAACAAACCCCTGCTTCACGAGTAATAATGTACCTAACCAAGTATAGCACCTAATTAATGTATGAGTTTGACCCACAGTTCAAATCAAATTTCCCATGCATCTTTCCACACCAAGTGGCCATGCCTCTGATACATTCCGCAGTCCTCCATCTCTGCATTTAATATGAATTTTCTTGCATTAAATTCGCCATATGAACGGGATGATTGTTGAATTATAACCATTGTAATTTTCCACAATAAATATTGCCCTTGTATCCTCGATCAATGGAATCTGTGCCACAAGAAGTGAGACAATAATCCAAACTTTCCACCTCCAGAAGGCACTAGCGTTAGCTTTGGCTAGCTGCCCCAAGAGGGGCTCAAAACCATGCAGCTATTCTAGTCAGTCTCGTTCCAGCTTTCGAATAATTCCCACACTCTCACTGTGAATAGTTTTCGTTGAATAAAAAGTTGAAGTGATATTGTTTTCTGAGTTTGTTTCCGAATTCCTTCAGTATGTATGGTAAGTTATAATAATAATTTCAAACTTCCTGAAATTTTAACTCTTCTTTATTTGCGGAAATAAAAATGTCAAACAAGTTACAGGAACGTTATGTCTTGTCGATAGAGAAAAAATTAGAGTCAGAAACAAATAAAGAGAATGGAAAGTGAGCATTTTTACAAAAATGAATCCTGAATGTTTGGTAGATACTTAATAGGTACTTGAAATTTGGCAAAATTATGACTATACTAATTGAAATAAATGAAGCAAAGCTTCAAACCAAATGTTTATACCTTTTGGAATCGGGTATCATACAACACGAGTATTAACAATCTATTGAAGTAGACAAATCACAGCTCAGTTGGCAGTCCTTTTCAAATTATTTATATATATCTATGGCAGATATCTGTGAGGACCATAGAAAATGCGATAGGAAACTTATCTGTTGGTAAGTTATTCAAGGTATGTCTTCTAAAACAAACACAAATCTGTCATCTTAAAAACAGATACAAATCTGTCACCGACCAGCATACCTAGCAGTTGTGATTTTAGGCTGAAAATTAGATTTCTAGAGTTTGCAAAAGCACTGAATCTCAATCCCAACTTGGGTCTCCTCAAGTGCAAATATATTCCGATGCTAAATGAAATGAACCAAAGTAATTTTTTTAAATTTTCACAAAAAAAAAAAAAAAGCTAGAGATAATTGGTGATCACAGTCATTGCAGTCTTTATGAGGCCCAGAATAGACCTGACATTTCAAAACTCGCTAGTAAGTAGCAAAATAACAAAAATACCTACAGTTTCATTATTACCATTCTGAGTAATTGGAACTAATCCTAAATAGGATTCTAATTTTCAATTTATCAACTTTCTTTGTGTTCAATTACGATTGCTCCAGTCTCTTCCAAAAAGAATGGCAACTGGTTAATATTAATGGTAACAACTTGAACTTCTTCAGATGACTCATCCTCCTCAGTGTCAATTTTTATGGGTGGATCATCACGAGCAGGTTTATGTTCAATTGTCGCATTCACATCAACAGGGCAATCTGGGTTGTCAACACTAAATTTTACTGACTTGATACAATTAAAAGCCTTATTTTCATAATTGGTTTCGATGACGAAACAATCATCACTGTTGTCTTCAAAAGTGATAGAATCGAGTGAACTGTCATCACCCTCATCATCCCCGAAATTGTCAAGACAGATGGTGTGAATGCGGGGTGGTTCTTGGATCTTTTCTTTTGGTTTGCTTCTTTTGACTGAAAAAAAAAAAAAAAAAAAAGGAAAATGAAATAACAAATAATAAACGAGCTTATTCATATAAGCCCCATAAACTTCTGAGTTTTAAAGAGCATTCTGGTGAGTTTGAGTTTTATTGAATTGAATATTGCAGATTTAGATAAAGAGCCAGCAACATCAATATTTAACTGAAGAACCGTAAAGCTACAAACCCATTAAATTTGTAGTACTCATTGGAACTGTCCGTGCCCCTTTCTCCTTTGGAAAATTTTGATTAAAATTCAAAACTTTTGCGCTGAATTTAACTGAGAGGTAAATGGTTCGAATTTTCTTTTATATGTTCAGTATACCACCCTGTGACGGTTTAAGCCGCCATACTACTTACCTACTTGCGTTATCAAAACTGATCACTTAGAATTTCATGAAATTTTGCATTGAATTCAACTGAGAGATAAATGACTAGAATTTTTCCTAAAATGTTTATTAGACCTTCCTAGATGAAAATTTGAGCTGACAGATACCAACTTACGTTTTCAAAACTGACCAAGATTAAAATTTCAGTTGAATACGATTCAACCGAAACCAAAACGACTAAACTTCGCTACAATCTGTCACACCGTCATCAATCAGGGGGTAAGGGTATTACCAACTGACTGTTGCATAATGTTGCAGTTTGAAAACTGAACAGTTTGAATTTGATGCAATTTATCACTAAATTTAACTGAGAGGTAAATGACTGGAATTTATTCCAAGATGTCTATTAGACCTTCCTAGTTGAAAATGAGGGCTGCAAGACCACTTAGCAACTTACGTTTTCAAAACTGGCCAACATTTAAAATTCATTTGTTTTCAATTCAATGGAATCAAAAATGATTGAACTTCACTACGATCTGCCAAACAGTCCTCAGAGGGTAAGAGTATTACCGAATGACGTCGCATAATCTTGCATTTTTTAAACTTACCAGTTTAGCACTGAATTTAACTGAGAGATAACTGGAATTTTTGTAATATGTTTATCAGAACTTCCTAGCTGAAAATTTGGGCAGCCAGACCACTTACCAATTTGTGTTTTCCAAACTTAACGAAATTAAAAATTCAGTTGGATACAAACCAGTTGAGTCCAAAATCACTAAACTTCAGTACACTTTGTCACAATGTCCTCAAAGGGTGAGGGTATCACCAAATGACCATCGCATAAACCGACCTGAATAACTGGAATTTTTTCTGAAATATTCATCAGATCTACCTAGTTGATAGTTTTAGCTGCCAGACTTCTTACAAATAATCTCTTTCAAAATGACTGAAAAATACAGCATTCTACCATACTGTGTTGCTGGTTGAGAAAATACACGTATCAGCTACGATATCACGTACATTGTTCCATATCACTGATTAGGCCATTTGATTTGCCCTCAAAAAATACTCAAACAAAGGGTTAGGTTGTTTTGATATTTATCTATGGTGCTAGGGAAAATATGAGCAGAAAAACCCCAGGTTCGCCTGTTCCAATCCCATGTGCGTGTACAGCTATAGCATAAAAACGTGGACATTTTCGCACTTTTTTCCTTTTTCAAATTTTACACTAAGACTATGCTATTAGGGAGAAAACATTTAGTATATGAATTCGAAAGAGTTAAAGTCAGCAACAAATGATTTATTTGAATTTGAAATTTGAGTAAGCAGTAGAGTTGAAATCACTGGCCTTAAACAGATATTAATATATATATATATATATATAAGTACTTGATTAGTGATTGTTCTACCGAACTATATATATTACATGAACTTAAATGATAGAAATTTGACAAGTATAAAGGTGAAAAAGTGATTTGATATTTCGAGTAAATCTTTTTCAAAATTAGAAGAGTAATGGTTTTTTCTGAACTATGGGACTTGGAGTGTTTCTTGGAAGCTTGTAAGCATGTACTTTTAATTCAGTACATATCAACCGTTTAGATTGAGACCAGGAGGCCTCATTGATCCCAATACCCACCTATGAGCCCGTTCAGACTGCTGTAGCAGTCTGTCGTTCGTTGGTTGTGGCATCTGCTTCAGAACTTTCACTCCGAAGCATTCATTAAATGTCACAGTAGGATTGTGCAATCTCGCATGCAGCTTCAATGGCAGGGGTCGATCTTGGTTTAAGGAAGCTCTATGGTTATTTATTCTCAAATTTAGTTGAGTTGCTTTCCCAACATAGAAGCTTCTGTGTTGATCTTCTGTGCGCTGCTTACAGTTCAGCTGGTAGACACATATTCGTGACTGACATTCTGCGTGCCCTTTACATAGGTAGGATTGAGAGGTATTGGGAGAGGTAAAGTGAGAGCCTTCAATAACAATGTCACACAGTTTGCACTGTGGACGCTCACATTGGTGCAAACCAGGCTGCTGCACTTCTGAAGGCTGAACTCGTGGATGCCTATGAGACAGTATTCCTCCTATATTTCTTCCCTGGCGATAAGTCAGTTGAGACATATCTTTTGAACAAATCGCGGGTCAGGGGACTGGAAGTCAGAATTGGCTGCAGTTCACGGAGGATCCCATTCATCTTCTGAATCCCAAAGAAGAAGGTTGTGACTAGAGGAACTCAGTCAGATGTCGGTCGTGTTCTCTGCCAGTAGTTGACATGAGCTGGAACCACTCTATCACGGACAATTCGTGTCGGGTATCCTCTCTCGATCAATTTGTCACCAATTACTGACAAATATTTTCCCAGATTTTCCCGATTGCTGCATATTTCGTGGCCTCTAACTGACAAAGCCCTTGGAATAGATTGCTTTGTGTGTGGAGGATGACAGCTGTCATAATGTAGGTATAGCTGCTTATTGGTGGGCTTTACATGTACGCTAGTTGTGAGGCTTCCGTTAATCACCGATATTTCCACATCAAGGAAAGTAGCCATTGATCTTGAGTACAACCAAGGGAATGCAACAGAAAAGCGGGAGTTGAGATCTTGGACAAACAATTCGAGTTCCTCTTCACCATATGGCCATATGAGGAAAATGTCATCTATAAACCGCTTCCACATTAACGCTATTCTGTCTAGTTGCGAGAAATCTGGTCTCTAAATCTGCCATAAACAGATTAGCGTATGAGGGCGCCATTCGAGTCCCCATTGCAGTCCTTCTCTTCTGTAGGTAGAAATGGTTGCCAAATTTAAAAACATTCATCGTCAGAACACACTCGTCAAGCTTAACAAGGAAGTTTGTGGACAAAACCCTTGGTTCAGAACGCTCCTCTAAAAAGTGGGAGAGGGCACTTAGTCCTTCATTGTGAAGAATTTCAGTATACAAGGAATTCACGTCTATGGTTACGAGAATAACGTCTTCAAGGATCCTTGTTTCTCTCAGCAAAGTCGGAAAATGATGCGTGTCTTTGACGAAAGAGGACAGGCACTGCACAAGAGGTATCAACATAAGCTGAAATCCGTTCTGTTACGCAACCAAAGCTTGCCACAATTGGTCGACCTGGAGGAAGTTGATCTGGGAGAATAAACTTGTTGACTTGGGAGAATCCTCTGGATAATAAACTTGTCTCCACTTCATTCAAAGGGGGAGAGGACAAATTGCATACGTTTTCAGATGAAGATGGTGAGGCATGTGCTGAATCTTGATTGCCCACACTTCTGTTATCTTGTTCAACATACTCGTATTGTTCATTATGTGGCTGTTGAACTTGTTATCTAGGTCATGGATTATGCTCCCTAACTCTTGTAGGTTCAAAATGCCTTTGCTCAAAGGGCGGCATTATCAATTGTATCGGTAACCCTCTATGTAATCGTTGAACGTATAAAGCTGAAAGCTTTTTTAAGTGATTCATACAGAAAGTATTCAACAAACTATTTGTGTCTTCAAGTATTGCATTGGCCCTGTTAGCCAGCATTAAACTACTGAATTAACGACGTTCAAGAGAGGTAATTAATGTCCATTCAGGTATTTATAGTGCAGGCGTTTGTATTCCTGTAGGACCAGCTTCGTATACTCCATAGAGCACTGACGTGAAAAAGCATGCAAAATATGTCGCATAGCCAGTGGTGCAGCTTGAATGGGCAGTTTAATGGTGAGACCATGAGGTGTTATTCCAACTCGTAGGCAACATTCAATGAATTCAATGTGACTCCTGCAACGTGCCACCTTTATGGAAAAATACCGGATTTGTTTCAACCAGTAATGTTGAGGATCCATGAAGTAGTTCAGATACATATATACATATATATATATATATATATATATATATATATATATATATATATATATATATATATATATATATATATATATATATACATATATGTATGTGTGTGTGTGTTAGATTCTCGCCTGTCCTCGTATATTATATTGCTCTTGTTTACAATACGGAGTCTTGTTAGTTACTCCAGATTGTTATTCAAACCGACAGTTGTTGTTTAGGTTACTGAGAACTTTACTTTTATATTCAATTTCTGTGCACTAATATTCGTTTGTGACGTTAGAATCGACTTAGTTTTTGATTCTCAATAAACTTTGAGCATCGATTCTTTGAGTTATTACTGATAGATTACCAATCCATAGTCTTGCATATATACATAGAGGGTGCCCCCCCCCCCCCCCCCAGCGCTAAGAGCGTTAATGGGTCAGGAAAACAATTTTTTTTTCAATCAATGTTTTTTGTCAAATTGTCAAAAATGACAAAATTGCACATTGTGCAAAAGTGCAAACATACTTAATTGACATCAACTTCGTTATTTTAAATGAGAGCCCCAATTTTTTGTAATGCCAATTTGAATTCTACGTGAAATTTCAAGAAGAAATGAGTCATCACTTGGTTTTTTGAGTTCGTGCAAACGGGTGCGATTCCACTCTAAAAGTGCAATAAATGTGAAATTCCAAGTTTTTGAAGATACTCAATTGCCACATGTACCAATACATGGTTTTGGAGTATTTTTTCGTACTGAACCTCGTAATGATGTTCATTTATTTATATTTGCAACAGTAACTTGGGAAAACACCGGAAAATTGACCAGAATTGCACTTTTCTTACACATTTTCACAAATCACAAAGCGTACTTGAATAAAATATAGGTTTTTCTGTGTTTTCCCAAGTTGGTGTTGCAAATATTACATGTGGCAATTGAGTATCTTCAAAAACCAAGAATTTCACATTTATTGCACTTTTAGAGCGGAATTGCGCACTTTTAGAGCGGAATCGCACGCACTTAAGACATTGAATGATGGGTCATTTCTTCATGAAATTTCACGTAGAATCCTAATGTGCAATAAAGAATGGGGGGGTTCCCATTTACGAAGTTGATGTCAATTTCCCACGTTTGCGCATGAGCAAAATGCAAAATTTTTTATTTTTTGAGAACCTTACAAAAAAAAAAAAAAAAGATTGAAAAACAAAAATTTGTTTTGGCCCATTGTCAATGACTTTAGCGGGGGGAGGGGGGGGCTTGGGGACACCTGGTATGTTTATTTTACCATTTTGAATACATGTTTTGCTTGTTGACTATTCGGGCGCTCAGTCTCTGAAATAGCTGCATTAAAAAAAAAAAAAAAAATTTGAAACCGACCTCAAACGCATTTTTTGATAGAGGGTCTTTTTATTTATATATATATTTTGAAACCCCTCACTTTATTGTGAAAAAAATAAATAAAACAAGTTTTTCAACATCAAAACATCCCTTCCTTAATCAGCAAAGTAAAAGTAAAATTTACCACACTGTTGGAAAGGTGAGGTTCTGAGGAAGGTTTCCTCGTGGAGTCCTTTCAAAATAATGTTCAGTGTGCAGAAAAACAAATTAATAACACCAAATTCTGGAAATTATTCAAACATTCATTGCATTTTAGCTTACTTTGTTACTTATTAAGTCAGTTTAAAAAATATTGATTCGTCATAAGGAAGACAAATCCGGCGGAATTTACCGCTCTTTCTACTGGTGTCCTTATTTTTCATTATAAATTATCTTAAGGGGAGTTATGGTTGTTTTGTCATAGGGTAGAGAACATGAAAAAAAAAAAAAAAAAAAAAAAAAAATCTTTAAAAAATAAATTACTCGAAAACAAAGTTTAATCTCTAAAAGGATATTTCAATCAGAGAGTTTTTTTCTTGTACCTTTTGGTTGAGAACCTTCTAACGATCGATTCTGGAACTAACCTCCAACAAAAAGATGTTCTTCGAGGTTTTTTCAAATGTTTTATTTTCGAGTAAATTCATTTTCAAGATTTTTTCCGTGTTTTGACTTCATGTCATGAAAATTTTCATAACTCCTCTCAGGTCCAATATAAAATCAAAAATGAGCTTGCTGTTGGAAAGAGCGTTAAATTCCTCTCCAGAATATTATTCTTCTATGAAGTTTTAAACTCCTTCCAGTGGGGGAAATCTAGGTCTAAAATGAAGATTTTTTCGTTTTTCCCAAATAAAATGACTTTGAAATGACGTTTTACCCTTTGCAAAATTAATTTTTCCTGTTTCTGTAACAGGAAAAACTTCCCTAGAATTTCACCTTTTCAGTTGTATAATCTAATTCGCTTTTACTTTGCCAATTAGTGGAGGAAACTATGTTTCAATGTTTAAAAACGTCGTTTTTTCCTCAAATATTGTTTGATGAACGTTTCCCAAGCAATATTCTGTAGGTAAAAATAAAATAAATAAATAAAAATACAAACTATTTCAAGCCGTTTTTGTTTCTCCTTTGAGCACATAAATATGTATTTTGAAATTGAAACACATTATTAGGCTCAAAAATCATGGTCCAAAAAGTAAATCTTCGAAAATGTCATTTTAAAAATGATTAGAGCAATTGCAATAGCTCAATTTTTTCACCAGAAATCACTAAAAGAAGGGAGGATAGGATAGTAAAATACTTTCAGATTCCACTAGGGAAATTGCGAGTATGCCACTGAGCAAAGTACAACAACCAACAACAAGTTTCCACCCACTGGAGATAGCCTAGCAGCTATGGATTCAGGAAGAATGGAAGATGGAGAGGCAATGATTTTCCTTCACAATATCAATACATAGTTACAAGTATTAAACGATTGTTACCTTTTTTCAAGATGTTGGGGACTGTCTTATTATTATTATTATTCAGTTTCCTCTTCCTTTGAGTGGGTGGGCAACCAACAGGTTTTTTGAAAGTGTCAGCTGGTTCAGGTTCCTTGTTCTCAGGTTCGACATGGTTTTTTCCTAAGCATAATAACATTTACCTATTAATTTTACATATTCATACACAGTAGAAAAGGTGTTCTATAGGTCGCACACCACGTAGTGCAACATATCTCACATTCACATCTAAAAATGCTGCCAATTATTACACAAAGTTTTATCATTTCTGAATTAGAAAACCCTTCTATGCAGATCAAAGGTCTATAATTATTAATTCTAGTCTGTAGTACATTATCTAAACTCAACCTTGCAAGATGGTTCACCCCTGCACAGTGCCAGAAACCCTACAATTTAACGCATTTTAGTAAATGTTAAGAAACAAAACCCTTTACGACAAAGTCATCTTCCCACCATGTAGAAGGGGGTTCATGGACTGTGTATTGATTCCAAACTATGTTTCTTGCACACAAAATTTTCAATTACAATAAATTAACGTAGTTCAGTAGGTTGACAAGAAAAAAATCAGCTTCAGAAGACCCTCAGCAGATGAGTGGACCTCCATACCTCGTAACATGGTTGCGAAATCCATCAATGCACTAATTATACGCAAAAAATATGATCACTGAATACCTCTACGATGGTAAGGTCTCCGAAGTTGGCTTGGTTCCTTAAGTTAAAAAGGAGTTTGCCAACTATTTACCTCACCATGGAGTATATCGTCCAGGCCATCCAGGCACACCACTTCAAATAGTTTTCAATGTTTCATCAGCGCCTACCAATTCTTCCTGCTCAATGAATGATATCCTCTATGTTGGGCTGAAATCGCATACTGAAATATTCAACGTGTTGATCCATTTTCGAATCTTCCAGTAGGTAAGTAGTGACTGCTGACACAAAACGCATGTTTCTCTGCATCAAAATTAATCCTTCACACGGAAAATTTCAACTTTTTATCTGGCGCTCTGATTCCACTCAACTGCTTCAAGTCTTTGAAATTAACACAGCACTGTCAAGGGGCCTTTTCTAGGCTCAACCCGCGATGTAGAGATGATTTTGTAATAGCTCAGAATGATGTATTCTGATTGATTTGTAATAGATCAGAATGATGTATTCTCGTATATAGATTGGTGGTCTGGATGCTTGCAAGCTCACATCTCAACACTCTTTCAACACTCACCGCACAGGGTTGGCTTTACAGACAGATTCGAATATGGGTACCAACCCAGATATATAGTTTTTTTACGATCAGTGTTCAAATTAAGACCCTCTGGGGCTTGTTATCAATCAACCTGGGATCCAACTCAGATTTTAAAGTTTTTTACAGAAACTGGGGAGTCTTAGGAATTTTGTCACAGAAATTATTGGTTCTTCTGTTACTGAAATCAGGTCAGCTTGTGCAGACTGTCCGTTGACTGCCAATTGATGCAATCTTTGCAGCAGCCGGGTGGTCACCCCGCTATGTTTTTCAAGCTTTTTACAACTGTCCCTTTTCTTTGCAGGTTGTTTGCTCGAGCAGTTTTAACATCCTGAGCGGGGACCAAGCTGATGGGTCTCAGTTGCTTAGTCCTTCATTACTTTAAGTTGCTCATTTCGACAGCTATCAAGGTACGAACTAAATCACTCGCGAGGAATTTGTGGAAACCCATTTCAAAACGGAAGTTAGTGAAAAAAACGTTGTATATTTAAAAAAAAAAAAAAAAAAAAAAAAAAATCGTGGAAATCGAGAACGTTTTTTTTTACTAACTTCCGTTTTTTAGCTATCAAGGTGTTTAATGTTCTGCGTGGGTTTAGGGTTTTATATAATTTCAAGCAACACCACGGTTGAGATATACAGTTTATTTCATTTCTACTCAACATTTTAAATTGTCCTATCACTTTTATTATTGTATCTACGTTGAGGAATTCTTCCAACTTTGGGGGTACTAGCAATAATACGGAGCTAAAATAGTACGTCACTCAAGGACCGAAAGGCGAGTGAATAGTGGAGGTGCCACGATTAGTACCTTAGGAGAAGCATTATGAAAATTTTTCCCTTTCTTGGTTTACACAAACTTCGGAGGTTGGCATACTAGTACATAGCCCAAATAAAAAGTCTGAACATCCGTACCTTGGCGCTGTGGAGGTGCCTTCCTGGACTAGTGGCTGGTGGATGAAAATCTACAAAACAGCTGCATTAGTAAGTATGAAATCCAGGAGATCAGAGGAACAAACATAGAGGGCACGTTGGATTCTAGGCATTCTAGGCCTATCAACGTCTTGAGGCCACAGGGACGCCAACCCTGTAGGACCTGAAGATACCCCCCCTACGGGATATCATTAGGACCTGAAGAGACCCCCCCCCCCCCCGGGATATCATTATTATGAATATCAACTATTCATTAACCTTGTTTGTTATGTATCATATTTATATCTATGTTTTTTGTAAATCTAAACATTGTAACAAAAAATGAGTGAAAAATAGTGAATTGTCAGCTGTTTTTGGAGCCTCTTTTGAACATCACTGGATCATCTATAACCTGGGAAAGAATCATTAACCATCATTATCAAGTCAGCCATCATACCACCATCCTCCAAATTTTCTCTCAACTGTTGTATCTTGAATCATCAGATGTAGAATTCTAGTTGTCTCTTCTTTTGTTAGTAAAAAACAAGCAGAGTGTGGAATGTTCCTTATAAATCACTTGGGGCTCTGTGGGATACCTATCAACGCGGTATTTAGCCACTGGATTTTGGCTACCTCTGGTAACCACCTGTTCACTAGCTAAAGATCTTTCAATTCTGGTGAGATCTAATTATCCATTTTCTTCAAATGTAAGGTGTTTTGGTTGTACTTCATCAATTTCTTCTCTCCATCAATTTCTGGAGTCTAGCTTCTTTCATCTTATTGTCTTTCTTCACCTTAATCTTTTGAAACTTCGGGGAATAATATTATCTGTGTTACAGTAAATCTCAATTTCTGTCCAACATTATCTTGGTACTTTGTTCGTCTTTTTTTTTAAATCTTCATCAAGAGGCCACTTCAACTTGAACCTAACTTCAAGTCGACATCAACACACGAGGGGACCTGTTATTTGACTACCTGGTAGCCAATGATTTATATTTGGCAAACCGGGGAAACAAACCAACATTTGTAACCTCATCCAGGAAAGAAGTTCTCGACATTACCATCACAACCCCTCTGCTTGAAAGAAAAATTGAAAAATGGTTCGTATCCGATATCCCCTCCTATTCTGATCACATGTACATTGTCGTGGTAATCCAAGGTTTGGGTAAAACACGACAAGTACATAGAGATCCTAGGAAAACGAACTGGAAGAACTACAAGGAGGAAGTAGAGGGCAGGTTGAGAGAAATTCGGACCAAAATACACAATAACAATGATATCGAGGCCCTGGCGGAAGAGCTGGAAAGCGCTCTACTCGCCTCATACAACAATCACACCCTGACAACAACTGGGCCCTCGCCAATCCAGGTTTCCTGGTGGAATACGGAACTAGAAGCTGTCAAACGTGAAACTGGCAAACTGTACAACAGAGCCAAAAAGACCGGCTATTGGGATGATTACAAGACCAAATTAGCTGAATATAGGAAACTTATTAGAATAGCAAAAAGGGAAGCATGGAGGAGGTTCTGCGAAGAGGTAGAAAGTGCCTCTGAATGCGCCAGACTCCAGCGAATCCTTGCTAAAGATCCTATCAATCCAATTGGAACACTCGTGAAACCAAATGAGACCCACTTCCCTGGCTGTTTAGTAATAAATGCTCTAGTTAGAGACTCTGACCCACCAGCCCGCACTAATGGCGGGAAATCCTCTCCCTTAGACTGGGAAGTGGCAAAGAGTGTAGTCACCAAAGAGCGAGTGATGTGGGCCATCAACTCATTTGACCCCTATAAATCACCTGGCCCAGACGGCATCATCCCGAAACTTCTACAAGAAGGGGGGGACAATGTCGTTAGGATACTAGGTGCTCTCTTTAGGGCGAGCCTGGCAACAGGCACGATCCCCAGAAGATGGTGTCAAGCAAGGGTCATATTTTTGCCAAAGCCAGGGAAACCTTGGTACAACCAGGCAAAAGCATTTAGACCCATCTGTCTGACATCCTTCAATTTGAAGGCGTTGGAAAAACTTGTCGATAGACACTTGAGGGAAACCTCCTTAATAGAGAGGCCCATTCACCCCAATCAATTTGCCTATCAACAAGGCAAATCCTGTGAAGCCACATTGCACCACCTAGTCACCAGGGTGGAAACTGTGCTGGCTGACAAGGAATTTGCAATAGGAATATTCTTGGACATAGAGGGGGCATTTGATTCAACCTCAGTAACCTCCATTATAAGGGCTACTCAAAGGCACAATATAAACAACACCATATGTAGGTGGATAAAAACTATGCTTACGAGTAGAACGGTAAATGCTGAGCTCCTTGGGGAATCAGTGGAGGTGTCTGTGGCGAGGGGCTGCCCGCAGGGGGGGGGGGGGTACTCTCCCCACTGTTGTGGAACCTCGTTGTGGACTCTTTACTTGAACAACTCAACACACTCGGCTTTTACGCTCAAGGCTACGCCGACGATGTGGTCATCCTGATTAGGGGACCATTCGTTGGAGTAGTCTCAGATCTGGCTCAGTCAGCTCTGAAAGTGGTGGAGGATTGGTGTGGCACTGAGGGCCTAAATGTAAACCCCAACAAAACCACACTTGTAACCTTTACCAGAAAAAGAGATTTGAGGGGCCTTTCAGAACCTCTTCTCTTTAATTCAAGGGTGCCCTTTCAACGTGAGGTCAAATATCTGGGTGTATACCTGGATACAAAACTCACCTGGAATAAACACCTAGGATACATTGCAAACAGATGCAAAGGAGCCCTCATGTGCGCTAAGCGTACATGTGGGAAAGTATGGGGGCTTCAACCGCGGATGGTCCAGTGGATTTACACCGCCATTGTTAGACCCATAATAACGTACTGTTGCGTTGTGTGGTGGCACAAGGCGAGTCAGGTGGGAGCACGACGAACTCTCACCAGCATCCAGCGACTGGCCTGTCTAACCATCACCGGAGCAATGCATGGTACACCCACAGCAACCATGGAGGTTTTACTGGGTCTACCCCCAGTGGATATCTTCATACAAGGTGAGGCCATTATGGCCTCCCTGAGACTGAAATGGAATGGCTCTTGGCGGACAACCCCTCACCGAGGTCATACCAATATATTGGAACTGATACAAGAACCACTACTCGACATGGTGGCCGATATCATGCCCAAAACTCTCTCCCAACCCCATCTCTACACGTCAATCATTACAAGAGAGGGGCTATGGGAGAACAATTGCTGCTCCAATGACATCATCTGGTTCACAGATGGGTCAAAAATGGAAGCAGGAACTGGCGCAGGAATACATGGTGCCAAACCCAGGTGGAACACTTCGTTTCCACTTGGGCAACACACCTCTGTATTCCAGGCAGAAATTGTGGCAATCGAGGCAGCAGCTGTGGAGAGTCTTAGGAGGGGGCATAAAAATGCCCACGTCCGCATCCTTTCTGACAGTCAAGCGTCGATAAAAGCACTAACGGCTCCAACCATCTCGTCCCGAGTGGTATGGTGCTGCATGCAAACCCTCAACAACCTAGCCAAACACAACCGGGTTCGCCTGGAGTGGGTGCCGGGGCATAGAGGCATTATTGGTAACGAAAAGGCTGACGAGCTCGCGAGAAGGGGCTCCCAAACCCCATTCGTAGGGCCTGAGCCAGCAGTCGGTTTACCAAAAACCACCTTCAGAAAAACCATCAACACGTGGGTCAACCAACAAACCGCTAAAAGATGGGCCAATATTGAAGGACACACCCACAGTAAACTTATGGTGGCTGAACTCAACACCAAAATTACTGAGGGGCTACTTAGGAAAAACCGTAGGGAACTAAAAACACTGGTTGGCCTCATAACCGGTTTTGCACCCCTACGATTTCACCTACATCGCATAGGGGTCACACAAAACTCAACCCTGTGCAGACTATGTGAGGAGACTGACGAAACGGCATCCCACATAATCTTTGAGTGCCCTGCACTCACCCATCGCAGAATTGAGCTCTTTGGGGCCCAAACCCCGATGAGCTCCATTCCGAGCGAACAATTAATCAAGAGCCTACCACCCCTCATCAGGGGGCTGAGTCTCTTTGATTAAACAAAAAACTCTCAGGAAAGTACAATAAGCCAACAGGCTTCCGTGCTGGGGGCTCAAAACCCCCGCCCTGAAAGTTTTCTCCTACATCTACATCTAACTTCAAGTCACATTTTTGTTAAATCAGATCTTATTGTGACTAATGTACTAAAGTCAAACTTATATCATCACTTTTTGTTCTTTTATTTTTCCTCACATATCACAGACTAACTGGTAGCACAATCATTATTCACAATTACCTACTAACCCTTTACTGGTACGGTGGGGGTCAGATCCGACCCGAGCGTTGGTTGTTCGATTCCCCTCGCCCCCCACCACTTCAAAGGGGTCTCTAGTGGCCAGGTACCCTACCAGTCGGTACCGTGGAAGGCGCCAAGACAGCCGCAGCTCCGTGGTAATTGCCTTTTGCTTCCCTAATCTCTGTTTTTCGGTAATACCTCTTGTGTCGGGTCGCATCCGACCCGACCGTACCAATAACGTGACCGAATTCACTGTGTAAGAATTTATTAATTTTTGCAGTTCAGACTTCAAAATGGCTTTCAAACCAATGCATAGCAAGCCTAAGGAGTTATTAGATGAGTTACTTCGTCTACAGGCCAGGGATTCCGACAATGAAGAGGAGGGAAACCTTGCTTTTGAGGAAATTGTCTCGGAATCGGAGGACGAAGTTCTTGTGAATAGTGACATTGAAGATGATATTTTTATTGTTATGAGACGTCTGAAAACTCCGCTAGTGAAGAAGAACAAACTGATGTTGAAAGTATCGTAGATGATAGAGATTTCGAGTTGGGAAAAGACAATGAAACAATATGGACTAATAAGCTAAGCAGCTGAGCTGAGCTGAGCTTCTAAGTTCTCAAGAACACCTCCCACGAATTTTACACACCTGCCCGGGCCTAAAGGGGATGCACGAGGAATAACGGACGAAGAAAAGTTATTCTCACTCTTCATCAGTGATGAAATGATTCAAACAATCATTTGTCATACCAACACTGAGATAGCGTGCGAATTTTGTGCCAAATGCAATTCATGCGTCTGTGGTGAGCAACAAGTAGTATCATCATGTGCTAAATGTTTTATTGATTGCCATAGTGATAATGAATCGTGATTTATCCATTCGACTGGCAAAAATGTATGTTTATTTCTTTTTATATAGTTATTTATATCCTAGAATTGTATCGCTAGTCTTTCCACTAGTTTACGAGCTTATTCGAATGTGATGAGAAAGTTAGTCTGATTTGCTATTTTCAGTACAATTTATTGTGTTATAGTGGTTATTATTTATTTGATAATGATTTCCTTTTGTGGAAATTGTGCTAAAATTGATTCCTAGTAGAAATAAGTGAATATTTTGCGTTTTCATTTTCTTCAGTATGGCTGGTGTTGGCTGCCTACCATTTCTGATTTTTGGAATTTGACACTTTTTCGCATTTTTGCATTGTTTTTGGAGATAATGTTTCATATTGAGTTCCTAGAGTTTTTCCACTAATTAAATTTAGTGATTTAATTATATACTAGTAAGTAACAATAAGATTTACATTTGCGCAAGATTATATTTTTCATAAAATCCTCAACTTATTTTCTATTTTCGTTTTTTACTCATAGTACCTGACATGGATACCAATAGAGATTATGATTCATTAAAATGCTTATTGTGCAATTTTTGTTGCCTAAGACCCCAATAATAGTAGGTAGGGTCGGATGCGACCCCACCGTACCTTGTATGTCTCCCCAAACCACCGTACCAGTAGAGGGCTAAAAATACAGTCCACTTGAAACCTTAGGAGTAACAGTGTGCTGTATGACATTCATAGGTTTATTAACTCCACTTTCTATATGCACTGGAATTCAATTTTACCTATTATTACCCAAGATTGCCTATCATTACCTATCAATTTTACCACTGTTATTACAATACAATAGGATCATAATTCAACTTCAAACAATTTATTCAATTATTCTGAAAGAACAATTCAGGGTAGGAGGTAATAGTTGTTCACGCATAGTTCTGGGGACTCCCACTGGAATAGGCTTGTCCATTAGCAAACAGGCTCGCACCCCACTCTGCTCTGCTCACAGGAGACAATAGTTTAATTTAATTTTGATAAAACATGAGTTCACTCCTGGTTACTGCCTCGCATATTTACATATGTTTCCTCCGCATTTCTTAAAAGCATATACCTACAATATACATATTTCGATATTCGCACATTATATCACTTTTAACTGTGTTGAAGTAAAACGGATTAGTTAGATCTTCCCATAGATGCAACTGCGAAACTCGCTTTGGGAGAGGAAATCTCAGTCTAACCACTATGACAGAGTATTCAGACAAGCAGTTAAATTCACCAACTTAAATTTTTCTTTCTGAAATTTCCTCCCCTTTATTTACCATATCACACCACCACTTCCTTGAAGTAATACTAAGTCGTTATCGGCATATCAAGTAATCAGACCTGTGGTGAGTATAATTTCCTGATATTATTGTTAAATCCAATTGTTTTTCCTGCTGGTCGTTTGAAATAGGTTTTTCAATTTTTCCATGCACTCACATTGACGAATACAATTATCATATCATTTTGCCATTTACTGCTTAATTTGTATGCACCTGTTGGGTCATACCTATCTAGGCCTATTTTTTTATCATTATGATGAATTGTAATTTGTAAGAGAAATGAAATACCGTTACTGAAAATAACTTGTATGACCATAAATTGGTCGATTCAGTCCACATTCTGAAAGTTAAAGAACGAATAGAATAGATAGGTAAAGAACAAAAGCAAATATTTAATTTCTACTAACGATTTCAACAAAGTTGGCTAGAAGCAATAAAATGACATACGAATTCAATTTGGCTAACTTACTAGGAGGTGGAGTTTGAGCACAAGTTTCATCTTCATTTTCTTTCTCATTGTTATTTTTCTCCAACTTTGGCATCCTTTGGCGCTCAGGTCGAGAAGGAATGGTGCTAGCCAATACTGGTTTTGATTCCCCAGCATCCAACATTCTACTTGGTTCATTGTCTAAAACCACAAATTAGGAAAAGTTCAAGTAAGGTCAGCATCATACATGTTAGTTATTAAATAGCATTTTTCTCCTTAATAATTAATAATGAATAATTGTTATTCATAACTACGTTCAATTCAAACTTTGCCCCACTCATTTTAGAAATTTTCTTGTGAACTGTTTTTAGATTTAATTAAGATTGTTTTTCCACTTTTTTCTTTTCATTTCAAATTCGGCAATAGATGATGATTAAATGAAATAATCATTATAGGCAATAATTCTTTGTTAACAGTGTAGACAAATTTAGAATATAATTATTTATAAATTTTTATTTTTATTTTTATTATTTATAAATTATTTTGATGTCAAAGGGAAAACATGTTTGAAAACCTTGTTAGACTAGGAAACAAACAATAAAATGAGAAAATTGGAAAAATATACTCAATTACGCTTGCAGGCCAGTCATATTGTACCTCGGTAAAGGTGGGTTTGTTTTTTATACTGTTTGGTATGATCCCAAGTATTTGTCCCTAAATTTCCAGTTACAAACGACCGTTGCTTGCTTCATTGGAAGAAGAGAGAGTTGAGAGAGCAACACCAGTTGCTAAGTTAATTGTGAAAACTTGTCACCCCAATTACCAAAGCCGATCAGCTTAATTACCCAAATCTTGAGGTTAAACGATGATTACCATTGTATCCTCAGTGTATGGAGCCTTGAATTTCCATATTTTAATTGCAAAAATATATTGTGGAAGATTCTACATTATTATAAATTGTTTGGTTACCAACCAGATGCAGTTTGTTAGTTTACATTAGATTCAATAAATGTTCAGATCGTGTTTGTAATTCAATCAGGTTGGTTCTTATTTACTAATTATTAATCAATCGTGCTACCTATTCTATTTTCTGTTCGTAACATTTGGTGGCAGCGGTGGGAAAGAATGGTGAATACGCGTTCCATGGCTCTTGGAGAAGAGGAGGTAAGAGATGAGGCTCACCATCACTCGACAGCATTTCAAGAAGCAGCTAATCCTATGGAAAATGTTCCAATTTCCGGGATTTTAGAAGAATTTCGACATTCTTGGGAGGTAGAAAAGGCGAACTTTATGGAACAGCTACAAGCAGAGTAGAATGCAACACTAGCAGAGCTACGTATTGAAATGCAAAATGACTGGTCCCAATTTTTAATTGAATTTCGCCATAGTGTAGCATTGATGTCTCAGCAGAATGTGTTGGGGGGCCCGAGCTCAGCTCAACCAGTCCGCAGCACAAGCATGTTCAAACCAAAGCCTTATGATGGGAGCGTCGAATGGGATGCCTACAAAATTCAGTTTGAAGCAATTGCTGCTCGGAATGGATGGGATGACCCAACAAAAACTGTGGCTCTTGAGTCAGCATTAATTGGTTCGGCTTTAGAAGTTCTGACACAAGTGGAGACAAGAACTTACTGTAATTTAGTGGATGCTCTTGAGAAGAGATTTGGTCACCGGAATCAACCTCAGAGATTTATGACGATGTTGCTTGCCAGAAAACAAATTTCGGAAGAAAATGTGACTACCTATCATCAAGCTCAGTCTACTCTTGCTCGTCGTGCTTGGCCAACTGGAGTGAAGGATAATCCGGCTGAAGAAATGATAGTCAACCATTTCATGCAAGGACTTAGAGATAAGACTTTGCGGGAAAAAGTCATGGGAGTTTGGCCAAAAACGATGGACGAGGCACTAAATGTAGCACTTCGATTTGAAACAGTTGCTCATGCGGCAGCCCAACCTCTCCCAGTGCGCAGTTTAACTGAGCACGCGATGGTGATAGACAGTGATGAGACAGCATTATCAACACCGGCATCTGAAGAGGTTCCTGTGAGAATTTCAACCCCTAAATCAAGACAGCAATGGGTTCAAGTTCGTCCACGACGGCGAGCCACTGAACAACAAGTGATGTGCTGGAGATGCTGTGCCCAAGGACATTTGGCTAAATTCTGCCCTTTTCCACCAGCAGGGGTCATTTTACAACGTGAGACTGGCTCAAACCCACCACAAATGGGTCTCTGTAACCCGTACGCTCAGTCCCCTGGCTGGCACCCCCCTAAGTATCTTGAATCACAACATTCCCTCGGACATTCCTCTTATTCGGGAAATGCAGAAAGGTCGGACTGATGGGGCACAAGCCGATCAAGAGTACATTGCCCCCAGAAGAAAATCTCATTTACCGGGTTTCCACGAGTGCATCATTGGTTTTGAAGGGGAAAGTGTGTGGTACAGCCTGTGACACAGTAATTGACACAGGGGCAACAAAAACTATACTCAATGTAAACTTTATGAAGTACATAAAAGAACCAATCGCATCAGGAAGATGTCCATCATTGAGATCAGTTTCAGGAGAACTCATTCCTGTTCAAGGCGTGGTGATGGTGGACTTCCAATTCAAAAGTGGTATTAAGCGTACTCATCCTGTTTTGTTGGCTAAAATATATGAGGACTGTATTCTTGGACTCGACTTTTTGATCAAACACAATTGTTTAATCAATCCAGCTGGACAATCCATCATTCTTGATGGGAATTGTCTGGAGACTGATGCTGGATCCATTTATACTACTGTGGTGGATGACTTTAACTCAGATGGAATGCAGAAACTGGTTTCTTTGGATGAGTCTGTGATTTCACGGTGCGAAGATCGGGTAGCCGCCATGCACCTTCAGAAGATGATTGATGAGGGTATTGCAGATCTTAACGACCAACAGAAGGAAGAGGCAAAACATCTGTTTCAGGAGTTTTCTAGTATTTTTGCCAAAGGAGGAAAAGATTTGGGTACTATATATACCCATTCTATTGATGTTGGAAAAAACCTACCTGTACGACAAGCTCCTCGACGAATTGCACCTCATCGCTTGGAAGAAGTGGATAAGCTCATCCAAGACGTGGAGGAAACTGGTGTAATTGAACCTTCAAATAGTCCCTGGGCCAGCCCTATTGTACTTGTGCCAAAAAAAGATGGATCTACCAGGTTTTGTATTGATTTTCGTCGCCTGAATGACATTACACGGAAAGACTCGCATCCTTTACCAAAAATAGAAGAGCTAACAGGGGCCCTGGCTGGAAGTCAATGGTTCTCCACCCTTGACCTTCAGTCGGGGTATTGGCAGATTCCCATGGCTGCTGAAGATAAAGAGAAGACAGCATTCTGCACCCCTCGAGGACTCTGGCACTTCAAAACCATGCCTTTCGGACTGTGTAATGCGCCAGCCACATTTCAGAGGGCTATGCATGGAATCTTACGTGATGAAATTCGTTTAGAACGAGTGAAAGTGTATTTGGATGACATATTGGTGGATAACCCTAACTTTGATGAACATTTAAAATGGTTGAGAAGAGTTTTTGGTGTGCTCCAGAAAAAGGGGGTGAAGCTTAATCCAAAAAAGTGTCAGTTCTTTAGGCGAAAAGTGACCTATCTTGGCTTTGTTATCTCAGGACAAGGAATAGAAGCGGACCCATTAAAAACTGTTAAGGTTCGAGAGTGGCCAGCGCCAACAAATAGCAAGGATGTAAGGACATTTGTTGGTATGTGCTCATACTACAGATGTTTTATCAAGAACTTTGCAGAGCGAATGGCCCCTTTGTATGCCCTGCAAGATAGAACTGCAACATTCAAGTGGACACCTGCCTGTGACGAAGCATTTGAAAGCATCAAAGCAGCACTCACTGAAGCCCCAATTTTGGCCCATCCAATTCCAGGAGCTGAATTCATATTGGATACCGATGCGAGTGATCGTGCAGTTGGTGCTGTCTTGTCCCAAGTACAACAAGGATCTGAACGAGTCCTGTCATACTTCAGCAAATGCCTTTCACAACCAGAACGTAACTACTGCACCACACGAAAAGAACTACTTAGTGTTGTGAAAGCTCTGAAACATTTTCATTCTTATGGACTGGATTGTGGGAAGGCATTTGTAATACGAACGGACCATGCATCACTTCAATGGCTTCGCAATTTCAAGGAACCGGATGGACAATTAGCCAGGTGGCTGCAGCAGTTATCACCATACAATTTTCGAATTGTCTATAGACCAGGGAGATTCCATCAAAATGCAGATGCCATGTCCCGCCGGCCTTGCTTGGATGATGGCTGCAAGCACTGCCTACGTCAGGAACAAAAGTCTAAAGAGGAACAGGCAGCTCGTGTTAGACTCTCTACAGACATGGATCAGTGGGTATTGGATCAGGAAGCCGACCCAGAACTGCGATATGTGAGGTCATGGGTAGTTTCAAATAGGCGTCCAACTTGGCAGGAAGTTGCAGTTACAAGTTCATCCTTGAAGAAAATGTGGTCCATGTTCCCCAGTCTCAGCATAGTGGAAGGAGTCCTAGTGAGAGTATGGGAGAATGATAGCGGCACACAGAAAGTGAACCAAATTATTGTACCAGTAGTGAGGAGGAAAGGAATTCTGGACTACGCACACAACTTGGGACACTTTGGCCGCCGGCGGACACTGGGGGTGATTAGAACCAGGTACTACTGGCCGGGCTTACAGGGTGATGTGAAACTTCATGGAATGAGCTGTCAAGTTTGTGGTCAGAGGGGAGACAAATGGAAGATGAGTAAGGCACCACTGCAGAGTTTGGTTTCAGGAGTCCCTTTTGAAAGAGTGGCTATTGATATTGTTGGTCCTCTTCCTATTACTGAACGGGGTAACAAATATATAGTTGTTGTGGTTGACCACTTCACAAAGTGGCCTGAGGCCTTTCCAGTCCCTGATATTCAATCAGAAACAGTCGCACAGGGGCTGGTAGAGACTGTGATTTCTAGATTTGGTGTCCCCAGAGAAATACATACTGACCAAGGAACTAGTTTTGAAGCCCAGGTGTTCCAGGAGATAATGGCTCTACTGCAGATAGAAAAGACGCGAACAACTCCACTACGGCCACAAAGCAATGGACTTGTAGAACGGTTCAATCGTACTCTCTGGAACATGCTCTCCAAAGTCGTAAACAAGAACCAAAGGGATTGGGACCGGTGGCTCCCTTGTGTACTTTTGGCTTACAGAGCCACAGAGCACTCATCCACTGGATTCACACCATCTGAGCTGAACTTAGGGCGACATCTCACACTTCCAGTCCACTTGCTCACTGGCTCAACTATTCCTGGAGTAGAGTCCACTACTGTTTATGCCAAACAGCTTCAAGAGCAGTTGATAACAGTCCATGAGTTGGCACGTAAGAAACTACGAGCGGTAGCAGAGGATGTCAAGAGGCGTTACTATGTGAAGGCAACAGAACCCAGGTTCGCAGTGGGAGACGAGGTCTGGTATTACTGGCCACGCCGACAGTTGAGAAGATGTCCCAAACTACAGTCACCATGGGTGGGTCCATGTAAAGTTCTGAAGACCATTTCAAATGTTGTGTTCCGAATTCGTCTACCACGAGGCCGAACACGTGTTGTTCATGGTGACAAACTTTCTTTATATAGTGCTGCCTATCAAAGCAAACAGAAGAAGGGGGATAATGTGGAAGATTCTACATTATTATAAATTGTTTGGTTACCAACCAGATGCAGTTTGTTAGTTTACATTAGATTCAATAAATGTTCAGATTGTGTTTGTAATTCAATCAGGTTGGTTCTTATTTACTAATTATTAATCAATCGTGCTACCTATTATCTGTTCGTAACAATATTATTTAATGATTTTGAACATTCAAGTTCAACACTGGGTTTCAAGAACGGCCACAAGTAGTCACAAGAGAAAAATAATGTTCATGAGTATGACGGGATTGTTTTCAGCAAGGCCCAACATTTCAAATTTCCATGTAGGGGCACAAGATCGCTTCTTCACACCAATATCAAAGAAGTACAATACGCCATTTCAAATTTCAGCTAGCAATACATTAGTTGAAAAGGTAGCCAAAACATCAGAGGTCACAAAGTTCCTATGGGTGGCTCAGTAACTTATTCTGGTTGATCATTTTGAATGTTATTGGAGTGACAACAATGACGACCGTGAGTCATTAAGAAAAGAACTATCTACAGCAGCTAGATGAAAACCAGTAACTTTTTGACTCGTCCAGCATGAATTAGTAATTGTCTTGCTAGATACTCGTATATATGCAAATAACCGGGTTTCCTATTGAGATGTAGAAACTTGTACGTATTTACTTCTTATCAGATGAGATTTCCATGGTTTTTCTATGTTGCAACCCTTCTATCTACTAGTGTCCTCCTTTATATGAGAATAATACGAATTTCTTAGTATGAGAAAGTAGGACTACCTAGGAGATATTCTGTTCAGGGTGATAAGAGAGTAGAATGATGTGATTCATTTCACTTCAATTCACTCCACACCTCAGGGCTCTTATTGGAAAAGATTTTCAATCGTAGTGGCTTTTACTCTTCCTCATTCAAAAATCTTTTCTGTTTGAACTTGAAAGAAATCCATTGAATACGATAAGAAAAGAAAGTGCTATCGTTGCTATTTTTTTATGATTCCATGCCCTGGGAAGCCACTATTTAGTCCAAACAATGATGAGCTCTGAACCCCCCTCCCCCAATCCACTAAAAAATATGGTTGCATACGTTGATTACCACAATGCTTCATTTATTTTTTTGAATTTATTTATTTATTTATTTATTTTATTTTATTTTATTTTTTTTTTTTAATGCCGGAGGTGTGTTGAAATAACACATTCAAACCACGAGTTTATTCTCGGAGCAACTGCACGAATGTTTATCGCTGAGCAGCCTCCCTTCCTCCTCTTGCCAGTATCAAAGCGACCCGGTCAAAGGAACCAATGATGCCCCTGATTACGAACAGAGCCGGTGAACCAGCAGTCAGCCTCCAGCAGCGATTCCTAGCATACTGTCTAGTACAGGTTCATCTTTCCTTCTCCAAGGATGCTATTCACGCTGCTCCCGTTGTGAGGATTTTGGAGCTTCCTGAAATCACTTTTTTTTTTAAACACAGGATTCATCCTATGGCCTGCCATCTTGAGAACCTGCTATTTCTCGTTTTGTTTCTTTGACCGACCCAACTGTGAATGGGAGTCACCCATCTTCCAAAAGCCAACTGTACATACCAGTTACAGTGGTTTCACCCATCTTTCTCTTTGGCCAATAATTTGGGAGAAAGTAATCATTTTCTGGTCTATTTATTTTGGCAGGGTAGTAGGCATTTGGCATGGGCTACCCTTTACTACTCGACCTGCTACCTACTTCTGGCGAGAACAGAACCCAATTTCAATCCCAATTTTTACAACCATTTAGTGGCCTGATGCATTAAGTTTAGTTAGGTTTATAGATTCCCTCCCTAGGCATTAGTTCGTAAGAATTTATCATCAAGTAATTTATTACTACAAGTAGGCATCAGACCCATGATAATTTCCCAATCTTACAATTAAAAATAAATATGAGATTTCGTTAATGGTGGCCACCTGATTTCCCTGACATGACTTTGTGAATCACTGCACTACAAAATTGTTTGTTTTGTAACCCTATCATCCATAGTTAGAGCGAGTGAATAATTATTCGATGTCCTTAAAGGTCAGAAATGGATTGCACGATCCTCAATGTTATTTACTTTTTTCCCCTTTTTCTATCGAGTCATAATTTAGTTTCTATTTGAACATATTCTTCGCATCAAGAAAGCATACGTTTGTCTACGAAAGTTAGCAAATAAATTTGCTGTTAATGCCCTGAAGGTTACCTAATTGTTTTAATTTCATTCCTATAATTTTTTATTTCATTTGTCACAATGTTTCGCTTCCTAATGGTTTACTGTTTTCCATACAAAACGTACCATTTACATCACTGACGTTGATTATCAAATTGGTAAAGGGATTTCCATTTCACCCACGAATTTTAGTTATTATAATTGATTCCCTCGACAAATAGCAGTGGCAATATAATATTTTTAATTTTTGTTTTCAACTATGGAACGCGACTTGATCGAGATTCCCCCACGCCCATGCTGCGTCCTTGAAGCTAGACGGCAAGTATGTGTTGCCTAAATATTGCAATTTGAATAAAAATCGTTGTACTTTTGGTGTAACACCAGATGGTAAGGCCCTTGTTTAGACTATAATTTAGAGCTTCTGATAAAACGCCCTGCAAAGTAGAGACAATAACCACGATTTTGAATTTTCTGATCTCTGTTTACAACTTTTGCTCATACTGCTCCAAAACTATGCATCCTAGCTGTTTGAAAACTATTGCAAGTTTGAAGCCATAATGAATCTGTGAACATTTGAGCTGAAGAACAGCTCTGTATGTCAAATAGGTACCAAGGCATAGCCCTTCAAAGATTTGGCACTTTGATGAAAAATTGTGACTTTCAACTATCAGCTGTTTTCAAGGGCCAACAAGGTATTTAGGCAATGTTAAGTCTCATATTACGTTTATACATGAGGGGATAGGGAATTTAATTAGCTTCAATATAGGCACTAAAACATCCTTGTACAACCTATAGGTCGCAAGAAAATGACAAAAAATCAAATGCAGTAAAAAGTTTTACATTTAAAATGGTGTTGTTCGGTCGTCAGTGCATTACTTGTATTAAAATTATTACAAAGTTAATCTACTTTCACAATGGCCAAACTGCTTGGATGCATACTTTGGGAGTATAAGAAAATAACGATGAACAGCCAAAAACAGCTGAAAATCACTAGAGAGAGGAGTCTGAGCACGTCTTCCTTATAATAATGGGCTTTAAACTCAAACGAAACGTTAAAATTGAATTTTTTTGGACAAAATGGGGTGTTCTTTAACGGCTGTATCCCAGTCTCTATTTGACGTACAGTAAGTTAATCACGCTCAAATTGTCATAAATTTAATGGCGCTTTATTTTAATTTTTTATTAAATGGTTTAAGCCGCACCTCAACCAGAAGGGTCATTATTGGCATTTAATGAAGTTTAATTTTATTATGGTGATAGTTGCTGAACCACTAGGTCATAGAATTTAGAAGCTATAATCAAAAAATTGTTAAAAAATCACTGTTTACCCCCCCCCCCCCCCCCCCCAAAAGAGTGATCGATGGTAGTTCGCATTTTGAAATTTATTAATATAATTCTGCAACTATACCGAACAATATAAAAAGCTAATCCTACATACATTCACAAACATTGGAGGACTGGGACTTTATTCAAGTAAAATAGGAACTTACCATCTTCCCTGAAACAGTTCTTCTTTCTTCGCCGATTGAGTCCAGACCCAATGGTGTTACTGGGGGAGTATTTTCGAGCTGCCGTTTCAATGCATAACCTTTTCAACGTTTTATCTGCTCCTAAAATACAATAAATTCAATAATCAACAGTTCTACTATGCATTCCTAATGAGACATGTCCACTGCACAGTAAAACACAAAATGAATGTACAAGATCAACTACACCATAAGATCACAATTCAATACCTAAATATTTCTCCACGTCTGCTATGCAAAAAGTCTGTCCTTGAGCACTCAAAACTTTGTCTATTAAAGCGGAATTTTTTCTTTCTTCACGTTTGAACTTGGATTTCAAATTCTTCCTAGTACGATTAGGGAAGTAAGTAAGCATTGATGTAAAATCTGTTCCCATCCCATGTAGCGCTTTATAAAACTTGACTGTTTCTGAAAAGAAACAAAGAGTTGGTATGTAGGTTTGCAATTCATTGCCATTACACTGATGATACAAAAGTCAGTTTCAAAATCGTTATAGTTGTTTTAAAGTTTCAACAAAAAGGGAAAACCTTCAAAACTCCAAGCAGTGCGGTTAAGATTGTCTTTCTTTCTACCTAGACCAGCAAAGTCAGTTTCATGGACCACAGGGATGTTCTCAACTTCTGATTCTTTCTGCTTCAATACCTGAGTTAAAAAAGGAGAAACAAATTATATAACAAACAATTATATAACAAATAATTGATCAAGATCTTACATACTTATAAGAAGGAAGATCAATTATATAAAAATTGGCATTTTACACTATGACTATTTTCTTTTTAGATAAGCCAAAAAAGGGCTGACTTCATAATGAATAAAGGCTGACGTCCAATCGGAAGAACATTTATTAAAGAGATCTGGCTAAATAACAGTCCTTACCAAACTTTCTGGAGCCAGGATAATTTGACCTTCATCTCCTATTTTTACTTGAGGTACTGGAACAGTGTTGTTTTGTTCATTATCGTCCCTATTGGGAATCTCCATTGCTTTGGTGTCACCCCTAAGGAACCATTAAAAAATAATAATAATAATAAAAATTGGTACTGTATGAACCAATATAATAAGTTATACCACAAACGACCAAAGATCTATACACTGGATCACGCCCTCAGCCTTCCCCCGCCCCCTTTTGGCACAATCACCCAGCTCATAGAGGAAACCCCTTTGCCGCTTGGCGCTTACTCAATTTTTTTTTTAACATAAAAAAGGTTTTTCTTCTTTTCGTTCTTTAATTCGAGCGAGTTCTTGTATATATTTAACATAATTGATGGGTTTCTATTTTCTCTTAAACACCTTATTTCCCTCAGTCTATTAATAGAAATAGGTCTAACGGTCATTATTGTAGCTTTTACATTGAGTTTTAATCAATATTATTTCTATTTTGACATCTACTTGTCATGATTGAAAATACATGGGTACTATGGGTAACAATACCTCAGATGAAACCAATCAACATGTGACGGGTGATAATGAATCAATTTGTGATCACGTGAATTATTTGAATATTCTCTTTATTTCTCCCTGCAATAATTACTACATTTTGGCGCAGTCGGTGGGCAAGTAAAGAGAAAGAATGTCGTTAAAGCTAGAAGATTTGTCGAAAGTGATCGGCAATGCAATTAAACAAGTGGTGGAAGCTCAATCAAGCTAGCTTGCCGCGACTCTGTCAACATCGTTGTCGGGTCTCCAGCTCCAGGAATTTTCACCGCGATCAGAAAGCAGCTTTGTTACGAGTATGTTATCCTTTTGATGAAGCAAATGAAACATTTCCGTCATATTTAGAACGATTAGAGAACCATTTAGAAATGAAAAACTTGAATACTATCACTCCAGAGGGTGGCAAAAGATGTGTTCAGCTGCTTCTCAACTACCTGCCCGTCAAGTTATACCAGATACTCAAATCTAAAACAGCCCCTCAAAAACCTAAGGAAAAAAAATTCTACGAACTCTATGGTGAAATATCAGAACAACATGCATTTTCAGTAAGGGACCAGAAATCTGAAGAGACTGTAACTTACTATATTGCTTAACTAAGGTGCCTTGCCTCTACTTGCAATTTTAATTGTACTGCATGTAAAAAATCAACCATGGATACCCATGTGAGATCACAATTAGCGAGAGGATTAAAGGATTCATTGATTAAAGAGAGGCTGTTGGGAGAAACTAAGAGTTCCCTTGATGAACTGACAAAACTTGCAGTATCGTTTGAGCAAAGTCAGATTGAGAGCAAAGAGATGAAGCAAGACGTTTCTTCTCGTTCTGTAAACAAAATTAGAAAAACGCCTTCTCAAAGGAAAAAAACGCGAATTTCCAGACAGCAGAAAGGCGGGAGGTGGTGGGGCTTGGGCTCATCCAGATGGATGCCCAGCAGAAGGGCAGAAATATTATAATTGCAATGGGAAAAATCACTTTGTGTCATTTTGTAGGAAGTAGAGCGTCAAGTATGTGATTGATGAGGAGACTGAACATTTGGAAAGTGAGGAAGTACAGCACGTGTTCAATGTTTCTGAAGGGAAGAGTACACAAGACGTTCAATTGAAATGAATAATAGCATTGTGCATTAATACAGGTTCGACAGCGAACATTGTCTCTAAGAAAATATTCAATAAATTGAAACCAATACCTAGGCTTTTGTCTACAAATGGATTTAAATTGTTCCCTCACTAGTCTCAAGTGCCTCAAGATGTCATTGGTAAGTTTGACACTGCCGTCTCATATAAAGATAAATCTGTGAAAGCAGAAATATTTGTGGTAAATGAGGATGCTAAATCTTTATTGGGTCGTTTCACAACTGTGGATTTGAACTTGATAAAGTTCTTGCACACAATTACTTCTGTCAGAGGCATTATTCAACAATATCCGAGCTTATTTCAGGGAATTGGGAAATTAAAAAACATATTAGTACACCTGCACATTAATCCTAGTGTCAGACCAGTAGCGAATCCACATACAAGAATTCCTTTTCATTTGAGAAAAGCCGTGGACCTAGAGGCCATGCGGCTCATAGATGCTAACATAATCGAAAAAGTGAGTGGCCCAACCCCATGGGTATCACCGGTAGTTTTGGTTCCCACGGCCAGCTGAAAACTGGGAATGTGTGTGGACATGAGAGAGCCAAACAAAGCTATCACTAGGGAGTGCCACATAACTCCTACAATGCGGGACATTGTGACTCAACTGAATGGAGCCATGTTTTCCAAAATACACCTGAATGATGGATATCATCAACTCGTGCTTCATGAAGACTCAAGGTATATAACCACCTTTTCTACACACCTCGGTTTGTACCACTACAAGCGCCCAAGTATTGGCATATCCGCAGCTGCTGAATTATTTCAGGTCACAATACGTCAACTGTTATCAGGTATAAAGGGGTCATGGACGTCAGTGATGATATTCTCATCTATGGTTTAATGGCCCAAAAATATTTGATACCTCCACAGGAGTTCAAAACTCGCGTCGTTACAACAACGGAAAATTTCACGTAGTTGCAACACTCTAACGATCTGAGCTATGAGGCCAGGATGATCAAACCTCTTCGACTGTGAGAGTTATTTTTCTGGAGCGTAACATTTCCCCGGAGTCGAATATCAGCCATTTCGGCTGGTTTGGGGCCAGAGGGATGACAAAGTGAAACTGCAAGCCGCTGGCTCAGCATATGATCCCTGGAACAAGTCAGCAGTCCAGTGAGGCCATTGTGGCAGTGTGTTTTAACTCAAGTGAGTGATGAAGTGAATGGTGCTAACAGGAAATTTGATGTTTACAGTCTTTTGGCTCGAGATGGATTTAATTAATTATTGTTTCGGATGATTTCAGGTCCTATTTCTACTGCGCCACTGTAATGACCCAAAAATATTTGATACCTCGTCAGGAGTTCGAACTCGCATCGTCACAACTATGGAAAATTTATGTGGTTACAACACTACAACGATCTGACCTATGAGACCAGGGTGATCAAACCTCTTCGACAGTGAGGTTTTTTTTCCTGGAGCGTAACATTTCCTCGGAGTCAAATACCAACCATCTCGGCTGGTTTGGGGTCGGACGAATGATGTGGTGAAACTGCAGGCCACTGGCTCAGCAGATGCTCACTGGAACAATGGACAAGGCTTTGTCTATAAGAGGGAAGTCCTATCCAGAAGGGTGTGGAACAATCCAAGCATGAGAAAACAATATATAACCAAATACAAATCCGTTCCAGACCAAAGACAAAAGCCTTGGAAAACAACCCTATAGTATGTCTGAGCGAGTACGTGTGTGGGTAGAGTAATTGGGGGTGTTTTATCTCTTCATAGCTTCTTCATATTCCAATCCAAGTTATGGTTATATGTCCCAGTCGTACAACAAGGGCATATGGATTTTAGGGGGAAGGCCTTCCCATTATGGCTACAGATAACACTGAACCTCATAATCCCCACCCATCCCATTGGCATGCGTGGTCCATACAGGGGTATAGCCTTCTTCTCCTACCACCCCGGTAAAGCTCACCATTGTTCCTACTGCATAAGAACCATCAGTTCCAAACATGGCCTTGGGTGCCATGTTAGAAAGAAGCATCCCATTAAGGCCAACACTGCAATATATATATATGTAGGAAGCATTGCCCAGGTATGCCTTCTAGCAGTGATGAAATTCTGTATGAGTTTTATAGGTAAACAACTTAAGAGTTCCTTGGGAGGGTACTCGACCTGTTCAACTACATATTTGACAGTGGCATTATTAGCGGAACTTTCAAGGATTCTTTAATCTTCCCACTTTAAAAAAAAGGGAGATCCCAGTAGCATTTCTGATTACCGTAGTCTTCACACATTACATTAATCTTGGTTCATAGTCTTTATGGGAAAACTTTTTTCGAGTCTACAGGCGAACTGTTTGACTAATTTCTAGTCTCGTACGATCTATTGACTGAATGTCAATATGGTTTTCAACAAGGCTATTCCATATATTCCATCTTCACCCTTACTGGTATTGTTAGACTGAAATTGAGAGAGCCTGGAGGGAAGATTCATAGATTTTTTGTTGACGTAAAATTGGATTTGATATACCTTACATCAGGGCCATTTGTTCTTCAAGCTTTCTTCGATGGGCATCCCCAACAAGTTCCGGTTGGTTTTGTGGAATCTTTAGGACAGTATGGTTTCCGCTGTTCGGGCAACTGGGAGGAGATCGGAGTCTTTCTCAGTGGATTCCGGGTCAAGCAGGTCTTTCCACTTCCGGTAGGTTGCCATTAATATTCCTCTACTTGGAGGGAATGAGTAGTAAGTTTGGCAGTTTTTCATCATCCTCGTCAGGGATTATTTTAATATTAATGTGGTAGATTAGTATTCGGTATTTAATTTAGCAGACTATGTGTTTGTCATCAGTTTGCATCTGCCTAATGTTAGTGTGAATGTAGTGTGATATGTTGGTTGCATTGTACCTTTATACAATACGTTTTACTGTGGGAAACATGATAATTACAAGAACAAGAAATGTTTCAATATGATTGTTAAGATAGAGTTGGTAAACACCCCCAAACCTCCAAAAATCACCCCCAAACCTGACCTCCAAATTTATCCCCAAATGCAAAAATGTCAAAGCTACCTGCTTCACACACAATACTACCATCAAAATGAACCTGTACGCGTGACACGAGCTGCTCATCAGCTAACATCTGAATGCACCTAAGAAAAGGGGATGCCCCAAATTGCGTTAATTTAAAGGTCAAATTATTGTGGATGTGAAGTTCCATAGTTGCAAAGAATGAGGAAAAATGCCACGAAATCCTAAGCAAAAGACCAGTAGATTAGATCATCCATTGAGAGAAGTGGCAGTAAGCTGAAATCTCTCATCACAAGATCATCAGGTACTTCTACAATCAAGGATTCATGTGCTAACATAGCAATGAAAAAAGAATCATATGAGTCGAGCATTGAAAAAATTCTTGCAAGATTCTGGAGAGCTTCAACTATCAAAAGCATACCAATAAATTGTTATTTGAAAGAATTCACATCATTAAATTCGAAAAAAGAAATAGCCCCCCCCCCCCCTCCCCTATAGCCCTATATATCTTGATTGATGATCAAAATTGAATTTATTTTTTCAATTTCAATGAAGATGCGAAGTTCCATGTTTAACCTGAACAGGAATTTTTCATTACCAATGATAATTCTAACCTTAGCTAGATTAGAAGGTACCCATACAATAGTTGAGGCCAAATGGTTAGTCGAATGTTCAACATACGAACTGAGTAAACAGAAAAATTATGAACAATAATTTACTTACACTTCGTCTTCAGGATCATCTGGGTCAGAATCAGAGAGATCAGAGCTATTCGAACTCCCCTCTTTAATACTCATCTTTCTGTGGAACGAACAATGAAAATCAACAATCATACCTAACAATATAACAGTGATGTAGAACACAGCAACACACAACACAAACTAGCAAACACAGTAAAAGAGAAAATACAGCAACTAAATAAATTGAACGGTTTGGTGGTAGTACCTTGAATAGATTGGTAGTTTTTCTCTACTGTACTCATGAAAAAGGTCCAGTCATGCAGCACTATCTTATGAGCGAATTTTTGTGAAATATCGTATTATAATCTGTCTGAAATGACATTGGGCATGAATTACGCATGAAGTGCATCCTGAATTCGAGAATTTCAGCATGGTGTGTTGGTCACACTGGGTCACCGGGCGATCTGTATTGTGTCGTGTCCGTGTTATAAGTTTCTTGTTCATATTTCTCATTTTACAAGTTTCTCGTCAATTATTTTGTTAGTTATTCGTAATTTATTTCGTTATAGTTAGTAATTTCTGGTGTTATCAGTTCTTGTGTTCTCACGTCGTTTATCGTGTTTAGACAACGTCCATCAGGACACCCATCAGCGTGAAGGAGCTACGTCTTCATCGGTTGTTTGACACACACACTGCCAAAAAGTGGAAGAGGGTATTTTTCTATCCAATTCGCAAAAGTAACACGATTCCCTTCAGTAGTAAAGAGTAAACATCAGTAAAATCGATAGGTTAACCAACCAACAGAAAAAGGGTCCTTAGATTGTGGAAGGCAATGTGCTGCTTCAAGGGATAGAAACATCAGAAACTGGGAAAATTTGCCATGAGCGGGTCCGGAGCCCAATGTCATTGCAGACAGGTTCAAGACTAGTGCAGGGACTAGTGCAGCGTTTTGAAATGTAAATACTTTGAGTTCAAAGAAATGGTTAACTATCAACTAACAAGTGAGCTATCATCTGTAATAACTATTCAGGGGTAAAAGCCGGTTTTTTTTTTTTTTTTTTTTTTTTTTTTTTTTTTTTTTAATGTAAGCACACCACTTTGCATTGAACGAATAAGGGACCACCAATGCCAAAGAACGTTTCAAATAGGGTACGGATTCCGAATGGTGCAAAATAATGAAGGAATCCTTCATAGAACCTAGGTCGGCCAAGCACCCCCCCCCCCCCCCCCCCCCCCCCCCGCCAAAATACAATTCATCCAATGTATGCTGTCAGTACTAAGCAGAATAGTGTGCCCCTACCTTAACTAGCCATTAGATGCACAGAGGGATTTCAAACATCGCAAGTAATATTTGACCCAGTCTTTTTATGTCTTGTCACTAACTGACAGTTTTAGAAGTCATGGCCAGTGGGGGATGATTAACAGGATTTTACATGGGAGGGACAGGGATGACGAAGGTGCTAGCCTCCCCCCCCTTCATCATTCTAGGGTTTAGTCACATCACTGTAGGAAAAGTAGGTTAGTTGAAGAGAGTAACAAATCTCTAATGTTTTAGAAAAAACTTATTTAAATGATAAACCTGCACTTCATCGTTCTTGATAAAGCTCCTATCCTCCTCCCAAAACATGTATTAAAATCTAATAATTTGACATCAGAACTTTTTTAAATGTATTTAAATAGCATTCATTTCATTTGTTGTGAATCTAGTTTTTGTGGACATCAAGTGTTCATATAAATGAAATTAAAATAATAAATGTAAAATAAAATAAATTGATTTAAAACAAAAGGATGAAAGTCTGCGTTATTATATAGGAGCGAATTATCCAACATGAAGAATAACTTGACATGAAAGAGATAACAAACACAGTTGTAGAAAAATAAAATAAATGCTTCCAAGCAGAGAGGCCACAGGAAAAAGTTGAAATACCGTAACAATTATACACTCTGGTGAATCTATCCATCAAAGGCCCCAAATGAAAAGCAGCTGTACAGAGCGCTGTTCCTTAGTTAGAGCAAAGTAAGAAAAGGTTTTGAAATTAGTGCTATTTTCTGGATTCAATTTTCACTTGCCTTGAACTGGATGGACTGCTAGAAGAACCAGATTTGGGAGAGTTTTCATCACTGTCCATTTTACTAGATTCCTTTGTCCTGGATGAAATTATAAAATTATAAATATTACATAATAATATATAAACCGATTTCTCCACAAACATTACAAGCCATGGATCAAGCGATATGATTCAAAATGCCAAAAATTATTTGATACACAAAGATTTATCAATTCTGTACAAAGAGAGGATAGCTCCTTGTACAGATCACTAGTGGACCATGGGGCAATCAAGTATGTACATGACATTAGCCACATCACAATCCATCAATAACTCAATACCAGGAAGCTATTTGCCCCTCCCTGACTTTATTTATGTGCTTACTAGCACAGCTTTGACTCCTGCAGTCTGATTAAAACGGCCTCAGTAGCAGGATTCGTTAGAATGCTGTTTCTTAAGAGCTTTCCTCTTAAAGGGTCTTCGTAGCCCAATTCGATAGAGCTCTACTTCTTAAGAGCTTTCCTCAAAAACGCCCTCAGTAGCACAATTCGATAGAGCACTGTTTCTTGAAAACTTCTCTCTAAAATGGTCTTAGTAGTGCAATTCAATAGAGCGCTGTTTCTTAAGAGCTTTCCTCTAAAATAGTCTACTAGGGCAATTCGATAGAGCGCTGTTTCTTGAAAATTTTTCTCTAAAATGGTCTTAGTAGTGCAATTATATAGAGCGCTGTTTCTTAAGAGCTTTCCTCTAAAAGAAAATAAAGGCTTTCAAGAAAGGTTTCTAAAAGGCATTCCTCAAAAAGAAATTGAAGGGATGAGTTTGAACTATGTTGAGGTACCACATATTTTTGGGACGGACATTTGGAGCACGACAGTAGGACCCAGACTCAAATACGAAATAATTAATCTCTCTTGAACCAGAATGTAAACAACACATTCACTGACATAGCGTCCTTCACTTCCTCACTCACTTGAGCAAACACACTGTGACAATCCCCTTGCTCGACTGCAACTTCTTCCAGCAAGCATCAGCAGACCCAGCAGCCTGTAGATTCACTTTGTCCTTCATCCAACCCCAAATCAATCGAGGCGGCTGATGTTTAACTCCAGGAAAATGTTATGTTGAAGGAGAACTCCCGCAGTCGAGGAGGTTTGACTAAATCAGCCTCAGTAGCACAATTCGTTAGAGCCCTTTTTATAACCTTTTTGCTCCTTGCGACGTTTGTGTGTATGGTCGCCCAGGCCTTGTGACATATATATATACGCAAAGCCTTTTTTCTACATTTCCTTTATTTCTGTGGTTCCCTGACCTCTGTTGGGGTTTCTTTGTATTTAATATTACACCCAAGGGTTGCTAGAATGCAGTAAAAGTTTTTTAGACATCATCCCAAATTTTGACCTGTGAACAAGATAGGATGTTCTAAGTAATTTTTGCGAATAGTTCATTCTTGTCCGACCATTCTGGCAGGTAAACGTGTATTTACAGACGAAGAGCAAAGGGGGATAATTTCTACAGGTTTTTGTGAGGAAGAAGTGGGGGATAGTGACATTTTGGATTTGGAGAATGTCAACTGAGAATGGAAGCAGACTTTATCCAACATTCACATCCCCTACCAATTTTGTTGACAATCCTCATAACTTTCCCTGGTAATGCGAAATCTCAATAATGTTTTCTGAAAGCTTCCACAAAACAGGACGATTTTTCGTTGGGGTAGAGCGTTTCAATTCAAGTGTGGAAGAACGGGTGAGATGGCAAAAATAATGTGGGCCATGGGGGTCTGCTTGGTTCCGTGATTTTGGGCCGGAGGCGTCGTGTGGCTCTTGAGAATGTGGGAGCAAACAGGTTAAAGAGCATTCCTCTAAAAGAAATTAAAGGCATAAGTTAGAACTCTGCCGAAGTATTGTTGGGCCATTATAGGCACAAAGAGGCTGGTTGGACGGGAAACTGATGTCCCGACTACTCCAGTATCATGTGAAAAAGTACCGCTAGTATCAGAAAGATAGTGGTAGCTGTGCTTTGACGTAAATTTCGCCTGTCCTATTGAGAGAAAACAGCTATATTCAGCTAGATCGTCTAATTTTATTTATGGAAACCAAATTAACAGATTTCGAAATACTGTTTTTTTTTTTTTTTTTTTTTTCAATTTCTAATCTTCTTCTAATCCTGTAAATTTCAACTCTTGGGGTAAATAGTATATGATGCCAAAAATAAAATGATTCTAAACTGGTCCAAAAGCTTGGGAGAAAAGCTTTGAGCAATGGAACGTGGAGGGGCTGATTTTTTTTCTAAGTTTTAGTTTTTAAACTATGCATGTTTCTAAACCAAAATGATGAGTGGTTTTTCTTCTTTTTAAGAATTATTATCATTATTTTATCTATTTACTTTCATTTCATTTTATTTTTTTTCGATCACAAAGGTTTATTATTGAAAATAATAAACCAAAATGATAAAGTTAACCACTTACATAGGGTTATCAGGAGGGTTGTAAAATATTAAGTCAAGCATCCTCAACTTGGAGAGCTCAGGGATGTTGGGGCCATACTTTTTAGCAAGGCCTTCTTTCACTTCAAAGCACATCTTTCCATAGGTAGAAGCAGTCAAGGTAGGCGCCCTCTGCCTGAAGACCCAAAAAATGGAGTCATGTATTTATTAAAAGTCGATGGAGGAATTGTTCATCAATGAGCGTATTACACACCTTGAAGCATATTCAAGTAAAAATGACTTCCCACTGGAAGAATCTATAAAAATCTATATGGAATTGAATATAAATCGTCTGCCAAGTGAGTATGACACATCAGTTTTCCCGTAGGTATTGAAAAAAATTACTAATGTCAAAAACGTTTGGAAGTAAATATGGGAAATGACCAATTATAATGTTGGTTAATTTGGAAGAAATTGGTAAAAGTACCTGATAACAATGATTATCTACCATTTAGCTGGTCTTGCCATAAGTTCTATTACAAGGAAAAATGTTTGCAGATACAAGACTACTCATGGATTTTAGAAATAGTGATTCAATTTTGATACTATGAACTCTAATGAGTTGATAAATTACATAATAAGTCGAAATTACCGTCTTTAGGCTACACAGATTTCAAGTCTTCAGGGCCAGTCATCTATGGAAGTATGTACGATAATACCACAACAAAATCACTCTAAAATACATGACTAACCTCATCTCTACAAAGTCTTGTAACAGAACTTATGGCAGGACTATGTGGTTTCTTTCCTCTATTCTACGTTCGAAACATAGGGTAATTACATACACATCATTATTTCTTCTATTCGATAATGTAGATTCTACTTGGAACTCCAATCTCCAATTATACTTTGATGGGAAAATATTTTTTGTGAATAATTTTACAAAGCTTCGTCGATTTGACATTACACATATAATTATTACCCCAAGTTTCCTGTTCAGTCGCTAAGGCTGAAATACTGAGATTGGTCTATATTTCTCTCCTCCAGGACACTTCCTATATAGATAAGATCAACATACATAATTTGAAGCACATCTTGGAAAAAAAAAAAACATTCAAATTGAAGACGTACAATTTTTTCTAAGGAGTGATGTGCTATACATATTGCTATTTTTTTAATTTAATAATTTATGCTGCACCTCAACCAGAAGGATCATAAACAATCAATTCTACAACCTAAAAGCTTGTGAGGTAAGTAAACAGATGTGGATCTTTAAAAATTGAAGAAGGATGTGTGTCTTTTGGTTTAAAAACCATATTCATGCGCAATTTTCTTCAAAAAGTTACACAGGCCATGAGCATAACTGTTTTAATTATTGTGATCTAAATACTATAATGCATTAAATAAATTATATAGGTAACACTGAAAAATATCCATTTGAAATATATAAATGAAAACCTTATCTCAGAAACGTTTTGGCCATCAAAGACAAGAATAAAAACTGCAATTCAAGCATTAATGACGTGCCAGCGAGGAGAGAAGAAACAGTGTGATAGATGTTGCCAAATTCCTAAGAAAGAAGCTGGCCACAAATAAAACAAAACTGTTCATACAATTTTAAAACGCCACTAAGATAGCTAGTTAATCTTGAAACTTCAAAAACAAACATTAATAAGGAGTAAAAATGATTGTATCCTCCCTTTAAATAAGCTGATTATCAAAGTAACAAGAAGTGAGTGCATTTCAAGAAAGTGTGGGAAATTCGCTAAACTATGTAATAAATGAAAACTTGTTGTTACAAAACATTGCATTTGAAATCAATTATACAGAGTTTACACAAGACAGGTCGGCCAAACTGTAGGAGTCTATTCTTCAACTAAATTGCTACAATTTTGGTCCCATAACAATTTTTTTTTTTTTTTTCGCCTGCTTAAAAAACGAGTTTTTCTAATTTTGAAAATTTTTCTTGTTATTTTGACTTTACGTCACTAAATTGGTCATAGCTCCATTGATACCAATAGAAAGAACATTGAATTTCCTATCGGATAGATGCCTCTAATTTGTTAGAATTAAGGTTTGAGACATGAAAAAGCCCACAGAAAATCAAATTTTATCTAATTTGGGAAACCTCGAGTTTTTCCAATCGGAAATTGAACTATGAGAACCAATATTTTTTCAAGATGCAAGAAAAGTAAAAACTGCACCAAGATCTCACCTTTCCAGCGGTGTAATCTATTTTACTTTTACTTTGCTAATTAGGAAAGAAAACTATGTTTTAATGTTGAACAACATCGTTTTTCAATAAAATCTTTTTCTTGAAAAATGACCTTCTATGAAAGTACGAGTTCGGGGCCAGTTCCTAATAGTTTTTTTTTTCCCCCACTGAATAGAATGGGAACACTTGCACCTAATTCCAACCCCATTATAACCAAGTTTTGCACTTCAACTGACAAATTTAGGCTTATTTAGTATTATTAATTTTATGTGTTTTTAGGGGAGAAAGTGGTTGGCTAAGAACACAAGCTAAGAAGCTAGTTTTACACTTTAACAACAAATTTGAGCTCATTTGGTATGATAATTTTTTTTTTTTTTTTTTGGAGTTAGCTAAAGTGTAAAACTTGGTTATAACGGGGTTGGAGAGATTGATATGCAAGTGGATTCCGCGTAAAAAAAATATAAGGTCATCAAGAAGAGGTTTCAAGAAAATCGTCATTGAAAAGACAATGTTTTTCAACATTAAAACATGGTTTTCTCTCCTAATAAGCAAAGTAAAAGTAAAATTCATTACACCGTTGGAAAGGTGCGATTTTGGAGCAGTTTTTACGGTTCTTGAATCTTGAAAAAATATTGGTTCTCATAGTTCAATTCCCGATTGAAAAAAACTCGAAGTTTTCCAAATTAGGTAATATTTGCTTTTCAAAGGGCTTCTTCGTGTCTCAAACCTTAATTCTAAAAAAAAGTAAGGCAACTATCCCAAAGAGAAATTTAATGCTCTTTTTAATGGTATCCTCAAATTTGAATTTGCACAGCAAATTATGGGAGTTATGTCTAATTTAGTGACGTCAAGTCATAATCACAAGAAAAGTTTGGAAAAAAAACTCGTTTTTTAAGCGGGTTAAAAAAACTGTTATGGGACAAAAATGGTTGCAAATTACTTGTAGAATCGACTCCTCCAGTTTTACAGACATGTTCTGTGCACACCCCGTATCACAATTACAGGAGATTGTAAGCTTAGATCCACCAATGCCAAGTTTACTAATCATAACCTCACAGACTATCTTGTATTTCTAATTAACGATTACCAACATGCATACTACATTGTACGATATAAGTATCATTTGTATGTATACTATTTAAAATATCAATCACAGCTCTTCTGACATTTCAAACATCCTCTTCTAGCAAACTACTTCATAAAACCTCTGGCTATAGCAGCCTAAATAAAATAGAAACTTAACATAAATAGCAATAAACAAGTATTGGCAAGCACTCTTGACAAGTTTCCCAACTCCAGTAACTATGCGGCATTTTCCTACACCTCACTCTGCACCATGACTTTGTTATTTGTTGCCACACCATTCAACTCTGGTATCTCTTGCTTGCAGGTCATCTCCATCATACTTATATAACATAGCCTACGAGGTTTGCTCCATGTCCGCACTGCCACTGACAACATGAATACAGTAGAACCATTGGGCTCTGAAAGCAGTGGCATAGAGAAAGAGGAAAGGAAGGCTCACTAGATAGAAACAAGCGTACAGCCTTTGACAGTAGCTCTACCTTTACGATACGAAGTAAATCACTCGCGACGAGTCACACAATACTCCTATGTAGTTAAAAGCTTGTTATGGTATCCGCTAGATGGCGAAATATGATAATATCACTCAAGGGCTTTCTCTATTCATTTGTTATCACAGTACGTTACGTAGCTCTCTATCCATCAACCGTCACATCTAGTTTTTGTTTCTAGTTTCTATTTTTCTATTCTTCTTTTATTTTTATTTTAGGTTTCTATCGATTAACTGCATTTATTCGTGAATTGATTTCAGTAGGTAAGTACTTAGAATATCTCATAATAGTCATATGTAAGATCCCCAATGAGCCTTTTTGACACACAAAGCTATGTTCAATGTGCACAGTTTCTTGATGCCCCGGACTGTCCCTTTGCAGACACAGAAAAGTAGGTACCTACATTACTTTAAGATTTTTTAATCATCAATATCTTTGACGTATCTAATGGAATATCATACACATCACGTAGCGTCACTAAAAAACTCTACTCTTATGAGTGATTCATGTAAACAATGTAGGTAGATACCTAACTACATTATGTAGGCACATTTTTCAAGAATTCAATTGGTTCATCACTATTCCATACTGCAGAGGTAGTTATCATTCATCAATCTGCATCAATTGTTCACTTGAGCCTCATTACTCACTTACTACAAAACACGTCACAGTGTGCAGCATCCCAGTATGTTAAACTGATTGCACATTATCGTGCATTCATTAGTAAAATTATTGTGAGCAGTCATGTATATCTTTGTGATATGAATTATTCAAACACAGTGGTAATTAATTGAGTAGGTATATGCTTGAATCCTTATTGTCATCGTATCAAGATTTGTCTTTTATTCCTTAACCAATTGGTATGGTACAGATTTTGAATTTCAATTCAATGCTTTTTTGGTTGAGAAGCACTTCTAATAAAGTGCGTCTGAAAACCCTAGGTATATCAACACTAATAATTATCGATCATAATTATTTACATACATGTAGTTATTTTGCACATGATATAAAAGTTTCTGAAAGGGTCAATACTTATTGAAATATTAATCTACATTAATTTGCAAGGAATATAGGTAGGCAAGGTAAGTTGGGTAGAAATTTAATTCAATTAATAGAAAATTGAAAGATTTATGGCTGATGAAAAAATTTGAAAAAAGGCGAGTATTATTTTATGGGGTTCTGATTTAGAGCACCATCTGTGAGTGCTATGGTGAACTATAGTAACTCCGAGGAGTATTGTAAAAGTACCGCCATGATCATGTATAGTATCCATGCATTACACGGTTTAACACAGAAGTGAGCCTTTCTTTTCAATTCTTCCCAGGCAGAAGTTGTCAACTCAACTTCCTTTGGGACCCATAAGTTGAAATTTTTGAGGCTCGCAACCCACAAGTTTCAAACACCTTCACACTTTACCCATTCACCTTCTTCCATCCATCAAATCCACCATTCAATTTGAAAGTACATTGTGTAGTTTGAAAAAGCATACATAATAAATGTGGTATTTTATTAAAACAAGAAAGAAATAATAAATAATCTGAAATGCCACAATGTCTGGATTTCACCAGGTCTTCAAAAAACAGTCATCACATTCAAGTCAAGGCAATGTTGAAGTATTAATAAGTAAAAATACCAAAATGTAATCAATGGGGTGGGCTGCTTATGCCTCAGCTGGAATGTCTGGTTCAGAAAAAGTCAATTTTTTCCTTCTTTTATACACGAGTTAATAAAATCATTGATTATCTAGAAATCAATGTTCCTTAGCTCATAACTGTTTCTATGTGAAGCCCGTCATTACGTACTCTAGTGTGACACCCAACATACTGGCATTTCAGACCTGTAAGTCGGAACATTCTTGAATTGCTCCCAGTAGAATACAAACTCCTGGAGAGAGGGTAAAACTTTTCCATATCCAAGTCCCTACAGTAGGTACCGCCAAGGGTACAATAGATGCATGTCTATCTCCGCTCAACCCCACTCAACCATTAAACATTCACTATATTGATGACCAAGAGTATAAATTCAAAAATTACTCAATACAAGAGAGGTTCAAGTAAGCAATAATATTATATAACAACAGGATTCACATAAGCATAAGCAAAACACCACATGAAAGAATGAACAGTGCATTTGGTTCAAAATCACCAATTCGCCAAAACCTAAGAACAGCATTGGCATACATACATACACAGATATACATACATATGCATTTCAGATTATGTGTCTATCTTAGGCCTAATGGTACTGAAACGACTTTGTTGGTATAGCAATTCAAGTCGTCTGTGTTGAAATGGTTCATGACACCTTTAAATGAACTGGGGGAAAAGTTAGATTGCAGTCAGTTTTTTCAGGCTTATTTTTTATGACTAGGTAGTCTGATGGACTCTAATCCCTTGTTAGTGTCACGTGTGGTGCTTACATCGCACTTGGGGGAAAACTATTGCTCTTTGGTCCTTCTTCCCACAAAATCACGAGAAACCCCTCAATATGCATTTTTCTGAATCACAATTAGTAGATAAGGTCCACTAGCAACTCTATCAGCAATGTGTACACTGCTGCAGATCAGTTTCGATTCAGGCATAGTTGAGTGTTAAGTGTGATTAGTAACTAGCGGTGTACATACCTCAACCTCCAAGCTGTAAGAAGTATGTTTTGATACTTACGAGGATAAAAATTGTAATTTCGTTCAAGAACAAGTGTGCCATAATTAATTGTCCCCAGAATGTCAAATTTAACAGATGGGAAAAACCCCCAATGAAAATAAATGCGGTGGTTACACCATAATGTGACCTACTTTGTGTTTGTGAGAGGCAAGATCAACGGGAGAGGACCGAGTGGTGCTCATCCAAATGATCTGTTTGACTGTCTGCTGGAGTAGCTATTTTAAATTCATAGGGCAACTCTGGTCCTAGAAGGTCTCTAAATAATGTGCCCCAGTTTCTTGGTGATGAGTAGAGGCATGCAATAGAAGGTTTCTGGGTAGATGGCCTTTTGGAGTTCGTTGTAACTTAACACGACTTAGTAGACTATGGGCGGAATTCATAGTCCTGGCCAGAGTAAAGATTTTTCCTGACTTCGGAAAGTAAAGAAATTTTTCAAGCAATTGCTCAGTCTTATTTGGAATTCATAGTTAAAGTTAAGTTTTTACTTCCCCAAGTTAGGAAATATCTTGACTCAAGTAAAGATTTTTCTTAACTTTCTCAAGTTAAGAAAAATCTTGACTTTAGGCAAGATTTCTCTTACTTGCAGAAGTTGGCAGCCATGATGTTGTGTATCTATATCTATAAAAGAGGATGTATGTATGTATGTATGTTGCCTATAGACTCCGAAACCGCTCGACAGATTGTAATGAAACTTTCAGGTATTATTAGGCATGATTCAAGGATTGTTCCTGTAAAGTTTGGTGCAAATCCGTTCAAAGGGCTCTGACCCAGAGGGCATAAAAGGGTGCAGTGTCAGGTTTTAGAAATTTATTTAACTACCCAAGCCAAGACCGAAGGCAGAGTGAGGCCGAGGGTGAGGCGAAAGGATGAGGAGGAGGATGAGGGAGGAGGAGGAGGGAGGAGGAGGAGGAGGGAGGAGGAGGAGGGAGGAGGAGGAGGAGGAGGGAGGGGGAGGAGGAGGAGGATGAGGGAGGAGAGGAGGAGGAGGATGAGGGGGAGGGAGGAGGAGGAGGGAGGAGGAGGAGGATGAGGGAGGGGAGGAGGGAGGAGGATGAGGGGGAGGGAGGAGGAGGAGGGAGGAGGAGGAGGAGGTGGGAGGAGGAGGAGGAGAAGGGAGGAGGAGGATAATATTGAACGTCTGCATAAAATGACAACGAATCCAGGGTCATTGTAGACACCAAAGGCAGAAACCAAAGGCTAAGCTTCCGTCCATCAAATCACCTCTTAATAACAGTTTAAAATTACGATCAATAAACAAATTTAATTTGGGCGCAGCAACGCTCGCGGGGGGAACGCTAGTTATCTCTAAAAAAAAAGGGAATTTCCCCGCACAATTTACAACTTGATGTAACCTACCTACTCTGTTATCACATCAGTTCTTCATGTTATCAGGTTGCTTTATTTTGTTTTTACATTTGTTTTGAATGGCGTGAGCGCGATAATATTTTGTTTCCCTATCCAAGTTAAAAATGGAAAAGAAAAGAGTTTGATTCAACGAACTCGGGAAAGTTATGGTGCGGAAAATCGTGGAATCTGTGTGTACGAATACCACAACCTAATCAAACCCAGATTGCCATAGAACATGGAAGAATGCATTTTGTAGAGAGGACTTTTGGGAGGATTTTACCTGTACACACATATTTGGCACCATGCGATGCAGAAGTGTACCTTTTCTGAACCAGAACCCCTCCTCCGAAATTGATTATCCTATAGAAATTAGGGATGTGTGTCGTGGACACAGGTAGGTACCTTATCTTTTGGGTAGGAACCTACCTACCCTAATTTCCTTAGGAAAAGTAGGAACAAGACCTGCTCTCTTCCATTGCGTTTTGTAGTTCATATGCGTACCTGTGTATATACATAGTAGTTTGCGTAGTAGTAAGGATCTCGAGTAAACTAGGAAAAGTAAGTTTGACCCGTTCAATAAATTCAGAAATCGGTACAAATATAGAATGCAATGGATCAAGCGCTAATGAAGTGAATGTGCAGTTAAAAAGTTCTACAGCTGTTACCTATTAATCTGCAAACGAAAAGCTCAATGATGTACCTACAACAAATATGATCAAATTCACTAAGGAAAAACGCATTGGTATGTACTCTCGAGATAATGTAGAGCCGCATTTCTAGCCGAAAAAAATCACTCTTGTCATTGTGCAGTAGGTAAACAAAACAGTAGGTAGGTACTCCGAAAAAATGTTTTTCCCCAGCAAATCTATGTTAAAAACAACCAAACAAACAACAATGCAACAAGCCTGGTCCTCGACTTTGTGGTCGTCATCTAATACTACGAAAGTATTGGATACAAGAATACCTAAATACTTATTGAATAGGGCAATTTCGAAAGTAAATAATCTTTCATTTCAAAAATATGTGCGAAAAAGTTAGTTTCAACATAAATGCAAAAATGGGGGAAAAATCGGTTCATGTGCCGAATCTTTCATGTTCCCTACGTTCTTCCGCCCCCTAGGTTTTTATATAAACTTGTTACTCTGAACGGCGAAAGAAACATTGATAATCATTTTGTTCTAATTTGTTGATCTGATCAACCCTACTCTCCCTATATAATTTTGATTCAAAGTTGATAAAAAAAAAAAAATAAAAAAAAAAATACTCCTGTCAGTACTCACAATACTAGGTACCTACCTACACCTATACATCAAGCACACGATGAACCATGAGACTTGAACGTTTCACCACCTCTTATATTTTCTTGAATATCAAACTCTTGCGCCACTAATAAATTTCAAAAATTTTCTCGAGATCCATAACTTCTATGAAAGCCACTATATACACACACACTATACGAAAACCCTTTTGGAAGGAAGAATTGATGGATTCTCACTAAGCAAATGCTCAAGGTAGCTTTCGTCGTGCCTTGGTTTTTCTGCTCATTTGAGGGGAAAAAACTTGAGCATTTGCTTGGTTTTTTGTTTATGAATCTCACTCAAGCGAATGCTCGAGCAATCGCTTAAGCAATTACTTAGTCACTGACTATGAATTGGTTAAGTTGCCACCAGCTACTCAGAGCGTCACTTAAGCATTTCCTTTCAACTAAGTGAGGACTATGAATTCCGCCCTATATCATCAGAATGAGCATTACCCGTGGGAGTAAAAAATGTACATTAACTATCTTTAAATGGAAGAAGATTCCATCCCAAGAAGTTTGACATCAACTGCACAGCTACAGTGAGTTGTTTCATTTTCATAATATTTCAAATTTTTGTGTGCTGGTGACATCAAAGGAGGATTTTGTGCAGATTGGATCACCATATCGACTGTTATAGCCAACAACACAATAACCGTTAATTTTTAAAATAAATTTGTCAAAAATCGAGATATTTTATAATGGTACATGTAACTGACATAGTTTCTGTTCTTCATTTTGTCAGTTCACCGTTCATTCTGTCGTGCTTCTTCTTTTGAATATATGATAATGAATCAAAATAAATTGACACTTCTTCAATGTTATACCATGAAAAGAACCTTCTTTTCTCCCATGGTTTTACCTACCCGGTTTCTTAGTGGTAGGTGGTTTGCTTCTTTGTAATATATAGTAATAGATATTTGTAGCATGGGAGAACATTATTTCCATTGAACAAGATACTTCCATGATTATTTAGTTTCTGGAAGAAATCTGAACCGTGAATGAAGGTAGAGTTGGCCACTCCTTGCCAAAGAATAACAAAGCTTACTCCAGCAAACACCAATAGCACTAGAATTGATAAGCACGAGACCTATAGCTGATTATCAGGCGGCAATTATTGGGAAAGCAAAATTGAAGTTGTCCATTATCTTAATAAAAATGTTGCCTGCGGGAAACTACCTACATCATCACAAACAACCAAACCACTATTCAGGAAATTCAACTTCGTAATTTCTCACCCCACTAAAATCATTCACCACTCATTGAAAAGCTCTTGATTGTTTAACCCTCTCACGCGATCAATATTCCAGTCTTCACCCTAAAGTAAAACTAAACTGATTTGAGTTTTGTATGAAAAATTCATAAATAGATCCAAATAACAACAACCCACAGTTGATTTGGATTTACTATGGAATGTGATAACTAAGGGTATGATTATTTTATTCAGCTTGTCTGTGCCATTTTGTAAGAAACCAATTAAGCCTGTGAATCTATCCCCACTTTCCAGTTTTGAGAGAGTTTGTTCAAAAGTAAACTTGGGCAGTCTTAGATGTAAAAATCTGGCAAATACATATTCCATCATCGGCTGCAGAAGTTTTATAGTGTAGAAGTATTTCAAGTTTGAAAGCAATACCTTGGCGTTGTGGAGTTTTCCAAATATACAATAGCATATTACATTATCTAGTGAAATGGTCCATAGAAAAAAGTTATTCTTCAAGGTTTTGGATAACAAAAATCATATTTTCAAGAAGATAGTAGAAAATAGCTAAACGATTAATAATTAAATACCTTCCAAGTGATGGCTTGAACAAGGGTTTTCCAATGAAGTTGGCAAACGATATTGGAGCCTTTTGTCGCTCCGCGGATTTATGAAGTAATGCTTGTAGTTCATCCCCTTGAAGTGTACATAATGAAGCCAGGCACCTTTTTAAAGTCTGTGGATTACAAGAAGAACACATGGTCGCCTTCAAATTTCTATTTTTCATGTTCTTGTTTCCAATAATCAATCTGCGAATAATTGAATCTCCTAATGCATGATCGTGGCGTCTAAGATAGTCAATCGCACTCATCGCATAATGCATTCTCACATCCTCTGGATCAGTTTTATTGAGTTTAGCCTTGGTTGACCCTATTTTGGTCTTGTCTGCATTTGATTTACTGGGCAGTTCCCTTTCATCCTTGAGATAATTTTTATCTGGAATGCTCGATGTGATATTGCCTGTATTGGAATTGACTGCAATGAGAGGAGCAACATCACTTGATTGTTGATTTTTGTTCTTGGTAGTGTCTACAATGGGAACGTCGTTGTACGATACATTTTCCACATCTTGCTCACCAAGCATTCCACTTTCAACGGTAGATATTCTTGTATGCTCATCACCATCATGACTCCCCAAGCTAACCTTTTCGGCTGCATCAATATTGGTAGGAGATGGTTCTTCAGAATCGTAGTACGTCATTGACTTTCCAATATCTTGTATTGATCCTTTCCTCAACATTTTGGGTGGCGGTTTAATTAGGGGATGTTTTTTTATAGCATCTATTCTCTTAATGCTCTTAGATTCATCTAGGTTGTTTTGTAGACCCAAATCTTTGGTTGCAGTCCCTAAAGTCATTGAAGATGTGATGGTCCTAGAGACAGACGACACATGCTCCTCTTTTAACATGTTAGATTCTGAAACAATCCCATCGTTTTCGCCAAATTTTAGCCCATGAGTTTGGATATATTTCTCTTCATTTTTATTTGACACTAATCCACTGCCATCTGGGCAAAGGGTTTCTGTAATACAGGAGGTAGCTAGGTGATTTGTTATCCCCAATTTTATTCCTTCATTAACGGTTGTAGTTTGTGGAATAACAGTAGGTTCATTTTTATTTGTGGTTCCCGATGAGGAACAAGGTCTAACGTGTTTTTTAATTACTGGCTTTGTAACTGGTTTAATAATTCGAGGTTTAGTTTTTTTACGCAAAAGTAATGAGGCATCTTTAGATTTTGAATCAGTAGGTTGCAAACTGTCAAAAAGTTTAGGTTTGTTATCTTGTGCAGTACTAGGCTGATCCCCAAGTTGTGTGACATCTGTGGTTGCAGCCTCTAAGGCAGTTGAAGGGGTGATGGCCTGGGAGATAGACGGCACATGTTCCTCTTGTAACGAGATACATTTTGTACCAACAATCCCTTCGTTTTCACTAAATTTTAGCCCATGAGTTTGGACAGGCTTTGTAATGGGATAAATAGTTCCAGGTTTTGGTTTTTCATTTAGAAGTAATGAGCTATCTTTATATTTTGAATTTATGGTTTGTGAATCGACACTTTCAAAGTGGTCAACAAGTTCAAGTTTGTTATCTCGAGTAGAATCAGGCTGCGTCTCAAGTTTTTTGAACTTTTGAACAGCACTAATCCCCTTAGCTGGAAGTTGAAGTTCAGGAAACTGTGATACATTCGAACTTGGTTGATCCTCCTCATTACTTATAGGCTTTGCTGAGGGCGTACTGGTTTCCTTAGACTCTGTTACTACAGGATCAGTTCTGACAAGTCCATCTGGTGCAGTGATGGTAGAAATATCTTTCGCTAAAGACGCAATCGGAGAGCTAGTTTTAGCATTTTGAATGCCAGCATCACCTACGAAAGTGGGTACTTCATTCACATTTACAGTTGTATCAGCAGAGCGTGTAAGTGCAGTTGCTTCAGCCACTTTCAAGCCCAAACGAGGTTTTATGCGAGGTTTCAATTTTGATATAAATGACATAATCTGAAACAAAAACAAAAAATTTCACTTCTCTTGATTAAGAAACAAATGAGAGCACAGGTTCGCATATATTTTCAAACCATACCCAACTCAAATCGAAGGTAGGTACAACTATTAATCAAATTTCAGGTATTGTAAAAATTTGCAATAGATGAACACCAAGATAAGGTGCTCATTCAACAGTTTTCTTCTTGTTTAAAGATAGTAGAATCACGCCAAGGGGTATTAAAATCAAGCAGAAATTGGAAATAATTTTTATTATTATTATTTTATTTTTTTTTTTTTTAAAGAAAACTCCCTTCAAAGAGCACAACACCATCAACTTGAAAAAAAGAATAAATTAATTAAAGAAGTGGGGAGGACACCCAGCTCTAGGGATGAGAGAGTTGCAGAAGGAGAAGGAGGAAGAGTGGGTTGAAAGGAAGTGCCCCTAAGGACACCATGGAACACTCCTGCCAAGATGCCCAACTCGAGTAACTATGTGGCACTTTTCCCACACCACACCCCGCACCATGACAAGGTAGTGGGAATGACCTTGATATTATTAGCCGCCATTCCTTTATGCTTGGATATTGCTTGCCGCAGTTCATTTCTATCATATTATAGAAACAGTTAGAACAATTTCCAACAATAACTGTATTTATCAACAGTTCAAACACAACAACAGGATTTTTCAGTGTAAAAAATCTAAACTCATTGGTGAAAACCAGGTTGTTCAAGTTCCTACACAAGTACCTCCTTCTTTAGGCCAGTCCTCGGGCCGTGTATCGGCTTTTGCAAGGAGGACTGCATGTAAAAGTCGCTTTTTCTACCTAATTTCACTCAGAATAGGACATAATTTACTTTTTGGGTTACCATCCAAGGACCTGTTCATTGAGGATGGAGTTTGGGGCATCGACTACAAACCCTTTTAGGATTATGAACCAACACCCAATCCCTAACTTTGTATGGCAGAAATTGTGTTTTCCGATCATACGCCTCCTTTTGACCCTTTATCTTAAGTCCAGCATGGTTTTGAGCAAATAAGTAGGTAGTTTCCAAAGATTTACGTAGTTGTAGGTTATAGGCTGTAGATAGGGGAGGTTTGGGTACAGCTGGTGTATGCAGTAGCGAATTAAGAAGCCAGATTTTTCGCCCAAATATGAGTTGACCCTGTCGATGTTCGGGGGGGGGGGGGGGGGGGGGGGTTCAATAAGCCAAGCGAAACAACAGTAGTTTTTCATCCCAGCCTTCTTGGTTTGAATTCACAAAAAGTCCCACAAACTTTGCAAAAGTACGGTTCATTCGCTCCACTAGCCCATTGGATTGTGGATGAAGAGCCTGTAGATCTCATTCTCCGTACTTCATACTTCTATTTCTCTCATGAGATTAGCTTCAAAATTTCGACCCTGGTCTGTGTCCATCTCGATAGGTATCCCATTGCGGCTAAATATATTTTCGACAAGAGCAGCAGCAACAGTTTCAGCTTCTTGGTCAGGAATGGTCACTGCTTCTGGCCACCGGGTGAAATAATCTGCTTCTACCAATATGTACTTTTTTTGAGGTATGTAATGGCCCAAGAATGTCTACCCCTAGTCTATCAATAGGGCCACCAACCATCATCTGTTGTAATGGAGCAGAATTGTGCTTGCCTGGACCTTTATATTTCCTGCACATCTGACATGTACAGCACCAAGCTCTGACATCAGAGGTCATTCTAGGCCAAAAGTAACCCTGTCGAACTTTGCCAAGTGTTTTGAAGTATCCAAAATGACCACCAGTAGGTTGATCATGACTTTCTCTCAGTACCTCCCACATGAGTGCTGTAGGGACTACCTACTGAAGCCATGATATTTTTGGAGTCGACCATTTATGATACTGCTCCCTTCACGTACTTCCAATTTTAGTCCAAAAGATCTGTGACACCTGGTTTCTGTGTGCCCCGTAGTTTTCTCGCCAAAATGAACTGAACAGGTGGATCTTCCCGTTGCCTTCCTCGCCATTCTTGATTCCCTAATGCAATGACTGCAACTTCCTATAACTGCCTATCATTTTCTTCTGCTTTGTTGCAGTAATTGCAAAGGTTCCCACATGCCCTGCGAGACAACCCATCTGCATTATCGTGAATCTTACCAGCTCGATGTACTATGTCAAAAGGTATATTACTGGAGGGTTTCTAGCCACCTAGACAATTGGCCTTCTGGTCGTTGAAAAGTCGTTAACCACTCAAGGGCAGCGTGATCCGTTCTCAGTTTAAAAACAAATATTGGTGGAAATGCCCCAGGCTCAACACCATTCCTAAAAGTTCACGTCTTGTGGCACAGTAATTTTGTTGTTGTTGTTTGCTGAAATAGGCAATTACCACTTCCTTTCCACCCTTCTCTTGGGACAGCACTGCGCCAACATGATGAGCATTGGCATCACAATGCAGGACGAATGGCTTTTCAAACTCGAAGAACGCCAACACTGGAGAAGTTGTTAGCAGTTTCTTCAACAGTTGGAAGCTACTCTCACACCGCCTGGACCGATTAAATTCAACAAACCCTTTAGTTGATTCTGTCAGTGGCTTAGCAATCTTTGCGAAATTCTTAATAAAACCAAACCCCTTAACTGGAACCAAATCCCAAGAAAGCCCTCATTAGTCTGTTTTCAGTGGGGGTGGGACAGTCAACAACAAAAATTGATTTCTCCGGGTCACTTCTCACTCCTGCTTCAGATATAATGTACCCTAGATAAGATAGTTACTTCTGAAAAAAAAAAAGTACACTTCTTAAAATTTACTTGAAGGTTTGCCCTGTCCAAACATTTAAAAACCTTCTCTAGCTTTGTAAGAACTGTGTCGATATAAGGGCCAAACACGATGGTGTCCACCAAGTAGACCAATGCAAGATCTGAGGGGTTGATGGCTTCCATTAGCCTTTGGTTCAAAGCTGAAGCAAAATGGCACCACCTTGAACTGCCATAACCCTTTTCTATACAAGCCGAATGCTGTCTTCTCTTTGTCCCCCTCCTTTAGTGTTATTTGCAAATACCCACATTTTTAGCGAATTTTCGTAGAAAATTAAGCTATAGCAATGGCTCCAATAATTTTAAAATCAAAATTTTTTCCACTGAAATCCGTTTTCAGATATTCTGAAACGAATCCTGGAGTTTAACGCTTTTTAACACACACACACTTTTTTTTACAAATCTCCCCTCAAAGGCGGAGGGGGCACACCATTAACGTTCAAAATTAAAAAAATAAATAAAAGAAATGGGGAGGACGCCCAGGTATACCCGATGCTGGCCCTTGGGATCAAGGAAGCTAAAGGAAGAGAATGGAGAGTGGGATGAAAGGAAGTGCCCCTATAAAATGACCACCAGTTCAAGTAAGAACCCCTCAGGACTCGGGTGGTGATACCACGGAGATCCTGCTGAGATGGCCAACTCGAGTAACTCCGTGGCGCTTTTCCTGCATCACACCCCACGCCATGACACCGTCGAAGCCATGGCCTTGATGTTATTAGGTGCCATTCCTTTTAACTCAGATATCGCTTGTCGCAGATCATTTCTATCATATTTACTTTTCTTAGCCCGCCGGGTCTGCTCCATGTCCACGCTGCCACTGACAACCTGGACATCCAAGATTATGGCCGACCCATCGGGCTTGATGGCAACGATATCTGGCTTCTTGCCCCGGTCACTCGGCATGTGATATAGTCTCTCCCTTTCACTGGATGACAAAGCGCCTGCTATCTGCTTGGCAACCGCATCGTGACGTAAAATGCGGCCACTGCGGGTACGAGGACACTGCTGCAACACATGATAGAGATTCTCATTTTTACCCTGATGGGCAAGGCAAAGGCTATCGATTGTCCCGCGACTACTCCTTGAACACCTCACTGAGGTGGCTAAAGTAGCCACCTGTATGGCATGAAAATGGCTGTAGTCTCGGGCCCCAATGCCCTCTGAAGCCCATTCCACCCACTGTTAAGAAATGGGGGATTCAGAGCACTGCCGGAGTTCTAAACCATCTACTGTCTCATGCAGAGCAGGAGCAAACTCAGCTGATGAGCTGGGCTTGGGAGCAGTTGGTGTCGCTTGGTCGCACCATAACAACTGCTCCCTGACAAAGTCAAGGTCAGCAGCAGTGCGGGCGACCTGCCAGCTTGAGCTCCTAAGGGCGAGCAGGCACTGGCGGAGTAAAGATGGGATGCTGGTAGGAAGAGAGACAGTACCGAGCCCACCGGCCTTGACCAGTGCATGGATGTAAGCACTTGGGACACCAGGTGGGAAGCCTAGCCAAGAGCGCACAGCAGAGCTAACTTCACGATCTAACTCAAGCAGCCTCCCCGCAGTAAGCCTGCCAAATACTAACCCATAGGTTAGCTTTGGCAGTAAGTACGTGCAAAGGAGGTGCAGCTTCTGCTGCGGCTTCAATGGAGCCTTGGTTACACGAGCTAATGCTCCACCAAGGTCCACACGGCTTGCGGCTATAGTGGCCACACCCATGAAGTCGACCCCAAGGTACCACCAGACCTCTAACACGGATCGGGCGGGGATGGGTGTCTGTCCTAAGACAAAGCACTCCTCATCCACCACCTTCACCTTATGTTGGCGGCTTAACGGGACAAAGGAGACCGACCCACACTTGGAAGGGTTGACCACTAGACCACACCTGGCTAGCTGCTCAGCAAAGGTGTTGAGGGCGATCTGCAAGCCCTCGGGGGTTTCTGCGAGTAGGACGACATCATCGGCAAAAGCCAATGCACCAACTCGCACCCCAGGGGCGAGATCAAACCCTATTTCAGATGGCAGCTTACCCAAGGCCGTGTCCACACACAAACACACACACACATAAACACACACTCACGGGCACACACATGTGTGTGTATTTGTCCTTCCAGACAATAACTCTCCTTCGGATTGAGATAGAAATTCCGTTCTTGCGCCAAAAATTCAAGCTTTCCAAATGAAAGGACGAGTTTGTTGGCCAGAAATATTTGAGCACATTAAATTGACTAAATTTTAAAAAAGTGCTGAAAAATCAATAAAAATAGCAAAAAACTGATAAATATTTTAGCACAATATTACTCATATGAAGTTTGTTAACTGTTGAATAGAACATCAACATTTTCATTTACAAAATTATGCTGAAAAATGTACTTGAATTTCATTAAAATATGCTAAAAAATCGATAAAACTGCAAAAAATTTATAAATAAAAAATCTCATTTTAAACGGCATACTATTATTTAGAACGAGTTTTTTAACAATAAAATTGGTAGTTAACAATTTCTTCTCACTCAAACTCCTCAATTTTCAAAACAATGTAACAGAATAATTATAGTAAGATAATTTACGAAAATTCGCTCATACAATCATGCTGCATGACTGGAACTTTAAATCAATGGTGCAAAACCATTTGGCTCCCTGAAGGCTGTCCAGTAAATCTTGAATGCATGGTAAGGCATAGGCGTCTTTCTTCGTGATCTGATTAAAGGTGGGGTTCTGCATGGAGTGCCTGCGTCGGCGTCCAGCGTCCCAGGAGACTGGGGCCGGATGCTCACCACTCCTTCAATGCATTTCTATGAGACCGCTTCCAGATAAGCATCTGGTAGCTGCGTCTGTACTTCGAGAAGCTGTGGCTGGAAGCGACGTCTGCCACGGTACTTTGGATGAGAAGTCGGGACGTGCCCCTTTGTGTCTCTGATACTACCCACATAACATTGGAGAGGTCTGAACCTATTATTCACATCCCTCACTCAGCCTACAGAGTAGATAAGTTCCAGGCATGCTGCATGGTTTATATCGAAATTATTATCGTTTATTATGTTATTTTGTTTTGAAATGTGGGCTTTCAATGTTAACTACTTTCCAAATGATATTCTCTAATTCAAATAAAAATTTGAATAGTTGGCTGTTTTGAGTTGTTAACGATTTTTTATCAAATATTAACGAACTTTGAGTAACTACGTTTTTCAGCATAATTTTGTGGGTATGATGTTTTATATCATCGTTAATGAACTTCTTTTGCACGAAATTATCCTAAAAAATACAAATTTATTGATTTTTAGTCGTTTTTAGTGATTTTTCAAGCACTTTTTTACAAATTTAATGTGCTCAAAAAGTGCTGGCCAACAAACTCATCCTTTCAAGAAAGCTTAATTTTTATCTCAATCCTATCATAGAATGACAAAAATTCATATATATTTAGACTCGTTTCAGAATGGTCCAAAACGGATTTCAATTAAGAAAATTTTGATTTTGAAGCTTTTGGAGCGGTTGCAATACCTTCATTTTTTACAAAAATTCGCTAAAAAAAAAAAAAAAAAAAAAAAAGGAAAAAAAATGCAACTGTACTTTCAGCAAATGATTTCTCAGTTTGAGAAAAGAGAAAAATAGATACCAATTGGCACCCAGCTAGTATTTGTCTTCATTAGGTCACCGTTTTATGGGACACTACAAATTTTGACGGTTTAAAATTCAATCCGAAAAATTCTCTGGATCTTTCTTTGTCGCTTTCAAGGTGGGTTTTCCTTGATGAGGGATAAAATTCTCCTCCCTCCACCCAGAAATTGGTGTAAGGTTGATTTCATGACTATCTGATTGGTAATTTTCGTTGAAAATGAAGTAATTTCAATGGATCAAAAATTTTAAAAATATAATTTTCCAGATGTTGTCATTGTGCATTTTCTTTTGTTATTTTTTATGATGTGTGCATTTATAAAGTATTTATCATCTCTCCAATGAATTGTGATTAAAAAAAAAAAATCGTATCTCCGCCAAAAAATCAAGCATTCCGAAAGAAATGATAAGTTCATTGAACAACAATTTTTGAGTGCAATAAAGTGCCCAAACTCCAAAAAAAATGCGTTCAAAAATCACTGAAAACAGCAGAAAGTTACTTAAAATAGTTCAATGTGTAATTTTTTGCAGAATATGACAAAGAAAAACGTCATTCTTGTACAAACTTAAAAACAGAAATGTATGCACAATTATGCTTAAATTTCATTAAACTGTGCTTGAAATCGGTAATACCCTCACCTCTTTTGCACTTCTACATCAGTCGTGATCTTCCTACCTGTTTATTGGTCAAACTAGTCTTTTGAAATGAAAATTGCTACTAGGGGGTTTCTGAGTGTGCTGAATCCGAATCTGAGGTCAAAAGTGTGAAATGCCAAAAGATGAAAAGTTTCCCATCCGAACATGAGTGGGAGAGATGCTGCTCCCAGAAACTCCATATGGAATCCCCCCCCCCCGCTTCAGCGTCTCGGAGATCCGTTTGGAAGCTGGCTCCTGGAAGCTGGAAAGCGAATGCTGGATGCAGACGCAGATGCTCCATGCGGAACCCCACCTTAAGCCTGCGATAATCGACACAGAATCTGGTTGATCCATCTTTCCTGGGCACAAGAACAACTGGTGAGGCCCAAGGGCTCTTGGATGGCTCAATGACATCCTGGCCCAACATTTCTTTGATCAGCTTGTCATGATGAGCCTCTTGTGCGAACGGCATTCTTCTGGGAGCTTGCTTGATGGGGCCCCTTTCTCCTGTATTGATCCCATATTGTACTACATGGGTTCTCCCTAGAGGTTTTCCATCTACTGCAAATATGTGTTTAAATTGCTGGAATTAATTTGCAGCCCTGCCGTAAGACCATGATTCATGGCTCAGAGCCATTGGCGGTCAATATCTTGAACCAGAAGGGCTGGCACATCACACCCCCAGCGATGCACGAATAGAATTCTATTCCCCTGAACAATGAGCTGATTTTTGTCAAGGCCTAGGCATGGTTTAGCTTGCTGCAATGAATCTAATCCAATAATAGCTTTATTGATGATCTCCACCACTAGAAAAGGATGAGTTCACAGATGTCGCCCTAACTGTACTGTAGCTTGAATTTCCCCTGATACATCCATCTTGATACCCTGCATAGTCCGCAGTTCTATAGTGGAAGAGACAATAGGAAGAAGATGGCTTTCTGCCACGTCGGTTTGCAAAAAAGACACTGTAGCTCCTGTATCAAAAAGAAAACAACAATCCACCTTATTTATCTTAGCATTAACAAACAACGTCCCCCCCCCCCCCCCCCTTGTTTGAATAGTACTAACGAAGGAAGGCATTCTCCTGCAAGCCTGGGCTTGCCCATTTTCCCAGACCCGCTCTAGTTTTCCTAATTCATATTGGGGCACTGGGATCTGCTATCACCCACTTGTTCACAGCCCCAACATTTATTGTTTCCAATAACATTTGTATCCTCCTTATCAGAAAAAGGGGCAATAGCCTCAAGCTGCAGTGCCACTGAAAGAGCATCTTGTATTGATGAGGGATGACTAAGCCTAATCATTTTCGCAAGATCCTTACTTCTTAGAGTGTTAATGAACACATCCATTGACTTTTAGCGAATTTTCGTAGAAAATGAACCTAATGCATTGGCTCCAATAATTTTAAAAGCAAATCTTTAGAAATTTTCTCCACTGAAATCCGTTTTGAGTTTTGAGACATTCTGAAACAAATTCTAGGGTTTAACGCTTATATATATATATATATATATATATATATATGTATATATATATATATATATAATTATGTGTGAGAGGGGGGAGGGGCTGCTGGGGTAGGGTAACTGTTGGTGTTTTTATCTCTTCGGAGCTCCTTCATATCCCAACCCAAGTCAAGGTCATACGTCCCCGTCGTGCAACCCGTGCACCCTCCAGTTTGCTGGAGGATGGCAGAATGACCCAATGGCAATTAGGGGGGGATGCTCGTGGCAACGAGCCTCCTGTTCTTTCTTAAATGTGCTTTCCCGTTATGATGTCAGAAAACGATGAGCCTCTTAACCCAAGCCGGCCCATTGGCATGTGGGGTTCTAGGGGAGGTGCTCGGGGACGCCCCAGGCAGGGGCGTCTGCCATCCTTTCCCTCTTCTTCCTATCCCTCATCCTCTTCCACGACCCTGGTAAATGCCCACCAGCGTGCCCATAGTAATAGAGCCTTTAGCTCCAAGCGAGGCATCAGTGCCCATGTCTGGCAGAAGCATCCTATGGAGGCCAATGCTGCAATGGACATAGAGCAAGAACGGCCCAGGTATGCGGCCCAGACTAAGCAGACGACACTAATTTTGTTGTAGTTGGTAACTTCGTGGATGACTGCATCAGCAAAAGTAAGGCTGAAAACTAGATAGACTATACTATATAGACTACATATACTATAGACTATAGTATATAGTCTATATAGACTATATAGATAAACTAGAAGACTGGACAGCTATAAATGGACTTCAGCTTAACGATGACAAAACGAAATGTCTCTTGTTTTCACCACGGACATCCATGACATCCTCTTCACCATTCTCATTAGGAGCAGAGCAGCTTTATTTTGTAAACCATACCTCTTTCTTGGGCGTAACTATTGATCCCCCTCTGAATTTTCGTCAGCATACGAGTGATCTGGCAGCCAAACTAAGCACAGCGATTTGCTGCCTCAGAAAGCTACGAGGGGTTACTTCCAAGGAAACCTCAAGGTTTCTGCAAATTTTGGCATTTCAATTTCTAGGGCTAGGTATGGCCTTTTGTTTTGGGTGAATGAACAGAACATGTGGGTAATTTTCAAACTCCAGAAGATAGCATTACATGTCGTAATTGGTGCTGCTCCTAATTCGTCATGCAGAGGTCGTTTCACTAAAGAGGGTTTGCTCACTCTCCCATCTCTCTACATAGTCGAAATGCTGCTCTATGTCCGAAGCAATCCGAAATTAATTGTAAAGGAACTCTTCACCCATCATTACTCCACTCGACATGGTGACAACTCCATGAATGTTCCGTTTCATCACCTTCATTTCTTCAAGCGCAGTGTTAGGTATAATGCCATAACAATTGCAAACCATTTTATTCAGAATCTTCAATCTGTGGTCTGCACCACTTTTACTGTTCAATTTTTTTATTCAGGAAGACTATCATAAAATATTTTATTAAACGTGAATTGTATTCCATACAAGACTAATTTAATTGAACTTTTATTGTTTTATATTATGACGTTGAAGATTGCTCTACTTGTCTTCCTCTACAAGTGTGCATTGGCAAAATAATTCATTATTATTATTATTAAAAGATCACATGAAAACCTTTGCAATAATATGCAAAGCAAAGTACACAAAAGAATGACATAGAAATATAAGAATAGGAAAATCTTCATATCTAACAAGGCTATGCAGTCATGACAATGGTTTAGTAATAATTCATGATGGATGGACGTAAATATTCACACTAGCCTACATATTGTTAATTAACTGTTGGTTGTTTGGGATTTCGCGACACCTGAAAAATGTTTAAAACTTCCAATATGTTTGTTCTAAGAAAAATACAAATATAATTTTCTTCCACTGTTGAAAATAATTGTGCGAGAAATTAATCTTTCACTCCCCTAAAATTCACCACATTACTCGTCTAATTTCTCCATCTAAACCTCACAACATTCAATCAAAATAAGTACCTATATGTGTCATCAGTCATAGATGTGTTAAGTATAGTTTCTGGTTTTTTACCAGAAATTAGATCGTGCTACACCCCAACTTTTTTAAACCACAATTAAGTAATCAAGTTAATCGATTTGAGGATTCTTCAAATTTCAACGATGAGAACGAGGAGGTCTAAAGGTTCCTAATTTCATCATATTTTTAAAATTATAAACCATGGTTTGAAGTAGATAAATCTCGTTTTGAAAATGGGGGACAGAACTAAAGTACACCCGAAAACTCTAGGTCAGTCATGGCAGGCGTTGACCACGCATGGTAGCCGCTAAGTTGCTTAGGTACTTCGAAGACGCCTGAGCTTACTTGTGGTCTGGAGCGATGATTGAATATTGCACCACACTACATCGATGTGTCAGTAGAGTGCTAGAATTGAAGGTTTTACCCCTCCTCACGAAGTAAATTTCGGAATTAGGAAACGTAGTTCACAACTAAGCAGGTCAAAAAACTACCCCCCCCCCCCCCCCCCCCCCCCCCAACGGGAAAGCCTAACCACAACATTCTTCCACACTACATACATAATCACATGTACATTCATAGGGGTTTTTCACGGGTTCAGTTTAAGGGTATTCTGGAAGGCTTTGTAGAGGTATGCAGTTCATCCAGTGTGCCAATGACCCGGACAAAACAAGGATATCTAACTAAATGGACGTCCTAAAAAAAGTGTTACGATTGTTACCTGATCGCTCTTCCATGAATTGTCACGACCGCTACATACCTATTAAAAGGCTAGAAAATACAGTTGTAAAGCCGTTTTACGTTAAATCGGAAAGAATCATGAACTGCAAATCGTTAGGACTTACTTCTATTGAGAGCTGAACAACGAATATTGACGATAATTTCTCAATCCCCAGCTGTCAAGTTCCAATGAAAATTGATACACAAACTTGTCAGATCTACATGCGTAGCGTTTCGATAACCCTACGAATAAAAACCTTCCTTCTTCTTCATCTTCTTTTAGTTTGGCAACCTACCTATTCATAAGTGCGTCGTTAAAGAAGAGTTAACATCTATCAAAGGCGTCCCCTTCATGAAGAGTTGTACCGAAGGGGGGAGCAGTAAGCTAATACGGCTGCCATTTTAGGCCAATCGCATGTAAGCCCCTCCCTCGCGCATCCCCTTGCTCCTGCCCATTGAACTACTGGGTGTAGTTCCATATGTGCCCCCACTTTCAAACCAATGCAAATCTATCATTAACCTGTCAAAAAAATGAATTTGTTAGATAACGGTTTCTGAAACCTCAGAAACTCCTCTTTACTATGGATTCATGATAAATTAACATTCTCCTTCGTGTGCCTGAGAAATAAGGAATTGAAAAAAGTGGGGACACATACAGAAGATTTTTGCTTGGAGAAGCTTTAAAACAAACATAAATGAGGTACCTACGCCTACCTAAATGCCTGGGAATTTCCTGAGATACGCCATTATTTTCAATGTTTCTTAGCCATGTGCTTCATGACCCTTCTAGTCAAGTTGGGAAAGTAAAAATAATTATAATGATAGTGGTATAATTTATTGTATTAATTGCCTGTCCTTCGTAGTCAATAAGCTCTCAATATTGTAAGGTATAGGACTAAAATAAGTAGTGAGCAATACAATAAAAACTTCAATTCTGGTAAGTAATCTAATGGTTTATAACAGGGGTGCCCACAGGGGGGGGGGGGGGTCACGACGCAAACTGCGTCGTTTGGGGGGGGGGGGGGGGGGGGGTAGAAAAATGAGTATTTTTTTAATTTTTTTATGAACAAGTAATAAGATTTATACTAACAATTTGCTAACGCCAGCTGTTTTCAATTCTTTATCGCATCAGTGTATCATTTACATTACCTATTTAATAAATACCTATTTTAGTTGGGGGGGGGGGGGGGGGGGGGGGGGGGGGGGGGCTCGAGTCGTTGCGCTTGGGGGGGGGGGGGGGCACCCCTGTTTATAAGTCATGTTACCAAGAAATTAGCAAACTATGGCACTAAAATACAATAATAAAAACGCTGCAAATTATTTCACAAAGGTTTATTATTTTTTCAATTGAGTATGATCGTAGTTTTAGTTGGCTAGCGCCCGTCCAGACTCCTCGGCGTGTCCTACTTCGAGTTGCCACAACCTATACTTCTATAGTTATATACGCATGTTTATATTTCTCGATTTGAGCTCCTATCTATTCAAATAGTTATTGCCTTAATAATATCATTATCTAAGTACGTACGAAAAGTCGAGAGGATATGTTATTAAATATGCGTTGGAAAAGCTTTGGTAATAACACACAAATATGACCTTGAAAAAAACATATTCATGCCTCGAACGAACGCCGGCGCCGTACCCACCACAAGCCGCGGCGCCGCCGCCTCCTCTCACTCCACCCCCCCGCTCACACCCCCCCCCCCCACCCTCTCCACCCATCGTGACCCCCTGCCAGGCGTGCTCGCGTCGAAAAAGACACGTTTTTGCCCGTTTTTGGCCCATAGCATCTATGCGAGTAAAGCGATCGGGATGGTTAAACGTTAGGACCAACTAGACCCCAAATGGAGTCTATGTGCGAAAGAACGGGTTTTTTAAGTCAATTCTTAGGTCTTTTATGGCCTGGACGGCGGACGGTGAACGGCGGACGGACATTTCAAATTTGGATTCTACGTACCTTGAAACGTAAAGTGACAAAGTTTGAGGGGGGGTTATAAAAATTTTTTGCTACACGATCACATAGGCTTATTATTGGAAATAATAAACCAAAATGGTGAAAAAAGGATAATCTTGAAAAATGTTGAACGGATAGAAAAAATAATAGTACCTACCTGCCTATTATAATTTTAAGAAGGAACTCTTGAAACAAAACAGCTTCGACTATATCATGACAAATTTGTCAGTCTTCTTCATCTTATAGGTAAAAAAAAAAAAAAAAACAGTCTTGAATTAAATTGAATCACGGATACAAAAGTCAAACTTCAGGAGAGTACTCACAGCAAAAAAATATATTTGGCATGCTGAGCTAACTGAATGACGTGTGATATTAGAAAAAAACAATTTTTTTATTGATTAGGAAGTGTGCCACACTCTTTGAGTATTAATAAGATGGAGGGCCATTGCTCTGAATTCAACGCTGTTCCCTCGTCAAGGCATACGTGCCACTACTGTCGCGTTGGCTTTGCAATTAACCCGTTCCCGCCACGCTTTTTTCAAATTCAAATGTCAAAGCAGTTTATTGTAATTTAAGTTTCGTTTGATATTACTTATTATTGTTACATTTTAGTATTAATTATGTATGTAGACATAACTGTCTAGATGTTATTACGTTCATACTTTGGTTCCCATGCCCGAATCTTGGTGCTTCCCATTTCATTTTTTTTTTTTTTTTTCGGGACACACAGAACAGCTGATCTACCTTCATCAAACATCCACTAGGGTGTACTGGCGTCATTTCAACACTCATTCCCACAGTGTAAAAAATATGAAATATTAATGGTGTTAAATAGCGGTGTACATGTACGGTGCACAAGTAGGATATAAATCTTAAATAAGAAATATGTAATAGATACAATCCCCATTCATTCACCAAACTCAACATCGCATCTTACATCAGCTGATCAGTGTTCGGCCATTTTGCCCTTGGTCAATTCAAAAGCCAAACGACAGTAGTGGCACGTATGGTTTGACGGCCTGAAACATCACTAATAGCCCTCCATCTTATTAATACTCAAAGGCCACACTTGATCGAAGGTGAAAAGTGTTTCAAGTATCACCGCCTTACGGTACGTGAAACAGCTTTTACATGTTATAGAGAATGGTTAGTATAAGCCTCAGTAAAAAAATCAGCTCACTTTGGAGGCTTTCACCGGATTTTATTGTGTAGTATCAAGAATTTTTTCTTGTAAAACCCCATTCCACTTACCCTGGTGCACCTTAAATAAATACAATAAAAATCATTTCTATCTAGAAACGAAACCCAATAGGTTTGTTCGCTGAGGCCACCAAACCAGTTTGCAACCAACTTGTGGTGTACGTTGTGTTCTCCGATCATCAGAGCTCTCCCCCACCCATGGTCACTGCCTGTTCGCAGAGGTTTCCAAACTGGTTTCCAACCTGTTGTGGATCGTCAAATTGGTCAGAGCAACAAAATGAATTCACAGTTGTCATAGTCAGTTGACAAATTATTACTTGGGGCTATGATTTCAAACAAATTAGGTTAGAAACAGCTAAAACTTGAGGGAAAGAAATAAAAAAGGTGGAAAATAAATTTCAAGCTTCGTGACAAATCATTAATTTACTATAGACCACGGTATTTAAGCCAGAATAGCTTTGGTTGGCAGCTTGAAGGACTGTATTTTGTGTGTTGTTAGTTGGCAATATCGATCGACGCATGGAATCCATTCGAGTTGATTGCTCCATGTGTAGTGTGTTAGTTGTGGACTTTCATGGAGATTGGTAGTGGGGAAAACGAACTAGTCCTAAAGGGCGGGGCTTACGTACCCATGTTTCTGCGTCCCAACACGTGGGGCGTACTTATTACGTGGATCTCATGCTTTGAGTATTAATAAGATGGAGGGCCATTGCTCTGAATTCAACGCTGTTCCCCCGTCAAGGCATAGGTGCCACTACTGTCGCGTTGGCTTTGCAATTGATCAGTTCCCGCCATGCTTTTTTCAAATTGAAATGACAAAGCAGTTCATTGTAATTTAAGTTTTGTTTGATATTAATAATTTTATAATTTTGATAACTTATTATTGTTACATTTTAGTATTGATTATGTATGTAGACATAACTGTCTAGATGTTAGTATGTTCATACTTTGGTTCCCATGCCCAATTCTCAGTGCCTCCTTTTTCCTTTTCATCAAACATCAATTAGAGTGTACTGGCGTCATTTCAACACTCATTCCCACAGTGTAAAAAATATGAAATATTAATGGTGTTAAACAGCGGTGTACATGTACGGTGCACAATTAGGGTATAAATCTTAAATAAGAAATATGTCCTAGGTATACAATCCCCATTCTTTCACCACACTCAACATCGAATCTTACATCAGCTGATCAGTGTTCGGCCATTTTCCCCGTGGTCAATTCAAAAGCCAAACGACAGTAGTGGCACGTATGGTTTGACTGCCTGAAACATCACTAATAGCCCTCCATCGTATTGATACTCAAAGATCTCATGGTAACCAGGAGAGGCTCCGGAACCGGAAAACCATTGATCTGAACTGTTGCTGAAGAATCCGCTATTAGTGCTGGCAGTCCGTTCTTTTTGTAGAACGACTTGAGAAGGTTCCTTGTTTCCCTTCTATGAATATGAGGATGAAGAACAGTAGGTTCCCACTAGATATTTTTGCATAGATGTTGTAGAGTTGTCATTATTTTAATTAGGGTCTTCCGTGGTCGTACGGTAAAGTACTTGACTCCTGTGCAAAAGGCGTTGAGTCCTATTCACAATGGCCACCCCCCCCATTCTCGAACTCTTAAACATATTTTTTTATTTAAAAGTTCAGCTAGTCTATATTTTACAGAAAGAGTTGGTTAATGTTATTTTGTGACAAGTTTCATGTCCTTAACATGGCCAGATGTCCACATTTTTGCGTTCAAGGATGCATATAAGTATTTGGTAACTAAGAAAGTTATCCTGCCAACCACTGTCTAATAAATACCTACCTACCTTCTTTGGTTTGTAAGTCGTTAAGCTGCGTTTACACTAGCAAAACTTTCTCGTGAAACTTCCTTGCTGCGAGAGAAATTTCGCACCTCCCAAAACAGAGCGAGACGTTGCGCGAGTAGGGTGAGCCGCCTCACCAAGCTCAAGCCTTCAAAGCTATCCTCCTGGTTCATTTTACTCGCAAAACGTTTAAGCCGCGTTTACACTAGCGAGTGTTTCGCGCGAAACACTTTGACGAAAACCGACAGACCTCCGTCTCACAGCGAGCGTCCTCACCCCGAAATGTTTCGCGAGTGGAGGGGCGTCTACATGGGCGAGTCTGCCTCGCGCAACGTCCTCACGCAACTGTTTTGCGAGGAAGTTTTGCTAGTGTAAACACGGCTTTAGATATGGAGCCTCTCTGAAACACTAGGTACGATTGAAATACTGAAATGAGCTGAATGCTAAATTCTCATTTGTTCAGCCTAGAAAGATGAAAAAGTAGAAAAATTTAGAGTGTTGGATGTTTTGTCCATCAAAGTTGAGAGGTCCAATATTTTCCAGCATCAATGATGATGCTGGAATCTGTAACGATGACATCGATGTTTCATATTATGTTCATTTGCAAACTTCCGATGAGAGATACCTATTACTCGCATGTTTATATCATAATAAGTCCATTAGTGGGGTCAGAAAATAGGGGTTGCTTTGCAAATATAACAAAGGTGATGAAATTTGAAAGGATTGTTTGGGTATGGTAAAGGAAAAAGAATCCATTTTTTGCCCTTGAGAGACCACGGCTCTAATAGTAATGGGGAAAACGGCGATTTTTTTCGGGTTTTCGCTAATAGACGTACTTTGTTAATAATGCACTTATCGGGATTTCTCTAGTTACAAAGTTGTAGAGCATTAAATTTCCTCCATATTTCAATGTTCAAAAATACAGACCTCAAGTTTAGCTAAATTTAGGGTAGGTGGGGGCAAAAGCACACAGTGGGTTTTGAAAAGGAAGGAATGAAGTTAGAAAGCTGGCTGACATGAGGCAATCAAGTATTGATGCTATCAGTTGACTCTGTGAATGAACCTCATGGTGGCAGGACTAAAGAACAACCTGAAAAATGAGGAAGTAATTTTTTCACTGTTCTGATGCAATCATTAGGTACATGGGTATATTGATGAATATTTCGTCACCAAGGTTTCAGTTGTTCTCACTATTAGTATTCAAAATATAATTTTGGGTTGTTCTGTTCTGAATCCATTCATCTACTTGCATTATTTCATTTGTTTAGTGTGGTACCTAGCTCATAAATTCAACTTCTTGTTTTAGGGCAAAACCCCGCGAAATTTTTGGGGCAAAACTACCCACTTGTTGAGGTGTGGACCTTTGCCCCTTATTTTACACAGTGGTACCTAATTCATTCACTTTTACACTTTATATTAATAGTGTTTCTTTACACTTCGAATTTGGTGCTCCTCCATAGTTTACAAGAAACATTTTTAATCAAATTTGTATGGTTCTGTTTACTAGCAATGCATCATGAAGGTGTATAACTCAGATATGTTCCATATTTGGTAATATTTCACTAGTAGGTATTATGTTTGCTCCTGTTGCAAACTAGCTTCATTTACCCCAAAATTTGTAAAAAAAAAAAAAACAATAGTTCAAGATGCGATAGGTACCTATAAACTTTCTAGTCTTAAAAGTCTGGGCACTCGATATTTAAAAACCGATAAGAAAAGAAAATAATAAGTTGGTAGGTAATAAAAATAAAAAAAGAAAATAGTCCACCTTCTCTCTTTGGCATGTTGAGTGTGAGCCCTCGGCTCCCATTTGTTAGTATTTAGAGCCTAATAGCTCAAATTAAAAACATGGAACATATTAGCCATCTACCGGCTCTTGATATCTGATTTTAGGTTTTTGCTGCTTGCAGATTTCTTGAATCGGTATTCTAGCTGTTGGTTTCAATGCACTACTTAAAAGTCTGATTAACGATCAGTAAATTGAAATCACTCATCTGATGATGATATATAGGAGATAGGTATTTCCATAATGTCATCCGTCCCTTGATGACCGTGAGATGCTCCCTATCCAATTTAAACATCCAAAGGTGAATATGAGAGAATTTAAATCACTCATTTAACCCTTTTATTCGTTTCTTTATATCCCAGAGAGGCTCCATATTAATTTCAACTACCTACCTACCTAAAGTGAATAGGAGACCATTTGGTCCTCTCAGCTGATAAAAACGGTGACTGCCATTTCATTCGTCCCTGAGAGGCTCTATATCAAATTTCAACTTCTTAGAGTGAACACTGAGCTGGAGAGAATTAAGCTCAATCAGCTGATTAAGAAGGCTTGTTATTTCATTGGCCTTTAAATGTCTCAGAGAGGTTCTCAATCAAATTTCAACTTCCTAGGATGGACAGAAGATAATTGAGCTCAGTCAACTGATCAGGATAGAAACCGTCATTCCATTTGTCTCTTGATGTCTCAGAGAGTCTCTGTAATAAATTTTATCTTCCTAGGGTGAACACATTTCTATTTCCAAAGTACACGTTTCTATTTCCACTACCTACTTTCGTAACGCAATAGTGTAACATTGCTGGTAAATTAAGTCCATGGCTAAAGCATGTCCCATGCTAAAGTTGCTTATGCTGTGATAAATTAACATTTTAGATCGGTACAAACGTATAATTCGTATATTTGTTGTTTCTGAGTAAAAAGTTTATCCTCATTTTTATTTTTATGTGCTACTTGTAGAGATGTGTTAGCGTTATGGATCATTGGCCCAGTATATTGTTAAAAAAAAAAAAAAAGAAAAAAAAAAAAAGTTTTTTCTATTCCAGCTGCCTAGATTTATGTTGGCCTAATGTATAACATGTTTTTTTATTGAATGAATCGTTTTTCAAAACAATCATGTGTCATTTAATTTTCATGTTTATAAATGTAACGGGGCAAAGATCCGCTAAATCCTTTTTTTTTTTTTTTTTTTTTTTTTTTTTTTTTTTTTTTTTTTTTTTTTTTTTTTTGTAAAAGTTTGATTTCTCCAAGAATATTCATTAGAAACCACTGGTGCTGTGTTATAAGTGGGATCCTGAACTAAAACGTCAGGGTGTATGTGATTGAATTTAGCGATCAGTAATCTCAAAAATGGCTGAAAACTGCGTATTTTTGCTCCCACCTACCCTATAAAAATATCAGTGAATCCCCGTTCTTTGTTCATAACTTCTATTTTCCAACACATTGGTGCATTATATATAATATGATAAAGGTTGGCTGGACTCCTCTCCATTTGATCTCCAGAATGTCTGGGGGAATTCCCTCCCCCCTATGTGACCTATTTGTCAAAATAATTTATATTTTACTGAAAGGATTGATTAAGGATATTTTAATTGATTTTTGAGATGTACCTATTAGAATAATGATTGATCATTCCTTGCAGTTCAATGCACCTGACGTGCAAGCACACAGGATAACGGTACGGACTTGATGATTTTGATGGACCAGGAATGATTTTGTGTAAATTCAAAAGATGGTTCTCCACATGGAGGTAGGAACTTTCAAACTGCAGTTATATTTTGAGAATAATCCTCAATAAATGCGTTTAAATTTGAAATTATCCATATGGGATAAGGGGCAAAACTCTGAGCAATGGAATCCAGAATGGGACGTATGAAGATCACCCACCTGACAATGGATAACATCTGTTACATTGGGCAAGAGCAGGAGAATGAACAACCAGGTATTCAGCAGAAATAGGAATTCGGCTAGAACCGCTCGGTTGGCACTCCCTGGTCCCTAATCAAGATCAATAGTTTTAATTTATGTCTGACTATATAATATGGTGAGGTATTAGTGGTAGGTAAGTCTTCAAACCATATGTTACGCTCCAGAAAAATAATTCTCACAGTCGAAGAGGTTTGATCACCTGGCCTCATGGCTCTGACCGTTAGAGTGTCACAACTTCGGGAAATTAATAATAATTTCTCGTAGTTGTGACGACGCGAGTTCGAACTCCTGGCGAGGTATCAAATATTTTTAGCCCTTCACAGTGGCGCGGTCGAAATAGGACCCGAAATCATACGAAACAATAATTGATTAAATCCATCTCGAGCCAAAAGACTGCAAACATCACATTCATTTCCTGTTGTTATGCCTTCCATTTCCTCACTCGCTTGAGTCAAAACACACTGTGACAATGACCTCGCTCGACTGCTGACTTGTTCCAGTGAGCATCTGCTGAGCCAGCGGCCTGCAGTTACACTTTGGCATTCGTCCGACCCCAAACCAGCCGAGACGGCTGGTATTTAACTCCAGGGAAATGTTACGCTCCAGGAAAATAACTCTCACAGTCGAAGAGGTTTGGTCACCCTGGCCTCATAGCTCTGATCGTTAGACTGTTGCAACTCTGAGGAATTTCCCGTAATTTCTCGTAGTTGTGACGATGCGAGTTTGAACTCCTGTCGAGGTATCAAATATTTTTGGGCCGTTACACTTAGGTGCCACTTTTGTCAAGATGGACCACGTAAAATCTTTGAGTATGGGGCTCCAAACTAACAAGCTCCACCACTAGGCAGTCCCCTAAAGAAAATGGATGTTGACATGGTTTTCCCCTTGTCAGCATCTAGCGTCACCCCATTTCGCTCTACAATTCTTTCCCTACACTACCAAACTCATCATTCCTCTCAAAAAATGAAAATTTTATTATTAATAAATAAATAATTAATTATAATAACTGTGGTGAAATCCACCACCTCTTTTCAACAGCCCTTTTCAGGGCTACCAAAAAGAGGTAGGCACAACACAAAAATATTTATAAGACGTCGAGTTACAACTCCGTCAAACAAAATATTTCACCAGAGAGAAAATACTAAATTCTCTCTCAAAAGTGAAATATTAAAGAATAACACACAAGGCGACCTCCCCAAACATTTACTGGGCGAGAGAGATGCGACAAACATCTCGAAACAAGTCGCCTTGAATGAGAAACCTCAAACAGGAAAACTCAAGGTCGTTCAGCCACCCCCGGGGACCCCGTCACAGCGACGGACGCAGGGAAACCACCTCGAAAGACCAACTCAGCTATCATACGCACAGATACTGAGAAAACAATGTGCGAACCAATAAGATTGCACAGTCGAATTTATGAAATTAAGCGGACCAACCAGGAGGCGGCAGGAGGCGGCCACCTCCCTATAAATACCCCGCTGGGAGCCCTCCGAATTTCATTCCACTCTCCGCTCTCGACGACGACACCTCCGAAGTACGAAGAATTCTACACGCTCTACGCTGACGAACCTTCTGCATTACGAGTTCATCTCAAGAACGGCTTCCTACTGCTTTCTACAAGCCAGACCTTCTCTCCACACAGATCTCGCATTGGCATCTACGAGTCCAGTGATTATTCATCCTGCTCATTGCCCAACGTAGTTCATCTGTCAGGACGCCACCCGGTACAGCTATCGATATTCTCTTTAGTTCGTACGCCCGAGGGACGTTCCGAGCCGTGTCGCCCGGGTTTCGTAGCATTAAGCTCGTAACCGACCGCTGTGGGCACGCCGGTAAATTACTCTGCTCCTCCGCTCTAATTTACCGTCTAAGGAAGCCTTTGTCAAGGCTACGAGGTAGGACCCTGACATACGAGCATTGGAAAGACGCTCTGTCAAGCGAGTCCACCTCCAAAACCCTCTATTTTTCACACATAGAGGCATCGAAACGAGCTAAAACTCGGTCATTTCGATGGAACGTCGGCCGTCCTACTTCCCCTTGCAAGGGGAGGCGGACGACGGCGAAGCCGGGCCGAGTAGCCCACGTAGTGCTCCCTACCGGCTACACGGCGAATCCGCTGAACCCAGCGACAGCGCAAGGCGCGACCCTCACGTCCGGATCGCCTTCTCGCCCGACGTATTCGTTCAAGAAACGTTCGAGCAAGCCTCGCCTATACAAAAGATCGAGGAAACCTTTCAGACTCGCTCTGAAGCCGATCATTACGATTCGACCAAGCTGTCCGAATACCCACGATATTCGACGCAGGCTTAACCGGCCGATCCGAGTGTCAAATACACTCCAAATGCACAAAAAGCGAAGGATACTTTTCAGTACCTCAACCAAGCTCAACATATTCCCCTTTCAGATATAAATCTAAGGCCGGAATATTACAAAACGGCTCAGTACCAAACTAATCGAACCCAGCACTTGCTACGCGAGCCCAGCGCTCCACGCGGCTGCGACACGAACTATCTCCCCTTTCAGTCCGCCAAACCAGTTGACCTTGGCGGATCCGCTCACATTCCTCGCGGGAATGACCCGGGGACCAACCCGCATAACCGGGATATAAATGTCCGACTTGGCCTACCTACGCCAAGTAAAACATATCTAAATCCACTACAATAACGATACTCATATAAAAAATAGAAACGGCAAAATAAACAAAATACTGTAGGTAGGTAGGTAGGTACCCACTGCACATGAACAACCACACTGACATCCACAGAGGTCCTCGACATCACAATTGGAAACACCAAACCACACTGTAACCTAACCAAATCTTTTATAAGGCACTAGCCTAGTTTTCTTGCTCGCTTCGCTTGCTCAGTTATGGCTGTATAGATCCGATGGGTTTTAAGGCCGTATCACACTTGCATTTTTTTCGCATTTTTTCTGCGTTTTAAACGCTGAAACGTGAAGAAGGCAAACTGCGTTTTTTCAAGTTCAGTAGTGAATGTTGAAGAGGAATAACTGCAAAAACAGCGCATTCTGGCGGAATGCGTTTTTATTAAATCTGTCAGGTTAGGGCTCCTAGGGGTTTTTCATTGAATTGTAACTTCCCCAAGGGTTATGTTTAGCATTTTTCTTGCGTCAAGGTAAAAATTAGAACGTGTTCTAATTTTCCCAAGTGAGTTTAAAAACGCTCCGCCAGGATGCGCAATGGTCGAAAAAGCTGACCTTGGAAAATCGCACTTCTTCTTCTTCACGTTTTTGCGTTAAAAACGCAGAAAAAATGCGGAAAAAATGCTAGTGTGATACGGCCTTTACTGTTGAGTGGGACATGTAGAATGATTGGAAACGTGTTCGATGCCGGTTCCATGTAGGTCAAACAACCCAGCAAAAACAACACTGATGATGTCAAGATAATGTTATTGGCGGAATCTTTGGCGGTCTCAACTTTGGAATGAAAATATACCTTGTTTCTCAACTTAAATAAATTGTAATTTTAATTATAAAACATGGTGGCAGCGGAAAATTCGCTATTTTGATATTAAGTAAAGCCAGTTACAGTATTGATTCCAGTGTATAAAGTGTCCAGTGCTCGATATTCAACGTTTAAATCTTCGTGATAATATCCGACAACGCATTGGCTATTCCTGGTGGCACTCAAATCTCCAGCATCGCTCCTGAACCGTATGATTTTGCATCTGATTTTTCTAAATGGCTTACAAGGTTTAATACATATCGCATGGTGGTTGGGTGTCATGCAAAATCGGGATAGGAACAGGTGAACGCATTGATTTACTATATGGGACCCAGAGCTGAAGAGATTTATTCTTCCTTTACTCTTTCTGGCGACCAACAAACCGATTATTCATTTATCTGTGAGAAGTTTGTAACAGATTTCTCTCCAACAATCAACGTTATATACGAGAGAGCTAAATTTATCCGCCGTCTTCAAGGGGAAAATGAACCGATCGAGGAATTTATCACAGCTTTGTATTCTCTTTCGGTGAAATGCAACTATGGACCGCTCCGTGAAGACCTAATACGTGACCAGATCGTTGTTGGAGTACAGGATAGGGCTCTTAGCGACAAACTTGTTCAAGATTTTGAGCTCACATTAGAAAAAGCAACCACTGTCTCCCGTCAACATGATGATCTCAAAGAGCAGAAAGCCCTATTAGGGGAAAAACCCAGTTCCTCTACAAAGTCAGTGGAGAAGGTTGAAAAACGCCAAAAATACCCCAAGACACTATGAAAGGGTTGACGATCTTCAACAAGAGCTGCCCCAAGGTACATTCTGGTGCTGCGGGGAATCTCCTTACCATTCAAAATACAAATGCTGAGCATATAAATCACGCTGTTCAAAGTGTGGGTTTTGGGGACATTTCTCCGTTCAGTGTAAACCAAACCAAACCAAATCACAGGAAACCCACCTGAAAAATTCGTACGACGATTCTCACCGAAAATTCAAATCTGGTAATAAGAATGTGATACTAGTTAATTCATCTGAAATATTCGGCGACAACGATGACAGTAGCCAAAGCTCTGACAATTTTATAGGAGCTATCGACGATGTAAGTGTACCTGGGTCGTTAAAAAAAAAATATCCGTTTTCTCAATTTACTGTGTCCCAAAGATTTGAAACATGATTCTGGAGCAAATTTTCAACCCACAGTAATGGGGTATGAATCAAAATGTTGTTTAGGTTATCCTTTGTAAAACCAACTATCAAACATGACGTTTTTCTAACAGTTAACAGGTTTGTCAATAACAGCAGTTTAAAAAAAAGTCCAAATAGTTATGTCCCAGTGGTACTTACGATAGTTACTAAGGTTTGTAACTTTTGACTAGAAAATGTTTTTTTAGATCTGAAAAGTGATTTTTATCAGACATTAATCGATAGGTAATGGCTTAGCTAGGTTTTTAGAATTCTGAAGAATAGAGGGCAGCTAGAAGAAAAAGCCCCTTGTCCCAGGACTTTGGTCACAATAGTTGTGTCCCAATAGTCACGCAAGGGGTGGCGGCTCGAGAGTATTTGGAGGAGAAGTGGAGGGACTAGCAAGTGCGTGTGTCGTTCTCCTAACGCCCTCAGTCGAGTGCCACATGCTCTGCAGCATCTTCGGAGTCCAAGGATTTTTCACCTCCATCACAATGGTAAGTGGTTTAATTCAAGGTCCCCATAGTTACTATGAATTCTCTAGGGAAACGTTAGTTTGTAAACATCATTTATTGATTAATTTATATGCCTAGATAATCTATATTTTTGCATACGTTAACCAATCGTTTTTTTATGAGATTGGAGGAGTGTAGCCATGTTCGAAGTTGAAATGTCCAGATAGTTATGATAACTATGGTGACCAACTAATTTTTTTCTGTTTTGCAGGGTGTGATGCCAGGCAGTTGATGCACAGTTCGAGTAACTGAATGCTGTGCCAATGTTGCACTGTACTCATCCGGAGAAAATACCGGTACTTTGGGGCTCCATGGCGTCCTCCACAGATCGGGCAAGGATGCTGTAGATTTAGCCTCGGAATACTTCTAGAAGATCGGTCACTGTTGTCACCTGATTCAATGTTACGATGGACGAACATTTTGATAGTTTGGTAGTAAGGGTGTAGAAGTGGATTGTAAATTGTCCAGTGAGGCTTTTCTTAGTTTTGTTTGGCACATCTAAGTTTGATGAACATGTGAATGGGCTTGAACCTGATATTGGAGTACTCAGACCACCTATGCTCTCAGTGACTTGGAAATTCAGCAGAAATTCACAGCAGGGACTGTGAATTCCTGAGTACATCCCCCCATTGGAATTAGTGGATGCCTCATAAATTAAATGTGGAACCTCCGTGTTGATGGAGCTAGAAGGTGGGCTGCGTAAATCCTTGAAATTCAAGTATGTAGCATTGTGTAGAGGAGGACTCGATTATGAAGATATTATTCTTGTTACGTTTATGACTGCTGTAGGTAAAAAAAATTCTCTTTTCTTGATGAACGAAGAAGACCAGAGTTATGTTCGAGCTGATCAAATTGTAACTTGAAGTTCCGCTTTACAAGTCATTATTATTAAGATAAATATAATACTCCAACTTTAGGACATTGGTTTGGTTTTCAAGACTTCATGAAACAATTGAAATAAGTTGATAAGTAATTGAACTGTTAATTGAGACAGTTTTATTAAAGAACTTTATTGTAATTAGCCCTGAATACAGTTTAATAAAATTTTATCCAGTTTAATTGCCTGGCTTGAGTCTTTTGAACATGTTTAACCTATTTCCTTCACTAAGTGCCCCACGCAGCTGTAGTGTTCAATAACACTTTTTTCGCCTGACTTTAATTTTTTCTAAACATGTGCTATCGAAGTTTGGAGTTTTAGACATATTAAAGGAAATTCCAAAACCAGATTGCTTAAAGAATCAGTTCAACACGAAAAAATAAATAAATAACCATTACCAACGTAACTCCTGTGACAAAAACCACAAAAATAAAATTTCCATGACAATTTATGCCAAAAATTTCAACATATTTATTTGTAATTATTATCTCTGAGAAGTGTACTCATTCAGAAAAATGAGTCTGCCTTCCGTAATCCATCTTGAAAAAAAAAAAAAAAAAAAAAAAAAAGATAAAATAAAATAAAAAAATTGCATCGTAACTAGTGACCAAAAAATTGTGCTTGTTTTTTTCAAATTGAAAAAGAAAAAATATTTAGAAGTGAATAAACTCATGGCTCTTACATAGAATCTTATTTTAGACATCTTCAAGTAGGTATATCTGGAGCAACTTGGTCGCTAAAAAGATCAAGATTTAATTTTGACTGCTACACCACCTCAGAAATGAGAAAACGGACATTTTTTTGAAAACGATTCACCTGGAGAAGATGATTGGCACATTAGCATTAATATAAATGGCCGACGTCAGGTGATGAAAATTGACTCTGGGGTAGATGTCACCTGCCTGCCTGCCAACACGGCTAATCATGGAGAAAAATTGCACCCTCCAGAACAAAGCTACGAGGAGTAAATCAGAAACTTCTTAATGTGGTGGGTATGCAAACAGCTAAAATTCAATACCACGATAAAACGATTTGGGAAGACGTATATTATGTGGAAGATCTGAAATACCCATTGCTGGGCAAGCCAGCTATTAAAAAACTCAACCTGTTTAAAAGAGTCTACAAAGTTATGGGAGAGTCCTACAAGTGGGTTCAGAGATACCCACAACTTTTTACTGGGCTTGGGCGTATCAGGGAGAAATATAAAATAGAACTCACTGGCAATGCTAAACTGTATGCTATCACTACACCCCGTCGAATATCTATACCTCTCAGAGATTCCACTAAAATGGAATTGGACCATATGGTCCAACGAGGAGTCATTGAGAGAGTTGACCAAGCAACAGACTGGTGTGCTCCTATGGTTATTGTACCCAAAAAGTCCAAAGGAGTTCGCATTTGTGTGGATCTATCTGAACTAAATCGAAACGTAAAACGCCAGGTCCACCCACTACTCATAGTTGACGACGAACTTGGGCTGTTGTCTGGTGCAAAATTATTCACTAAGTTGGATGCAAATAATGGGTTTTGGCAGGTGAAGCTAGAAGAAGAATCTCGTGATCTTACAACATTCCTGACCCCTTTTGGTAGGTTTAGGTTTCTTCGCCTCCCCTTTGGCATAAGTTCTGCACCTGAATTTTACCAAAGGAAAATTGCCAACCTTCTTTAGGGCAAAAAGAATGCCATAAACCATATGGAAAATATTTTGGTGTGGGGTTCTACGCGTGAAGAGCATGACAAATGTCTGAAAGATGTGTTAGACACCCTGAAAAGTGAAGGTGTTACCCTGAACAAAGATAAATCTTTTATTTCAGTACATTCAGCTAGCTTCCTGGGGAATATAATATCATCAAAGGGAGTCACTCCAGACCCAGACAGAATTAGAGCAATCGTAGCATTACAGGAACCGAAAGACCAAACAGAGCTCAGACGTTATGTTGGTACAATTGGGTTCATTTTAAAATTCATCCCAAACAGCGCAAAAATAATGAAACCCCTATTCGAATTGATGAGCACTAAGCATGAATATGTCTGGAGCCCCAGTCAACAAAAATGCTTCAATGATATCAGAGCTATTCTGAACAAAGAAAATGTTCTAGCCCTATATAACCCAAATGAACTGTTAACCTTATCATGTGACGCATCACAGAAGGGACTTGGAGCAGTGCTGCTCCAACCATGCCCCAATACTGGTACTCTAAGACCAGTTTACTATTGCTCCAGGACTCTACAGCCCTCCGAGAACCACTATGCAAATATAGGAAGGGAGGCACTCGCAATTGCGTGGGCCTGCCAAAGGCTAGAAGAATTCATCCTATTCAAACATATAACGATTGAAACAGACCATAAGCCTTTATTGCAACTCTTGCAAACTAGTCATTTATCTGACCTGTCTTCCAGACTTCAACGACTCAGAATACATCTCATGTGGTACTCATATAGCCTTGTATATGTCCCTGGTAAATCCATGATATCGGCTGACTGCTTGTCGCGTAACCCTGTTGAAGAAAAATGCATGGATGAGCTTCCAGAGGAAGTGGAAGCATATGTACAAGCAATCGTTAAGGGAGTTCCTTTATCTGATCTCAGAATAAAGAAAATTATGGAGGCCCAGAAGGAATATAGTTACATACAGAACGTGAAGTACATGGTGATCAATGGGTGGAAATCGGTTTCTGACCCCAAACTTCAACAATATTATCACGTCAGAAATGGGCTTTCAGTCTGGAATGGGATACTCATGAGAGGGCAGAGATTTGTGATCCCAGGAGCACTTTACAAGGAAATACTTGGTGAAATCCACAATGGACATCTTGGAATCACTAAGTGCCAACATCGTGCGCGTCAGTCAGTTTGGTGGCCAAAGATGTCAGCCGATATAGAGTCATACTGCATGGCCTGCCCAGTTGTTGGAAGATGCGCCAAAATACGAAAGAGCCTCTTATGCCCACATCATTACCAGAAAGACCTTGGCACACAGTTGCAATGGACCTTTTTAAATGTGAAGATCGGTGGTTTATTGTAATAACCAATGTCTATTCTTGATATTTTTGCCAACCTCCAGAACCTCACGTCTGTAGAAATTATAGGAAAATGTAAATCTACATTTTCTCGTCAGGGGATCACCGTAGTTGTGTGCCCAGATGGTGGGTCACAATTTCAGGAATTGGAAAACTCGGAATTTCGTCGGTTTGCAGATACTTACGAATTTCAACACCTAACAAGTAGCCCTTACTTCCTTCAATCAAATGGGGCAGCCGAGGCAGCAGTCAAAATTGCTAAGACCATTCTAAAAAAGAATGAAGATCCATATCTGGCTCTATTGATTTACCGCAACACACCATTGCCCGATCTTAGTCGCAGCCCTGCTGAATTGTTGATGGGTCGTCGACTCAGGGATACCATACCAACCCATCCCGTACTAGTCCAAGGAAAACGAGATGACGAGTTCTCAGCCAGAGACCTTCTTCAAAGCAGAGTTATAAGAAAAGCTTTGATATTCAACACCGCTCTCTCAAACTTAATGAATTAGAACCTGGAGAAAGGGTTTGGATCCCAGACCTACAAAGAGGAGGCACGGTGAAGAGCAAAGCTGATGAGCCTCGATCGTACTGGGTCAAACCTCAAGGCTCAGAGCGACAGTTGCGACGGAACTTCCACAATCTGGTCCCAGAGAGGATTGCAGCATCACCATCCCATACTTCATCCTCTGACGAACCCGCTTGGGCTACGCAACAGAATTCACCCAAGGCTCTGCCTGCGGAGCTCTTGTAGCCAACAACTCCCCCGACGCCAAGCCCTGCCAGGTATACTGGGACCAGGCATGGAGACTCAATCTCAGAGCAAACAAAGACCACCAGGTCGGGCAGACAGATTGTGGCCCCCAAGCGTCTTGACATTTGAAGTTTTCCTGGACTTCCAAGGGGGGTTGTTTGATGCCGGTTCCATCTAGGTCAAACAACCCAGCAACAACAACACTGATGATGTCAAGATAATGTTATTGGCGGAATCTTGTATCTGTTATGTCTCAACTTTGGGATGAAAATATACCTTGTTTCTCAACTTAAATAAATTTTAATTTTAATTATAAAACAAAACGGTTGGCTCGCTCTCTGTGGGATGCATAGATGCGATGGGATATAAATAGTCCATCTCGAGTTGGTAGGAAAACCCTAGTTGAAATCTGATGTGTGTAGGGGATGTTGCTCGCTTCGCTCTCTAGGTGTGGGTTTTCTCGCTCAGTCAGTGAGGGATGTATAGATGCGACTGGATATACCTACTCCCTGTAACATTGAGACCTACAGCCCATGGTTCGGGAGGGGGTGGAAAATTTGAAAATCGCTTACAATCCCTTTCTATAGACAATCCCGAGGGAATGGCAAAACAATAAATAAATAAATCTTATAATAGGGGCAAAACAAAAAATAATAATTTGCTGCGTTTTCTATGTGAGGAAGTTATACTGCCGACCAAACTTGGCTGAAGTTTTTTCTGTTGGAAATTACTTTCAAACAACTTAAATCTTACAGAACTAAGTGGATCCACGAAAAGTATATTAGCTTTGATAAAGATAGGCCATTATTTTATCTGATAAGAAGGGCTATCCTTTACCCCGTCTATTGTTCTGTTGAAGTGCCTTTAAAACGCGAAAGGTTCCTTCCTTCAAGAGTTTGGAATACGAAGTTCAGAGTATACTTACCTACGTTTCGACGGAATAGAAAGAGCACTGGCTCAAAACCAACGTTTTCGTCTACATTTCCGATCACCAGAAAAAACAAAAACACAATTCATGCCTCAAAACTCGAGTGGGACCAAATTGGAACTCTAACAAACATTTTAAGACGTACCTACCTTAGCAAAAATCATTGAAATTTACTGGGTCTAAAGTGGAAAAGATCTTTGCGGGGAATGCATTTTTTTCGTCATTTCCCGCAAATTCTCGTTGATTTCTCAGAGAAGACAGCATCTTTCGGTAATTTTGACGGCACCATCATGTTCTACGGGTCCAAAAACGTAACTTTGTCACTAACAAACAAGTGCCCTCGATCAAATTTTAATGTGGCAGCGGATAGAAGATCGAGTGCTTGGCGGAAAAAACACTCATTAAAGTGGGCTCCCACCCTCCTGCTGCCGATGGTTCGGGTGGGAGTAGGAATTTTAAAATCGCTTATACTATTCCCCAGGAATCCAAGAAGATCTCCCCACTCAGCTATTTGGCCGTGCATAGCTCCGACGGATGGATGGATGGAGTTTCATTTTAGCGAATTTTCTTAGAAAATAAAGCTATTGCAATGGCTCCAAAAATTTTAAAATAAAAATTTTCAAAATTTTTTTTCATCGAAATCTGTTTTGAGGCATTCTGAAATGATTCCTGGATTTTAACGCTTTTTTATATGTATATATATACTCGGCCCTTCGGGCCTCGCAAGGGGCTCCGCCCCTTGACCCCGCCAGGGGGCTTCGCTCCCCTGGACCCCCCTAATCTATACTCGGCGCTTCGCGCCTCGCTGGATCTTTTCTCTTTTCTACTGTGAGGAAAACGAGGATAATTTGCTATGCAATTCGTCTCACGAGAAAAAAAATAATTTTTTTTCAGGCCTAGCCGGGATTCGAACCGACAACCTTCGTCTCACGAGAAAAAAAAAAAAAAATTTCAGGCCTGGCCGGGATTCGAACCCACAACCTTCGTCTCACAAGAAAAAAAAAAAAAAAAAAAAAAAAAAAAAAAAAAAAAAAAAAAAAAAAATTTCAGGCCTGGCCGGGATTCGAACCCACGACCTCTCGCTTCCCGTCTCGGGACAAAAAACGTTACACAAAAAAAGTGGACATTTAAAAAAAATTATTGGGGGTCGGCCTAAGAATTGCATAGCAATTAATATAAGTATATATATATATCAATACTATTTATAAGAATGAAACTCCGTTTGTCTGTCTGTCGTGTCTATGCACGGCCAAACGGCTGAGTGGGGGGAGTTTACGAGTGGGAGGATCTTCTTGGGATTTCCCGAAAGGGGGATCGAGCGAATTTAAAATTTTCTAATCCCACCCGAACCATGGGCCGTAGGGCGGGAGGGGGTCGAAGTAAGAATTAATGTGCGCTTTTTCCACTTCCCCGCTTCCTCTACCCCTCTAAACGGCCGTTGAAAATTCCGGAAAAATACCGGTTTCGTAGGTTTTTGAACGAGGAAGACGACGGCGCGATCGGATCGCGAAAAAAGTATCGGGAAATGCGTCAAAAAAATGCGAGAGTACGGACCCGTTTTCTCGAAAAGTCCGACGAAAAACTACGTTTTTCCCCATTAAAATATACCCCGTAAAGGTACATTTTTTGGAACGGTTTTCGCGGGCGAAATACAGCTTTGATCCCGCCAAATCCGAATCCGAAATCGGATATCGAAAAAAGTGATTTGAAGTCGGTCAAATTGCGAGCGGAAGCGATTTATATGAGGAATTAATTCTGCCCCGGACGCGAGAAGGCTCTACGAAGACGTCAAGGGGTTCGATGACACAGGTGGTTTCACAATGTTGCGAGGCGAGCAGGTACACATAGGTACCTTGCGAGCGAAGCGAGAACCATTTCAACAGAATAAATACGGGTTTTCCCCTACACATATACAGGTATACCTTGCGAGCGAAACGAGCAACATCCCCGAACAAACTTTTCGTGGTTCCACGTAGTTTTATAAGATTTAATTTGTTTGTGAGAATTCCCAACTGAAAAAAAGTCTGCCAAGTTGGGTGGGCAGTATAACTTCCTCAAGCGAGCGAAGCGAGCAGCATCCCTTACAGAAGTTAAACCTACCCTTAGGGATCTACCGTTTGCGAGCGAAGCGAGCAACATTCCCTACATGCCACACTTTGCGAGCGAAGCGAGCAAAATTCCCTACAAGCCACTCAATGGGGGGTCTGGGGGGCTTGCCCCCCGGCTGGACGTGGAGGCGAGCGTAGCGAGCCGGAGCGGCTAGTAAGTATATATATGTATGTGTCATTCCAGACGATAACTCTCGATAGAATTGAGATAAAAACTTCGTTCTTTCGCCAAAAAATCAAGCATTTCAAAAAAAAGGATGAGTTCGTTGGGCAACACTTTTTGAGCACATTAAATTGGTCAAATTTTGAAAATCTACTTAAAAAATCACTAAAAAAGGCAAAAAACCGCTAAAAATTAACAAATTTCTATTTTTTAGCAGAATGCTACTCGAAAAAAATTAATCGAACATGAACTAGGACATTTAAAAATTTTAGCACAAAATTGTACTGCAAAATGTACTTAAATTTCATTAAAATAAGCTAAAAATCGATAGGAACACTTGAAAAAATTGTAAAGTTTCAGTCATGCATCATGACCGTATGAGCGAATTTTCTTAAGTTATCATATTTATTATATTATGATAAATTGATTAAAAATTTGAGCTTTTTGAGTGCTAAGAAAATTTTATCCATTATTTTCATGGCCAAAAACATGACCTAAATAGTAATCTGATATTCAAAAAGTGCTTTTGGATTTTTCACTTTTTTATCGATTGTATACCAAATTTTAATGAAATTTAAGTACGTACATTTTCTGCATAATTATGTACATAATTTTTATAATGTTATATTTTCATGTTTGGTAAACTTTATTTGAGCAACATTCTGCTAAAAATTATGAAAAAAGATATTGGATTTCTAGAATTTTTTACATTTTTATCGATTTTGTAGCACATTTTAGTGAAATTTAATTACAATTTTGAGCATAGGTTTGAGCTTTAATTTTTAAATTACCAACTTCATAGTTGATAAACTTTATTTGAGTAATATTCTGCTAAAAAAAAAAAAAATAAATAAAAACACCGATGTTTAGCCTTTTTTTGTCATTTTTTCTGATTTTTTTAGTACATTTTTTGAAATTTGACCAATTTAATGTGCTCAAAAAGTGTTGTCCAACGAACTCATCCTTTCTTTTAAAATGCTTGATTTTTTGGCGAAAGAACGAAGTTTTTATCTCAATTCTATCGAGAGTTATCGTCTGGAATGACACACACACACACACACACACACACACACACACACACACACACACACACATATATATATATATATATATATATATAAATATATAAATATATATATTATATATATATACGTATATATATATACATATAAAAAAGCGTTAAAATCCAGGAATCATTTCAGAATGCCTCAAAACAAATTTCGATTAAGAAAATTTTTGAAAATTTTTATTTTAAAATTTTTGGAGCCATTGCAATGGCTTCATTTTCTAAGAAAATTCGCTAAAATCCACAAAATCGTTTGTTTATTGGAATATTACTGACAAAAAGTTAGTTTGCTATAAAATGTATAATAAAATTTTTATTTGTCCCCAAAGTGCTCAAATTTCAACAGAATTTAACATAAATGTAATACGACCATACGATCATACGATCATGCTGCATGACTGGAACTTTTTATAAATAAAGGAGATGTTGGCATGGGCGTTACCTACTAGGCAGGGGCAGCCGGTTAGGGGGGCATCGGGACATTGCCCCTGTAAATTTGGGAAAAAAGTAACAAACTGGATCGAAGACTTTACAAACAAAACTCATCGTTTCAAATTAGAACGAAAAGCGGTCTGTAGTTCCATGCTGTGGCTCCAAGGTGGATGCTAGAAGGAATAGGTTTACGCTCCATCCAAGGAGGTTTAAGATCCATCTACCAGTGAAAAAGTACGTAGATTGCCATAATATCACTCTATCAAGAGAGAAATTTCGTCCATTCAGGTTAGACTGTGAAGGGAAATAGAGGGCAAGAAACGGGAAATAAAGGGCAAGGAACGGGAAAAAGAGGTCATAACGGGAAATTTCTGATCATTTTCGGGGCCATGCCCCAGGCAGGGTTTCCACTTTTCTAAAGACCGTAGAATGAAATTTACGTCATGAATGGCTTCCACTAGAGGAGTTTCGGTTTATTCCATTAGCCAAACTGATTCCATGTTCGTAGTAATGTTTTGTTGTCTCTGCAAGTAATATGTGATGTTTCTTTCGTTCTGTTGTTCCCAAGAATTTACTCTAAAGTAAAGTCCGTATTATAGCGTTGTGTTAAAAGTACCTATTTTTATTCAGTCCTAAGTTGTTGAATACGTCTTTTGTAATAAAGTCCTTTGTATTGTCGGTCGAGTTGGAGTGCGTTGTTCTATGTGTAGAGCTACATAACCCTTTTCCGTCGGTAGTTACGAACGATAGTTACAAAAAGAAATTTTGGCATCCCTTGTGGGGAATGAAGAAAAAGCAACGATCACTTTGAATAGAATTCGCACCGAAGGATGACGTTCATCGACGGATTTACGTAAGTTGAAGTTTAGTCAGGTACTTACTGATTTTGACATTTTCATGTCTTTGCTTTGGCACATAAACTGAAAAATCGTCACGAAAACTTGCTCACGCGATACCAATATATAAAATAGACTCACTGTATTGCGTAGAGAACAATCAACTAGTTTCTTTATGTCTTTGCTATGGCACATAAACTAAAAAAAGTCACGGAAAATTGCTCACAAAAATATTTTGATGATTTCCGCTTACAACTGAGTCGTTGCTAGGGAAATGGTACTTCGTCGTTTTTCAACCCACAAAATTCGTTGACCATTCGTTCGAAAGCTCTCGATTTATCCAACCATATTATGTTAACTACTGCGAAGTGCGTGGCCAACAAGCTGAGTTATGAGCAAGGTTATTTGAATAATTGTGTACACTCAGGTGATCATTCCCAACAATTGATTGATATTGTGAACTTGATTGCCACCGCTTGTTAATTTCTGATGATTTCATTGAGCTGGTGTTTCCATGATTTGATTCATAGCAGGTGATCCAAATATTGCGAGAACGGTTTGATTTTTGAAGCCGTGGTTAAATCATTTTAATAGTTAATTTCTATGCTTTACACTCTAGGAAGCTGTAATTTCTTATGTAGCCTCTTTAGGACATTTACTTGACGATGCCCAGAGTCCGGACCAGATGAGTGGCTCTTGAAGCTAATTTCTATGTTTTACACTCTAGGAAGCTGTAATTTCGTATGTAGTCTCTTTAGCACATTTACGTGACGATGCCCAGGGTCCGGATCAGCTGAGTGGCTCTTAGAGCTTGCATACGAGTCTGCAGGGGGGTAGGTGATGTAGGCTGGCTCGAATTCAATAAAGTACCCACGGGTGTCGGAACATGTGGAATTTTGTGTTGATTTACTGGAGACCCTCCGGTTAACTGACTTTCCTCTACTGCCGGAGGGCCCCATCAGCACAGGAGATGGGGGAGGGGGGACTGCTGCCTACTTACTAGTGAGTTCACTACCCCCACGAGTCCAACCTCATTGGAACAACACGATCGCGAATTCAATTAAGTACCCACGGGTGGGTGGTTTCTCTTATGGCCCACTTAATTGATCTGTACGCCCCGCCGTGCAATGCACGCTTGAGATCTGCTTAGTAATAAATATAATAAGAAAACACACATGAAAATGTCCCAATGTGTTGCAGACTCGTATGCAAGCATTTGTCATATGTAATGGCCTCTACAAAGACCAAGTTGGAAAGTTTCTTTTGATTATTTAGTTGATATTTCTTCTTCATATCCAATAACATAAAAAAAACGGCTAGTGTGTAGGACAGTATTCACCCGGCTCTGCAATACTTTGTAACCCTTGTTTGATGTTCAACCTATTGACGCTACCGTCATTACAGCGAAGTTCCAGGTCTTAAAAAATAAGTATGAAGAGCTTACTTCCTTGAATGGGTTAATAAGTGAGGAACTTTGTAGAATATTGATCATTCTGGATATGTTGCATTAAAGAAAAAGGTTATACATAAGTGAGTGGTGGTTGTGGGGTTAGACAACGTTTCTATAACCTTTTGAAATATCCGATTTTTAATTGACGTCTGACGTCACATTCTATCATTTCATCATAATTTAATTCGAGTTCCTTAGTATTCCTTCAGAATTATTTCTCCTAAGTAGTTAACTAGTGCAATACAATTGAAGCCTTGATAATTTTTAGTACTTTTAATAGTAATATAGTCCATTCTAAAATTTTTAGATACTTAGTAAGTAGGTACCTACTATAAGATAGTATTTTTAATTTAATTTATTTATCTAATTAATTTATATTTAATTTATCAATAATATTTAATGATAATGATTGATTATTATTTAGTAGCCATATTCTTACATAACAGTTGCCCAAGGCATGTCATGACCCAAGTGGGATTTATGTATCGTGTGTTTAGGTCAAAGTTAATTCACTCTGAAAACAAAACTAATGGAAGAAAAACCTCAATGCTCTTCTTGACTGTCAAATAGGTAAATATTTTGTGCCCCACTCCTTTTGCAGACCACCGGCCGCCACTGCTACTAGGCATTTATTAATTTTAATTATTTAGTTGTTTTATCATTTATTTATTATTAGTTCATCAGGATGGTTATATACTGCGTTTTTGTGTGTAGTAATCCCAGTAAATGTGGGTTTCCCAAGGAATGAAACTTGAAAGAAAACAGTGGATGGTTGCAATCCACCGGGAAAAGAATTTGGTGATTGAAAATTCGCCCTGACAATTTCATGCAGAAAAGTTATACTACAGGTAAGTGCACAAGTAATCTTTTTGTACTACTTAATCACAGTACCTTAAATTGAAAGTACTTACAGGGACTTATTACACATATGGATTCTAATGCGGGAGAGGCTTACTTGCACTTTAGTAAGTAGGTCTACCTACTTAGACGCAAGTGTGTCCGGATGTAATTGGGTTGTAAAACATAATTACTATAATTTATAGTACCTATCATATTATCTTTTTGGAAAATTACTATATGCCATATTTAAAAAATATATAGTATAAAAAATACTATCAATTAATCCTATAATTTTGAGCTTTTGAAAAATCTGACACTTTTGAAAAATCGTTTGACAAGTTTTCACAGCACCACCCCTTTTCTTCGCCTCTATTTTTGGTAGCTTAATAGTTGATAAATCCATTTTCCAAATATAAAATTAGATAAAATCACAAAACAACATCTCAAAAAAATATTCACAAAATTTATCTCAGCCTGAACTGGGGTAACGGTTCCGTTTCCTCTACTTACAGTCTTGATACGGAACATCCATTGTGTCCGACACTTCTGCGGTTATAGGCAACAAAATATGATAAAAAAAGGTAAGGTCAGTGTTTACGTGCCTGGAGCTTCTCATGTTCGGAGCCCCATTTCAACGCTGTGTTCCTGTCAGTTGGAATGTGCAGCCAGCGTCGCTGGACCACGAAAATTACGTTTCCCCGCACGCGCCTGCTCGAAGTACGCAATAACGCGTAGTAGATATTAGTTGAAAATTGAATCACAATTGCGTCGAACAATTTGAGTAAGTATTATATTTAATTTAATTAAATTTAATAATTTATTTAATTAAAGCTGCCGCAGTTGCACACACAAAAATTACTGATCATTACAGTAAAATGATATCATTAGGTAGGAGCAAAAAGGAAAAAATACTTGGAATAAATGTGACGACTAAAAAAATTAATTATGCACGAATTGAAGCTTTGATGGACAAAGAAAATTGGGAGGGGATGGAAAATGCAAAAACGCTAAATGAAAGTAGTGCGAGTTTTATCGCTACATTAACAAAACACATTGAAACATCGACAATAATAATCAAGGGAAGTACGAAAAATAAACCCCTTAAGCCTTGGATAACATAAGGACTATTAACATCAATTAGAAAAAATGAAAAATTTATTAAAATTAAGAAAAAGCAACCATTTAATAAAAAACTAAATTTGATAAAGTATTTGATAAATACCTACCAAAAGAAACTTAAATTCTTAATCAAAAAGTCCAAAGAAAATTTTTATAAAAATAAATTAAATGCAGTAGAGGGAGATTGCAAACAAACCTGGAAAATAGTAAATGAATTGATGGACAGTAATACAAATATTATAAAGGGAACTCTAACCAAATAAGAAGTTTAAAAAATAATAACTTAATAAAAGGAGAAAATAATCCTAAAGAATGCGCAAATGTTTTAAATAAATATTTTTCTGAAACTGGTATGAAAATGGCAGATTCGATAAAACAAGCTGAAAGGATTTATAAAAAAAAAAAAAAAAAAAAAAAAAAAAAAAAAAAAAAAAAAATTACGGAAGTTTCGAATTCCTTCCAAGAAATCACTCTAGAAGGTGTAATCGAAGCGATAGACTCGTTGAAAACAAATTCGGCGCCAGGGAGTGATGGAATTGGAAATGAAGTGTACAAACGACTAAAAAATAAAATATGCAAACCAATTAGATTCTTAATAAATGCTAGTTTTGAAAATGGGATATTCCCGAATAATCTAAAAACTGCAATTGTCATTCCTCTATTCAAGAAAGGCGAACGCGAACTTTGCTCAAATTACAGGCCAATATCACTAGTAAATTCTCTTGCTAAGATTATAGAAAAATACTTAAAAGCTCAATTAATTTATTTCATTGATAGAAACAACATTCTTGTTGATACTCATTTCGGTTTCAGAAGGAAAAAGAGTACCCAAGATGCTACGACTTTGCTAAATAATAAAATAGTTCAGGCTTTGGATGACAACAAAAAAGCGATTACAATATTGGTTTATTATTTCCAATAATAAGCCTATGTGATCGTGTAGCGAAAAATTTTTATAACCCCCCCTCAAACTTTGTCACTTTACGTTTCAAGGTGCGTAGAATCCAAATTTGAAATGTCCGTCCGCCGTCCGGGCCATAAAAGGCCTAAGAATTGACTTAAAAAACCCGTTCTTTCGCACATAGACTCCATTTGGGGTCTAGTTGGTCCTAACGTTTAACCATCCCGATCGCTTTACTCGCATAGATGCTATGGGCCAAAAACAGGCGAAAAAGTGTCTTTTTAGACGCGCGCACGCCTGGCACGCTTGGCAGGGGGTCACGGTGGGTGGGGAGGGGGGTGAGCGGGGGGTGGAGTGAGAGGAGGCGCCGGCGCCGCGGCACCTTGTGGTGGGTACGGCGCACAGTGGATGGAAACAGCAGTTTTTGTGCAAAAACCTTTTAGATGAGCCAAGTGGTTGACCTTGATATGGATTCTCATGTTTTTTGGGGTGCTGAGTCGATTGAAACCATTCCCGACTCGCTAACTATAATGGCTAATCGGATAGCAACGTTTTAGCGAATTTTCTTAGAAAATGAAGCTATTGCAATGGCTCCAAAATGTTAAAAATAAATTTTTTTTTAATTTTCATCATGGAAATCCGTTTTGAAGCATCCTGAAACGTTTCTTGGATTTTAACGCTTTTTTATGTGTAAATATATATTTGTATATATAAGAATGCCCTGCTTTCTACATTGGAAAAGCCGAAACTAGTCATATCCCTTATTACTGCACCAAGTATCTACTACCAAAAGGATAACTAGTAAAAAAAAAGATGTGGCGATGAAGGGCAAATGAGAACCTTTTTCATTTTTCATAGCGCGAAAGCTGAATCAATAGTAAATCAAGCTGAATAATTATTTTGAAGGGACGTAAGTATAACCGAAATGGGTTACTTAATTATTTTTTATTCACCTGATGTAAAACGTTTCTTCCGAATTCGGGTATCGTTCGCGCAGATCTTTCTCAAAATCACTTCCACTCTTAAATAAAATATCGCAAAGCACTGAATATGGAATTTCAAGTGATCGTTTTTTTACCACGATGTTACGATTTTCTTTTTCCACAATGTGTGTTTAAATGTTAGGTACGATGCTTCCGCTGACGTTGAATGATGTGATAGTGATAGAAGACTGCTCCCAAAGAACTATTTTTCTATACGAAGAATGAATCGTAACATTTATTCTCAGGACAAGGTTCGCACCTAGTGGTTTATTTACTCTGACTCGTCAAAGCAGGAGTTGATAGTCACTTACCTTCCTTAACGTTTTCGTTCATTGTGATCACCGACGGCGGAGAACGGCGATCAAATTAATACACAAGACACTTGAATGAGTGCGTAGTCGGATTATTCTAGCCCCAGGACGACCGGAGATGACCTACACTTTTGGCACTCTATCAAAGTTAAATAATCACATGATTTTTCCAAAAATCCTCATTATCACTGCTTACTCTTGGTGATGCACCAAAAAAATGTGAAAATATGATCAGGTACACCTAAACATGTATACAATACATGGTATATTTCGTCTTGGGGCATTTCCCCAGTTTTGTAGGCGTAATCAATCATCAATAGCTGCTACACCAAAATCTTAATTTCAAGCATACGACCAATTATCACACTCAATGCCTTCTCAAAATTTTCTCCACGCCCAAATGGGGAAACTAAGGGCTAGGTTTGTGTCAGAAGGTATCTAGGAACAATATAAAAATGGGAAAACATTTTTATTAACGCTTTCATTTCTTGAGGTTTTTGCACGCTTCCATCCACCGTGCGCCGCGTTCCTTCGAGGCATGAATATATGTTTTTTTCAAAGTCATATTTGTGTGTTAATTCCAAAGCTTTTCCTACGCATATTTAATAACATATCCTTTCGACTTTTCGTACGTACTTAGATAATGATATTATTAAGGCAATAACTATTTGAATAGATAGAAGCTCAAATCGAGAAATATAAACATGCGTATATAATTATAGAAGTATTGGTTGTGGCAACTCGAAATAGGACACGCCGAGGAGTCTGGACGGGCCTTATGGCGTACGCTAGCCAACTTAAACTACGATCATACTCAATTGAAAAAATAATAAACCTTAGTGAAATAATTTGCAGCGTTTTTTTTGATATGGCAAAAGCTTTTGAAACTATTTCTCACGAAATACTTTTCAAAAGAATAAAAGAATATGGAATCGATGGCAAGGCATTTGAATGGATCCAGAGTTACCTAAAGGACCGAACACAAAGAGTTAGAGTGAACAACACTTTGAGCAAAGAAATTCACACAGGCAAATATTCAGTGCCGCAAGGCACTGTACTTGGGCCTCTATTATTTATATTATATATAAATGAAATGGCAAACCTGAGAATTCCAAGTGAAATCATAATCTTTGCAGATGATACCGTACTTTTTACTAGCGCTGAATCATGGGAACTAGCACATAAGCAAGCTGAAATAAGCCCTCAAATAGTGTGGGCATGGCTATCCAGCAATAAACTTACAGTAAACATTAAATAACTAACTATATTGCTTTTTCCATCACAGCGAAAACCCAACTTGTATCATAGAACGATGTGACAAATATGATTGCATACAAAAACAAACAAAGGCTAGATACTTAGGATTAATTTTTGATCAACATATGAAGTGGGAATCGCAAATTCATGAAACAAATAATAAAATTAGAAAATTGATTTACGTGTTTAAAAAAAACGCTAATGTGGTAAATAAGATCAAATACTTTATTTATGATGCTTTGGCTAAATCTATTTTGTTATACAGTCTTCCTGCTTGGAATGGCGGATATAAAACAGCCTACAACCCTTTAGTTAGTTCTCAAAAAATGATTGTGAGGACAATAAATAGGGAGGGCTATTCAGCATCTTCTGAACCCGTTTTTAAAAAACTAAAAATACTCCCGTTTAGAAAACTTGTTAAAGTAAGCCAAATAACTGAAATTATTTAATTGATTGATTCATGATCCATCCGTCAGGCTTTTATGGCCAATGGGGTTGGCAGGGTGAAACGGATATAAGCAGAAAAAATTCTTCTCTGAGTTTCTTTATTGCAAGCTTTCCACATCAAAATGTCATCTTCAGGCCCCTTCGTTTCTGTCTACTATCTTCTATCGCTCATCCGCCTCTGTTCCACGGTCAGATGCATCAGTCTCCGGGGGGGGGGGGGGGGGGGATCTTTAATTTCCATAGGAATTGCTGCCAGTCCCGAGATTAACGGGTTGTCTTGTGTGATGTTGAAACTTGAGTCAAATTATGAAGGATTTTCTGCTGCGGTTATAGCTCTGGCTTGTCTGTTGAGTTTAATTTTGTGTTGTGCGGATTCATGAAATTTACTAATTTATGGAGAAGAGATGTTAAAATAAGAAATTAAATAGACGAGCATTAGGAGGATTTCAGGGAAAATAAGGGTAAGTCTACATTTGCAAAACATCCTAAGGAATCCAATCATTGTTACAATTTTGATTTGACAGATAGACAGTTTGTAGAATTTCTTCATTTTTGTCCGAAGGGAGGTATGTTAAATGTACTTGAAAAATTCGAAATTATCAAAATTGACAGATCTAGTAAATGTTTAAATGAGGATATACCTCAATATATTTCACCACTAATAGGTCCATTTTTATAAAGCTTGGAATTATCCCTTCACAATGTGTAAACCATATTTAGTTATTTCCCCCTTTCACTTCATCTAATTAGCTATAATCCCCCGTCACCTTGTTTGCACTTAATTGGTTGTACCTCCTGCTCCTTTCCTTTCTCTTGACCAATGGGATTCAATCTCCCTTCACCTGTTACTATAAAAGCTGTGTCCTTTCTAATGTATCTTCTTATTGTTTGTTACTGATGATGGCCTAACCGTCAAAATCGATTTAACAGTGTAACTCTTTATTTTTCGTGGAAATAGACAACGTTTTTCACTAACTTCCGTTTTGAAATGGGTTTCCACAACTTCGTCGCGAGTGATTTAGTTCGTGCATGAGTTAGATCGTGAAGTTCGCTCTGCTGTGTGCTCTTGGCTAGGCTTCCCACCTGGTGTCCCAAGTGCCTATATTCATGCACCGGTCAAGGCCGGTGGGCTCGGTATTGTCTCTCTCTCAGCCAGCATCCAATCTATACGCCGCCAGCGCCTGTTAGCCCTTAGGGGCTCGAGCTGGGAGGTCGCCTGCACTGCTGCTGACCTGGACTTTGTCTGGCAGCAGTTGTTGTGGTGCGATCGAGCTACACCAACTGCTCCCAAACCCAGCTCATCTGCTGAGTTCCCTGCTGCTCTGCATGAGTCAGTAGATGGTAAAGAACTCCGACAGTGCTCTGAATCCCCCATTTCTATCCAGTGGGTGGAATGGGTTCCAGAGGGTATTGGGGCCCGCTACTATCGCCTTTTTCACGCTGTCCGGATAGCTACATCAGCCACCTCGGTGAGGTGTTTGTAGTGGATTTAGATAGGTTTTACTTGGTGTAGGTAGACCAAGTGGGACGTTATGAAAAGTACCCATGTCTTGATTATGCGGGTTATACCCTAGATTGTCTCCTGACGGAAAGTAAGCGAAATTGTCAAGGCCAACTTGGTTTGTCGTGGAATTATAAGGTTCGTTCATAGTTGGGCCGCGAGGAGCGCTAGGCTCTGCTCGAGCTTCTTGGGGCTGCCTAGTTGGGTATTGTTTTACCGTGTAATTATCTGGCTTTAGATGTATATCTTTTTGCTGAGCCGAGCTGGCTTGGTTAGAGTACTGAAAAGTACCGTTTTGGTCATGCGATTTGTGCATGACGGGAGTGTACAGTGCACTCGCGTCGGCGGAGTAGCCGTGTGATGAATATCGGAGATATTCATGCTTGTGTGTAGAATCGTATTGATTACTTTCAGAAAGGGTCTGAAAAGTATCCTCTACCTGGTGTACAGGTGAGTGTGTGATCACCAAGTCTGTCGCAGAATTGGTGGGCAACGCGTCGATCCCGTCACTGGGACTAGCGGCCAAGCGGCGATGTTGGAATGCGGGTGGATCATAGCTCAAGCATGGGTTGCCGCCCGCGCTAGGATCCTCCTCCCCGGCTCCGCTGAGGAAGGACGGGCCTCGTTCCATCGGACGAAACGAAATATAGAATTCGCTCGAAATACCTTTTTGACTCTGAAAAAGGATTTGTGTAGAGGAGGGACTCGCTTCGCAGATCTCTCTCCCAGATCAATGCGAGGGTCCTCTCCGAGTTCTAAAAAGAACTTCCTTAGACGGTTAATCGGATCGTATGAGACGTGCGATTAACCGGCGGGTCCCAGCGGTCGATTAAGAGAGTAAGTCTGCAAGGTCCGGGTGGCCCGACTAAGACACCCCAGCGGGCGTACAAGTAGATAGAAATCTTAGCTTGTACCGGGCGATGTCCTGACTGAAGAACTTCGATTGTTAGTGAGCAGTGAAATACGTACTCGAAGCTACCAAGAAGTCTGGGAGAACTGGAAGAGAAAAAATACCTCGATGCGTGTAGAAGTCTCGTTTGCAGAGAAGTCATCAGCGTGAGTGTAGAAATTGGAATGAAGATGCTGGGTCTAGTTCGTGATATTTATAGGGGGAGGCTGTCTCTGATTGGCTTTATGGTTAGTATGCAAATGAGCTCGTTGATTCTCGGCTCGGCCGGGCTGTCTCCTGATTGGCTCGCTTAGCTTCTCTCGCGCAACAGGTGTTTCCTGATTGGTTCGCTTAGTTTCTCTCACAATCTGTGTTTCAGATTGTCGAGTTAATTTGCTAGCTTCGTCCTTGAGCCTCGTAGAGGTCATTTGGTTGCTTCCTTGAGTTAGTGTTCTCAAGGCAACTTTTTCGTGTTGTCTTGTCAAGCCTCTCTCCCGCAGTAGGTGTTTAGCTTGTCGAGTTCGTGCGAATATTTCGTCCGTGGGTGTGTGTTTTGCATAAACTCTCGGGCGAAATATGTTATTTCGCACGGACGTAACTCGACGTCTTACGTGTATAGTTCTACCTTGAGAACTTAATTTTGGTTGCCCTGAAAAGGGCTGGTGATATTGTGTGGTTAATTCACCACAGTGTTCAAGGAGTAGTCGTGGGACAGTAGACACCATTTGCCGTGCCTGTCGGGGTAAAAATGAGAATCTTTATCATGTGGTGCAGCAATGTCTTCGAACTCACGGCGGCCGCATTTTACGTCACAATGTGGTTGCCGAGCAGATAGCAGGTGCTTTGTCATCTAGCCGTTGGGATGTCGAAAGGGAGAGACTACATCATATGCCGAGTGACCGGGGCAAGAAGCCGGATATCATTGCCGTCAAGTCCGATGGGTCTGCCATAATCCTGGATGTCCAGGTTGTCAGTGGCAGCATGGACTTGGAGCAGACCTAGCGGGCTAAAATACATAAGTGTGACATAAATGACCTGCAGCAAGTGATTTCCGAGCTAAAAGAAGTGGCCACCAATAACATCAAGGTTATGGCTGCAATACTGTCATGGCGTGGGGTGTGGTGCGGGAAAAGCGCCTCGGAGTTACTCGAGTTGAGCATGTTGGCAGGAGTACTCCGTGGTATCACCACCCGCGTCCTGAGGGGTTCTTACTTGAACTGGTGGTCATTTTATAGGGGCACTTCCTTTCATCCCATTCTTCCTCCTCATCCTGCAACTTCCCTTATCCCTAGAGCCGGTGTCGGGTAAACCTGGGCGTCCTCCCCACTGTTTTATTTTATTTGTTTATTTTTCAATTTACTGGTTCAAAATTGCCTGTTATTCCTTTACCTGTAACTTCTCAGTAACAAATGCAATTTTTGACTACATCATATATTCACACCTTACTGTTATCGTATTGTATCTATTTATTAACCATTGTCCTAGTTTGCCTTTGAAAGGTTTCTCTGCTAGTTAGGTCTAACCGACTTGTTACCTGTGTATGTTATATATGCGTTTCTATGATATTTTTGTGGCTACCTTTGGAGAGGATCGAACTCAGAAAATTTAATCTACTTATTTTTACTGTGACATTGAGGCACCTGTGGCATTTTTACCTGTGGCAGATGTCACCTGTTTCACGTGAACTGACCATTTATGTCTTTTTTGTTCTTGTGCTCCTCCTAGTCAAAAGCAGGGGGGCATATGGTTGAGCCTCTATACTTTTGCCTCATTAGTTAATTTATTGTCTACGTTGATAAACCAACCACCATTGGGTGATGTCATTTGATTGATAATCGAAGTCGCAATAATCTTACGGACAAAAAAAAAAAAAAAAAAAAAAAAAAACCAGATTAAGGGTTTTTCGGTAAAACCATCATAACATTTATTATTAATTTTGCTGTTTTGTTGGTTAAAATTTAGTTGTTGTATTGTTTAAAATAATGTTCACCTATTTTTCAATTTCTACAATCAATAATGGCCCTAATGAGTGAATTTAGTGAAAGTTCATTTGTGCTTTTCCAACATCTACTTACTTTTCCCCCTGATGGATTGGTCAACACTAGTCATTGATGACGTGTTCCCCAGCCGGTCGTCTCTTCCTACTTGCCGCCGTCACTATCATTTTGTTACTCTCAGTTCTCTTAACTTCCTTTTTTGATCGCTCCGCTAGAAACCTAATTATGTTGAATATAGTTTATACGAGTATATTAATATTTTGATAATCTTGAACAGTATCCGATCGATTTCTGTTCGCATCTACCAGTTGAATGTACAGTACATATAATAACTTTGTGGCTGGTCTGTAGTAGAGTGCTGTTTTGTACACAGATGATCGTGGGGCCCCACGGTGTGCTATTTAGAACGACTGGTCGTTGTAGGCCTGTCGTTCTTGCGCACTCAGATACGAGGACGGGACAAAGCTACCTACAACAGTTCCTGCCAGGCTTTAGGGTTGCCAAGCCATTTCTCTACCCTCTGAAGCTGAACCTAGGTAAAACAATGATCTAATTTAGTTATATTGCCTCCTAGTATTTTCAGCATTTAATATCATATCCATAGTATAACTTTTTTGTATTTGTTCTCGTCATCACACAGTCCACTGCTTTGCGATTATCAAATGGTAGCAGATGTTTATTCGGTCTTGGATGATGTGACTGGCCTGTTATTCTCCAATAACCAGGCCAAGGTTTTTGCGATCATGAAGGCGCTAGAATGGCTGACAAGGCAAAAAATGCTAACTCCTGATCGCAGAAAAATTGTTTACACCGATAGCCAGGTAGGTATGTCAGCCCTTGTTAGTGGATCGCGATGACCATCTCCCTACAGTTGAACAAATAAGAAAACTATTGCTGGAGCTTACAGTTGGAATTGACAGGAAAGTTGGATTGAGATATGCACATGTTGGCATGGCAGAGAATATGGATCATGGACGTGGATCTTCCGGTTGTGTCTGTGGGAGGGCCCTACTGATGGCCATAGAACAAAAGTTTTCTTCCCAACAATCGAGGATAGACTCCAAATCGACCTCCCACTATCATGGAGATCGACTCTCTTGCTGGCTGGTCATGGAAGGGTCCGGGAGTATCTCCATCGGACTCTTCATTCCTCTGTTCAAGCGAGGAGCAAAACTGGGAGCATTTACTGTTTTATTGCGAACATTTTGAGCAGTAGCGGAGAAGCTTGGAGAGAAGATGTCTACTGAAAGGAGCTGTGTGGCCAAGGCCAATGAAAGATTTTATATCTATTCATCTCGACACACACGCATGCATGCACGCTTTTTTTTTTTTTTTTTTTTTTTTTTTTTTTTTTTTTTTTTTTTTTTTTTTTTTTTTTTTTTTTTTTTTTTTTTTTTTTACAAAACTCCCCTCAAAGACGGAGGGGGCACTCCATTAAATTGAAAAATAAACAAATAAAAGGAAGGGGAGCACGCCCAGCTTTACCCGACACCGGCTCTAGGGATAAGGGATGTTGCAGGATGAGGAGGAAGAATGGGATGAAAGGAAGTGCCCCTATTAAATGACCACCAGTTCAAGTAAGAACCCTTCAGGACGCGGGTGGTGATACCACGGAGTACTCATGCCAACATGCCCAACTCGAATAACTCCGAGGCGCTTTTCCCGCACCACATCCCACAGTTGCTCAGAAATTGCTTGCCGCAGGTCATTTCTATCATACTTATTTATTTTATCCCGCCAGGTCTGCTCCATGTCCTTGCTGCCACTGACAACCTGGCCATCCAGGATTATGGCAGACCCATCGGACTTGACGGCAATGATATCCGGCTTCTTGCCCCGGTCACTCGGCATATGATGTAGTCTCTCCTTTTCGACATCCCAACCGCTAGATGACAAAGCACCTGCTATCTGCTCGGCAACCCCATCCTGACATAAAATGCAGCCACCGTGAGTTCGAGGACATTGCTGCACCACATGATAAACATTACATTTTTTACCTCGACAGGCACGGCAAAGGGTGTCTACTGTCCCATGACTACTCCTTGAACACCTCACCGAGGTGGCTAATGTAGCCACCCGGACGGCGTGAAAAAGAGAGACAGTACCGAGCCCACCGGCCTTGACTGGTGCATGGATGTAAGCAGATGGGACACCTGGTGGGAAGCCTAGTCAAGAGTCCACAGTAGAGAGAACGTCACGATCTAACTCAAGCAGCCTCCCCACCGTAAGCCTGCCAAAGACTGACCCATAGGTTAACTTCGGCAGTAAGTACATGCGAAGGAGGTGCAGCTTCTGCTGTGGCTTCAATGGAGCCTTGGTAACACGAGCTAATGCTCCATCAAGGTCCAGATGGCTTGCGGCTATGGTGGCCACACCCATGAAGTCAACCCCAAGGTACCGCCATACCTCCAACACCAATCGGGCAGGGATCAGGGTCTGTCCTAAGACAAAGCACTCCTGGTCCACCACCTTCACCTTATGCTGGCAGCCTGACGGTACTGAGGAGGCTGACCCACATTTAGAAGGGTTGACCACTAGACCACACCTGGCTAGCTGCTCGGCAAACGCATTGTGGGCAATCTGCAAGCCCTCACGGGTTTCAGTAAGCAGGATGACATAATCGGCTAAGGCCAATGCACCTACTCGCACCCCAGGGGTGAGATCAAACCCTATATTATCTGGCAGCTTAACCAAGGCTGTACCACAACCAGGTTGAAAAGGAGTGGCGATAGAGGTGTACCCAGCAACATCTCTCCTCCAGCCTCGAGGACCATCATGCCTTCGTGGTACAGACAAGCAACATACTCAATTAGATGAGCAGGGGCCCTGATACCATGAAGGCAACCGGTCAGGGCAAAATGGCTTACAGTGGCAAAGGCCTTAGCGACGTCCAGAGCGGCAATGTGGAGCTGCTGTTTCTTGATGCGGGCCAGCGAATTGTCAGTTTTGAGAACTTTAGGTTCTCTGTTGTGACATCTGCTGGCCAAAATGCTCTCTGGACGTCACCTATGACACCAGCCACTTGGAAGTGAGATTCCAGAATTTTGGAAAGTGTCGGAAAACTACTGATGATATTGAAATGGGTCGGTGGCCTCCAGGCCCAATTCCTCCTTTCTTTGGGATGAAGATGGTCCGAGCACGGGTCAACGCTTTTGGGGGTCTTCCCAAAAGAAGAAGTAACAGGTTGAGGACGAGCAGCTTGACATTTTTCGGGGTTTTATTCCAGCGTTGGGCAGAAATACCTTCAGGTCCAGTGGATGTGGAGTTTTTGACACGGCACTACTTCTGTGTCTCGTAATGAAGCACCAGGGTGCATGTGATGCTGAGTTAGGAATCCCTGGGGGAAGCCGGGGGCACCACCGGTTCACCAGGGTTGTGGGTGGGAGCACTCAAGAGTGGCTCCCAAAATTCCACAAACTCCTAGAGAGTGGGTAAAACTTTATCATCCCCAGCTCCCTCCAGCACCTCCGCAGCTGCACGAGCCTGATGCTTCCTCCACAAATTCTGGACCCGCTAGTATTCCCGCCTTGTTACTTGCTTGGCTGCTCTGTGACCTCCACGAGGCACTAACACAGGAGGATTTCCTCCCTGATGCCTTGCCTTGGTCGCATCCCCAACTTGTGAGGAGATCCTATGTACATAAGCCACGACCTCGTCTTCCAATCCATCAGGCCTCTCAACAGCCCGCCTCACCAGTTCCTGCAGGTAGGCGGTCTCATAACCTTCAATGCAACCTACCTGCTCAACAAGCCTCAACACTTCAGTCTTCAAATTGCCGAGAAGACCAGAGGTCCCGGGAGAAGATTGCTGAATAGCGGGCAGCTGTCCCACGCCTGTAGGAGATGTGGGAGAGGCCCCATGGCTATTTGCCAGCATTTTGTCCTGGACAAGCTGCTTGTAGTGGGGCCTCAGACAAAGAGATTGAATGGCAGAAAGCGTGCGCATGGGAAAATTTGCTTGCAAGAAGACATTTATATTCCATATCCCATTACACACTGGTTTCAACTCTTCTGCTGCCATTCGCTGCAAATCCTCAGAAGCCTATCTAGGCCGCTCTCGCTCTATATCAATTGCAGCATTGGCATGAACAGGATGCTTCTACCAGACGTGGGCACTGAGGCCATGCTTGGAACTTAAGGCTCTCTTGCAATGGGTACACTGGTTGGCATTCGCCGGGGCAGTGGACGAGGAGGAGAGATAGGATGATGAGGAAGAAGAAGAGGGAGAGGATGGCCGATGGCCCTGCCTGGAGCGCCTCCCCTAAAACCCCGTGTGCCAATGGGCCGACCGGGGTTATGAGGCTCATCGCTTGGTACTTCCATAATGGTGGAGACACATTAAAAAACCCCTAATCGCCAGCGGGTCATTCTGCCACCCTCGGTTCACCCAGAGGACGCCCGGGTTGCACGACGGGGACGTATAACTTTGACTTGGGTAGGGATATGAAGGAGCTCCAAAGAGATAAAAACACCAACAGTTACTCTACCCCAGCAACCCACACACACACACTTTTAGTTTTTTCACGGGTTCGGTCTTAGAGTGGTATAAAACGGATTTGTATGCGGTAATTGTTTTTTCACGCTTGGGTTGTCCCACACCCCCTGGATCCATTCTAATAAGTCGTTCCCCTATCGGCGAGTCCTGGATGCTGAGGGACGTCCTGAAAATGGCTTTTAAATTTATATTGCATTATGGAAATTTAGCCAGTAGAAATTTATCAACAATGAACTGGAACATTAGAAATGTACGCACAAAATTATGCTGAAATAGGTACTTAAATTTCATTAATATTTCTGAAAAATCGACGAAAAAATATATAGTAAGTATATTTTGAATTGCAGAATATCTCATAGACAAGTTTTTTGCCATAATGTTGGAAGTTGATAATTACTCTGCACACAAAGTCTATAATTTCAAAACAATTCATAAATCAAATACTATATTTTACGGAAGTTCGCTGATACAATGTGTTGCGTGACTGGAACTAATATAATAACATTTTGAAGCCATTGCAAATGCTTAATTTTCACGAAAATTCGCTAAAAATGAGAAAAGCCGTGTTGAACACACTACCAGATGTTTTAATCATAACCAAGGTCATTATTCATAATCATAATATGTTTTGACGATAGTGGATATGTGTATATATAAGATAAATTCATCCTTCCATTTGAATGTCATATAAGTAACTCCGTCACAATGCCAATGGCGGATCCTGACCAACTAGCTGTACGAAGTGAAGCCATTTCCGTTTAGTTCCGTTTTTTAATCAGCCTTAATATTAAATCGGTAGGCGTCCCGTCCCTGCTTTCTTTTCAAACACTCGCTTCAAAACGTTCGGCACACTTTCTTCGGGGGAGAACCCCAGGATAGGTACCTACTGCGCCCAGCCGAAACACGGATTCGAATTCCGATAATTTAGCAGTCGGCTCAGACAACAGAAAATGATATGAAGAGCATGTACCGATCGTGACATAATCCAAGGCGTTGTTACCCTCCCTTAGCTTAGAGGGAGAGGAGACCCAAAGCACTTGCCCGGGCGGTCCGCAGGGGGGCCCTACTTTTTCCTCAGCTGGTTCGCTGAGCAGACCAGTCAGTCTCTCTTCGACTTGAAAACTGTGCGCAGGATTATTACCAGTTTCTTCTTGCCCCACCAGAAAGGTGAGCGTGCATCCTCAAGTAAACAGCACGGGCACTTGCTCTTCACTATTGTAAGCACACTATAATAAGTATTCCACCCCATATCCATACCAATGCCTAACATCCTAATTTTTTATATTCTAACAATTTCATGAAATTCTATATTATACCAACTCACTCCCTAATCATAAAAACTTTCATAACCACATTGCTCCAATACCATAACTCACCATGGAAGTATATTTGAAGACATGAACATATGCTGACAGTATTATTATTAATATCAACATCCAAATTTGCAACGCTTCATTTCTACTTGCCTTGCATATACATCAGAATCAATAAAATTTGATTATTTCAAAGTTAAATTTCACTGTTCCATAAGTTTTGAGTGATATGACTCGCCAGTGAAAAAAAGTACTCATTTGACCGCTGGCGTTTATATGACTTACGTTGCAACTAGAAAAGTTGGATCCGGATCATTAGCCCTTTTCATTGTCGCGGAGCCTGATGACCGGAGTGAAAGCTTTGTATAATGAGGAATTGTTACTTTGATGAATTCTAAACCTCACAAAATACTGTTGTCTACTGAATATTATGTTTTCATAACATTTTTTTAAATTGATATAGGAATTAAAATAATAGTTTGTTAAACGTCCCGACTTTATCGCCTGGAAACACTTTCTTTCATCGAGAAACTTTCCAAGTCAATAACTTTCCTAAAAAATATCACACGCTCCTCTTATTATTGTTATTTACTTTACAAATTATCTTTAAATTTCAATATAGGTACCAATGGAACTTCCAATTATTTAATGAGCATCAAATCAAGAGATGCACCACAGCATATGACATTCAAGTTCATTTAAATTGTATCGACCTAAATGTTCCTAGTTGTAAGCGGCTTATTCTTTCTTTCTGACAGTTAGGTAGTTACTCTACTTGTTATCGTGCTGGTACTTATGGCAAAATAAAATAATCATGAATCAGTCTGTAACTTTAAACTTTTTTGAATATGAACTTCTCACAAATCAGGTGATCACAATGATCGATTAAACTGAATACCTGAAAAAAAGATGACAGTCGTGCAGCAACACCTATTGAGCGAATTTTTGTATGAACACTGATTTCAGTGACCTCTCAAGTGGTTTTCAATCTTGAAAATTAAAATCTTACGTAACAAATTTTGATGCTTCAGTATTCCTGAAGTTCACATGAAAACTTGATTCAATAAATATTCGGCTACAAAATTGAATGTGAGGATTTCGGCTTTTATTTAATAGGCTTAATAAGTTTCTAACGCACTCGTGGTTTAATATTATGTTGGAGACTAGTATCGCTTACATGCGAAGCGTAAAGCCTTTATTTTTTTGTATAGGTATATTGTTCTTCCGGAAACTAATTTTCAGATTTTATCAGCCACTTTATGTTTATTTCGTGATTTTCGGAGCACTTTCCTCTTTTCGCCAACAAAAAATATTGTTCATTTCAATTCTCTTTGGTATCCTGTGGTGGTCATTAAATTTAATTGCGTTTCCAAGGTCAGATACGTAAAAAGTGCCAAAAAGGCTTTTTCTAATCTCTTCAGACCCAACATGTTTTTACATAAATTCGCTCTTTTAATGACGAAGCACGAGGAGTGATTAGTAGTTTACACTTGTTCACAGACACAGAAGTGTTAAATAAATGTGGAATTTCAAATATAAATATCCACTGAAAATATGAGCAGTTTTAGCTGTTGATGTTCATTTAAGACTTATTTCGTGTAATTTGCATTATCGATTTGGAATTACCTATATTATGTCCCGTTTCCTTTAGTCTATAACCCCCCTCCCACCTGGATAGGTATATATCGTATTGAACCTTTTTGAAAATCTTTGATACTATTAAGATGAGTATCTTGTTAGGGTTCCTCATTGGAAGTATTTACAATAATCCCACCTTCGTCCAGTTTTCGGAAGAATGGCTTCATCAACGGCAGTTTTTTCCCCCAAGTATTGTTGATAAATCCACCATCAATCCAATTTGAAAACACAAGCCTTTAGCTGCCTATTGCGTCCGAAACAACATTATTATCATTATAGCAAATTAAAAATGAGAAGTCCGTGTTTTGCTAGCGATCGGTACCTACATTACCCTTACACTTTCTATTTCAGCAATGTATATTATTCATGTTCACCGAATGAAGAATGATTTCCTGCTTTAGTGAAACTCGTAATTAAGTTTCATTTTTTCACTTCGTGATTTTAGCTTCTGCCTTCAGGTTGAAATAAACATCAGATCATCGAGATCAGTTCGTAACGGTAGGTAGGTAATGCATATTTTTCACTTATATGCGTGTCAAAGTTCCATCCAATACTTGTGGGTAGCTCTGAAACTTTTCATTGTATACCATTCGCTCTGTGGGGGGCAAGTGCACATGTACAACCTTGTGAGTTTGATGGAATGTGCGAATATTTGCGTTCGTTGAGTACATCTAGTCACGATCGCTTTCATCTCAAAGGTAACTGTTATCGTATCATTTGCACCTAACAAACAGCTGCTGTTTGTTGCTGTTACAGAACAGCTGCTATAATTATGTCATGCCTAGTTTTTAAATTATGCACCAAACAATATTCGCGAATAAAAACAGTATCAAAAGCGTTTTGCGGGGGAGGACATACCTATTAGGATGATGTTTCGTCTTCATGGATTTGTAGAGATTCCTATAAACCCAACACAGGTACACAGATATGTCCGCCTGTAAATAACTTGTGTTCGAGGTTGGTGATGTACTCATTTCAAGGCATACTCTGTTGAATAATCTTATAACAAAACAACAAAATTCAAGACGGTTTTTTTTAACCACTAGCTGCTTAACACACGAGCATTGCGCTGAATAAATTGGTATAGACGATAGATTAAAAAAAACCTAAAAACCTGTTGTTTAAACTAGCTGATTTTAGAATTCCTAAGATTTTTGTAACGTTGATTGCCGAATTACTTAAACAATTTGAGCTGCAACAACGTGCAGCAACTGGTGACTCAATAGTTGAACTTCGATCTATCATACATATGTGGAATATGTGGTATTTGAACGGAGACAAGGCATTATAGGGGATGAATTATTGTTTACCAATGTTTGAGATGAGTTTGTTACTTTTACATAAAAATTGCTTCATATCCGTTTTATGTGATCATTCTAATATTGAAAGATGGGAAGATCAGCTATTTATACATGCATGGTGATGGTTTTGAATATTTTAACGCCTTAAAACTTGAGCATAAGAATCCACATACCGTGCTACCCTATCAAGCTACCTCTCATTCTGTGAAGAGCTATCTCGACCAAACCATTAGCGAGATTAATCACTCTCCTCCTCTCCGAACCTTTCCCTGTGATTCGAATTACGGAAAACTGTAAATGTCTTTATTTGCCTACTAACAATATTATTTCAACAATGCTGAGATGAAATGATGGAATTATTAAAAGGTATCGATGAAATGTTTGGAGATTTTGCGGGTTGAGGCTCTACACATTCGCCAACATAAAACCGATGCATCACACTGCTTCTACTTTCATAAGAACTAACAATTCACAGATTTGTTTCATTTTACATCAGTTGTAACCCTTTCTGTATTTAGCCATTTTTTGAATACGAGGAAGCAATGAGCCAGAGTTTTCGTTTCTGTTACCATTTTCTGTTGAATTTAAGTTATATAATTTCGAGTATTCATTGCTATTAATTTTCAATGATTTGCCTCCCACTTATATGAACAGCTAGTGAGTTTTTATTTCAAATAAAACAAAAAGACAACAATTTATTGTAAAAAAAAAAAAAAAAAATTACGCCTAAGCCTCATAGGCCTTATAAGCGTGAGGCAGGTAGTAAAAATAAAATTACTACAAAAATAATCAGGTCTTAAACATCCCAGTATAAAAAGATAACTACTACTTGTGTCGTTTTTTAAATAAATTATAAAAAATAAAATAAAAAAAAACCATGCAAAATATATATATATATATATATATATATATATATATATATATATATATATATATATATATATATATATATATATATATATATATATATATATATATATATATATCTTCTTCACTAGAGCTGACGACGCCGAAACGGCGAAATATTCTCTCATTTTCGTAAGTCAAATAATTTATTTGTTTCCTATATTTCCCAACCATCTGTACTTACCTCATCAAATTAATATTACACGCGAGTATTTTCATCCTTCATCAAAACTATATAAACTTAACAGCAAAAAAAACCGGCGCACCCTGTATTTTGTTATTTTTTCACCTTAGCTTCAATTGGTTAATTTTTTTTGCATGTGTCAAGTAAAGTCGGTATCTTTTGAGAGAACAGCAAGGAACAGAGTGGCAAATAAAAAATAGCCGTTTGAAAAAATCAGCTTTATTCACAAAACTTCGATGTTTGGACAAAAGTATCAAAACATTCTTCTGTAGTTATCGTGTGAAAAAAAATTGAAAAATGAATTTTTTTTTTTGGAAAATAAATTTTTTTATTATCGGGTGGTACCTCCCCTTGCTTGTACCACCATCTGTATTCTTATCGGCATGCTGCTGATCAAATTTGAAACCTTTTCTTGTCTGATGAGGTCCCATTCTGCGAGGACCGCTGTCCTGAGGTCTTGGAGGTTTACAGAAGGGTTCAGTCGCTTTCGGATGCACCTCTCTAGCTCGTCCCATAGATGTTCTATGGGATTGAGGTCGGGGCTGCGAGCTGGCCATTGTAGGGTGCGCATGCCTACCTCTTCGAGTTAGTCAGTAACCACGTTTGCTACGTGTGACCGTGCGTTATCGTCCATAAAAATAAAATTATCGCCGGTGTAAGGGGCGAATGGCACTACATAATCTTCCAGGATGTCAGAAATGTACCTCAGTGTGGTTAGACTCCCTCGGGGATACACATGGAGTTCCGTTTTCGCCTCTGAAGTGATTCCACCTCAAACCATTTCAGACCCACTCCCGTAAGGCACCCTTTCAGCACTCTTAATGTTTTCCGATGAGTCCAGGTTCTCACTATTCGCTTCAGATCGTCGTGTTAGAGGGTGGAGGAGACGAGGGCAGCGTTTCGCTCAGTGCAATATTTCTGAAAGGGTGCCTTACGCGGGAGGTTCTGAAATGTTTTGGGGTGGAATCACTTCAGAGGCGAATACGGAACTCCATGTGCACCCCCGAGGGAGTCTAACCACACTGAGGTACATTTCTGACATCCTGGAAGATTATGTAGTGCCATTCGCCCCTTACACCGGCGATAATTTTATTTTTATAGGACGATAACGCGCGGTCACACGTAGCAAACGTGGTTACTGACTACCTCGAAGAGGTTGGCCAGCTCGCAGCCCCGACCTCAATCCCATAGAACATCTATGGGACGAGCTAGAGAGGTGCATCCGAAAGCGACCGAACCCTCCTGTAAACCTCCAAGACCTCAGGATAGCGGTGGTCGCAGAATGGGACCTCATCAGGCAAGAAACGGTTTCAAATTTGATCAACAGCATGCCGAGAAGAATGCAGGCGGTGGTAGAAGCAAAGGACGGTACCACCCGATATTAAAAAAATTTATTTTCCAAAAAAAAAAAATTCATTTATCAATTTTTTTTCACACGAGAACTGCAGAAGAATGTTTAGTTACTTTTGTCCAAACATCGAAATTTTGTGAATAAAGCTGATTTTTTCGAACGGGTATTTTTTATTTGCCACTCTGTTTCTTGCTGTTCTCTCATAAGAAACCGACTTTACTTGGCACATGCAAAAAAAAATTAACCAATTGAAGCTAAGGTGAAAAAATAACAAAATATAGGGCGCGCCGGTTTTTTTGCTGTTAGGTGTATATATATATATATATATATATATATATATATTTATTTATTTATTTATAAGTATTGTGGATTGCGCTCATGTATGGAACCTAGATACAGGGGTTTTAAATGACACTTCTGGGTGTCGTAGCGCTCTTCACCATTACAGACATTATAAAATACAGATTACAGATTATAAAATTGAAATTATTCGATTTTCAGCCGTTTTTCATCGTTATTAACGATTTTTTGTCACATGTTCGAGCCATATCTAGGATATTAAATTTGACGGCTCTCAAAGGACGAATCACGGCTTTGTCTTCAAAGAAGTGACCAATATAATTACCTATTACGACAACCGTCGACCTGCTTCTGTAATACCTTTGGTTTAAATATTCATGTATTGAATAAGTCAACCCCCTCTTGAATCCATAGCTCGCCGTTACATTTCTGGTAACAATAAAATATTGTGGAATGCAATGCGGGCATACTGATATTATGTAGATAATTCCATTTCGTGTATAACGCCTTTAAAGATATTAGTTCTGCTGATTTTAGTGACTGTATCACCGAAGTCTTATTAACTACTAGGCCAAAGTTGATGATTTAATTAAATTAATCTTGGAGAAAAAAGTATTGAATTTAAATTTATATTAACTTATAATTTATTTAAATTTTGTGTCAATGACTCCAGGAATATAATTTAGAGAACAAGGAGTTAGAAATATGGTTAGAAGTGGACAACTTTTGACAGGAGTTTTTTACCCTACTACAATAACATTGCAACTCCTTCGTCAAAAAATCATTTTTATTTAAATTATACTTACACTCCATGCATTTTTATCGAATAGTTAACTGGTGTACCAACTTATTCAAGTGTTTCCATTTGAATGATTTCATTGTCTTTCTATTTTGCAAGACGCGGTTGCGGCACTTTTTCCAAGTACAGGATCAGCGGAGCTCGCGGTTCGTGAAAACTCCGCAGATCAACTTCTTGCTGTTAACATTCGATGCTCATTTAGTGTCTCGCAACAGTTTTCAGTTTTGAGTGTATTTGTACCCGCAGAACTTGGTGGGGTCAATAAAAATGCGAATAAAGTAATCACTGAAACTAATTGGTCGTGTTTAATATAATTTCCACCCCGTTTTGATGGAGATTTGAGGCATTGAGCGGGTTAGGTAGGTAGGCCTTGAAGCCTCCCATTGAAGATCATGTTATCCGGATTGATGATACCGGCATCACATGAAAAAACATGAAATTCTTCTCACACGATTATTTTCCCCTCTTGATATCATTTTCCGATGTTCCAATATGGATTTTATTGCATTTGGATAAATGGCAACCGCCACGCACACGCAATAAGTATGAAATCTTCGCAACGCGCATCAATCAGTCGACTTTCGAAAATTTTTGTTGACTTTTGCAGGAATATGGCGGACAGGTGCATTCCAATCTACTTCTTGTTACCATTTATATTAGCGAATTTTCGTCAAAAATGAAGATATTGCAATGGCTCCCAAAACTTTAAAGTTGCTAACTCACTAAAAATGGCTAAAATCGTTAAATTTAAAATTTTCAACAGAATTTAAGTCAGAAGAAGTTTATCAACAGTGAACTAGAAAATTGAAAATTTCAAGTACAAAATTTTGCTCAAAATTAACTTAATTTCATCGACATTTGCTTAAAAAAATTGATAAAAACTGCAAAAAAGTTGAAAATCCAAATTTTTGTTTGAATGGCAAAATATTATGCAGACCAAGAACATTAGATTATTAGCTTGGTAACTTATAAACTGTTGAATCGACAGCACACATCGTTCTGAACAGGCTGAAAGCTGAAAAACAATCTGTGAGATCGTTTCTGCGGAGGAGTCTTGAGGTTTGACAATTGAAAATCAGTTTTCAACAAAAAATTTACAATTTTCAACACAATTTACATTTACTATTTTCGATGTTTATTTGGGCGATAAACTAATCGGGGCTGCAGTTTTTCCAAACTGGTTTGGTGATTAATTTAACGTTCTTTCCAAAGGCTCTCTTATCTGTAATATTACCTTGTGTTCAAGGAAGTTGTGGTCGTTTTTAGTCAAATAGCAAACAAATTTCAAAAGTAAAAATACTCCCAAAAGAAAGAATTTATCGAAAACTTTCTACTAGTGGTTTTTTCAAGGAAAATAAATTGATGATTGGAACTCTGAAACATGGATTATTACGTAGGAGACATACTGTTTATGTTCAATTAGCAATAAGTGATGAAGCCATACTTGCACAATAATTTGGTCATGTCTTTTGTATCGATGTAGAATTTATTATATTTATAAATCGACTAGCTGGTTCACCCGTGCGTTACACAGGTTGACTTGAATATACGCAAGCCCTTTCCTCACCCATCACATTTTAGGTCACCCCTATGGATCTGATTCAAAAAAGTACTTACTTACTTATAAGTTACCTATTGGGACCAAATTACTGAGATCCACTCCCACTCTCTCTCCACAAAGACCCCCAATATTTCAGATTAAAAATATTCTTGATAGGTAACCCAAAAGAACGTTCAGACTAATCCAATTTCATTCGTCCGAACATCAGAAGACAAATTATTCCATTTTACCACCTCCCTCCTCTGGGTCAGATTTTAAAAATGTGAAAAAAGTAGTCTTTGACTTGAATTAGAGTAATCCAAACATATTCGACAATCAAATCCCCAGTTTGTTCAGTGATGACAAAGACCCCCCCCCCCCCCCCCCCCCCCCCCGCTCATCACCCCAAAAAATCCTCTTCTATGGGTTGGATTAAAAAAATTTCAAGTAGCCTGTGATTTAGGTTAGAATAATCCAAACATATTTGACAACTCAGATCCCCAGTTGGTCCAGTGACGTTCGAAACGCTTTAACTCCCCCACTCCATTGTGGGTCAGATTTGAAAAATAGTGGAAAAATGAGTAATCCAATCATATTCAACAATCAATCCCCAGTTTGTTCAGTGATGACAGATACCCTATCCCCCCCTCCACCCCTAAAACACCCCCTATGGGGCAGATTTGAAAAATTTCAAGTAGCCTGTGATTTAAGTTAGATTAATCCAAACATATTCGCCCAATCAGATACCCACTTAGTTCAATGATGTCCAAGATACCCCATTTCACTCCCTCCCCCTCCCCTAAAACACCCTCTCTAGCTCACATATTCAAAACTGCAAATAGCCCATAATTTAAGTTGGACTGATACAGACATTTCCCTCCACTCATATCAGTTGTCCAATGACCCCTGTAACCGTGAAAAGCGGACAAACATACGGACAGACTGACAGTGAAAAATTGAGAAAATGGTACCAATCGTCTACAAACAGCATGAAACGGAAAAGAAACGCAAAATTTCATGATTCTAATCGATGACAGACATAGGTACATACTTATGATTTTTTATTAATATGTATAATAAAAAATTCCTTCTTCTCTCCGCTTTCTTTGTTTCAGAACATTTATAGTTTACCTCATCTTATGTCAAAATGGACTCTTCCAACTTGTATTACTGGGTTAGAGCAGTTAGTAAAGCAGTCCACGCCAACTCATCTACCTGCGAGTTCCGCTTGGTGATCCCGCCTTGGCTTTCCCTCAGTCTAGCTCGCACTATTTCCTTCAATTATCCAGCTTCATTTTTTTCTTCTTCTTTCAACTTACTAAATTATCTAGATCGACCTTATAATTTTGGGCATTAATTCGAGAATACCAGTTTGGCAAGGCACCGTCGTCTCTTGAAGGCAGGTACCTGTAATTAGCTGAGAAAACGTGCCAATATCCGAAGGTGAGGGAGTTGATCGTATTTTTAATTTCTCCCCAGGTGGTTTGAATTATAATTTTCAACCAACTATACCACAGAGATGTCCTATTTCCTAGTTTGGAACCTATTTCCTTGAGTGAACTCGTATGTACAAACATGTGTTGAGTGGAATCGTTTCTCTTGATTCCTTGGTCTGGAAAGGAATAAATTCAAGAGTGAATTAATAATCAGGTTTATTTACAAAGTATCTAACAACTACGTATCTCCCTTTCGACAAATTATAGTTGTAAGGAACTGCAGGATTACCCTAAAATACCAGTATTAATGAATCAAGCTTAATATCTTCCTCAGCTCAAATTGTTATTTATGTTCTTTTGAGACCTCTTCTGAAGAGAGTTCCCAGCAATATTCTTCCTGTTCAATAGGCTTATAGAATTTATCACCGATTGTCACCGAGTTAGAAAATGCCAAAGCTGCCTGTGTACAACACGACATTTTTCTTTCAAAAGTCATCAGTACAACAACTGTTATAAAACAAGTTTGTAACTGGCAGAAAATATTTAATCGAAATCGAATGGGAACTGTAGAAGTTATGCTAGTTGCAACGATTTAACATTCGCGCATGCGCAGCAACTACTAATGATACGATTGTGATAAAATTTATGTGACATGAGTGATTTGTCTTTTAATAACCACACTCCGAATTTGATTTAGACCGGACGAATAGAACTTGAGAAAACGATGCTTGGTAGAATTTACGTTTGAACATGCGCAGAGAAGTGGAACAGCTTATTTGGCTGTACGATTCGAATCAGCCATCCATCAGTTACATAAAAAGTGGATTTCAGCCAACCCGAACCACTGCTACCTAATCTAGTCTTACAAATTAACCACATAAAAATGCAAGTAAACTCAGCAAAACTCGAGTACTTGGTAGTGCTAAAGTGCAGAATCGATAACCGGCAATGATTTAGTAATCTTATCCACATACTGTTGCCTACATAAATATCGGCACATCGTTCATTATAATCTGATGGTAGAAATATCCACAATCGATAGAAATGGGTCCATTCAAACAGATGTCTCAATTCCCGGACACCGCCACCTGGGGAAACCCTCAGCGCCCTGATACTTGTGACTTCACGCGTAATCCTTTCCTCCCATTGTGTGACGAAACGCAGAGATTTTGACCTGAAAATCGGTATTAGAGGATTCCAGGGGCGCTGAATCCTCGAAGTTGAAAGTGTGAAATACGACGAAGTACTCCAATGTGAAATTTGCGGTGTATTCCGGTGGTTCGTCAGGCAAATTAGCAAGGGTGTCATTATTGGATTGATTACAATGTAGGTATGCAAAATTTGTGTATTGCAATGTATATGTGGCTACTAAGGTAACGCTCTCTACCTTTTTCATTATTCGTATTACTTTTTAATTTTGACATACTGCTGAATTCCGTAACACACCAATTCCTCACAGCTCATCTCTGAGCTGCCTTCAGGGGCTCCCGGTATCGAGAGTTCATGGGGCAAATACTGTATGTTTTCTTATATTTCTAAACTCGACCTGTACATGTAAACCTCTATGTGTGTGGTTCAAACCCTTCTGCAAGAATCGTTGTTCGAATACGTAATAGTTTGAATTAAATCGGGTTGGAGAAGTTTTCGGCCATTTCTTGTAATGGCCAAATTTGTTTGTGTGTGGACCCCCCCCCCCCCCCCCCCCAATACGACGGTTTGAACTAAATTGGACGCAAATTTCTGCGAATCAGAGATAGGATGTAAGTGGTTATGTCAATTTGCCTGTAAATAATGAAGAGCGCTTCAACCTTTAAAAAAAAAAAAATCCCTGCTACAGGGTTGTGATCATATACTTAAAAATAAAGCACAGGAGATCACTTTTCCTTGGGAAAAGAGTTCCATTCAGTCCTAATCCCGAGATGTTTGAACCCATATAAAAATATGGCAGTAAGGGGCTATACAATTTTTTATATTTGTACTAGGTTTTCATTTATTTTTAGATAGTTTATCCATTATCAGCAAGAGTTTATAATATTGGTAGATTAAATACTTTTGTCAAAAAATTGTGGCGAATACCTACAATTAAAGGTGAAACGGGTAAAGAGGGGCGGTGGTGGGGGGTAAGATTTCTAAGAGTTTTTCCATTCCATATGAGGAAGAAGAGGGTGTATACATTGCTTGGCACTACTCTCTTCGTGATATTGGTAACAGGAGCCAACATGAATCCATTAACCATCATGTTACGATGAAAATCATCCCGAAACCTAACACTAATTGCATTTCGTGCGGAAAAGTAAGAGAAAGCCATTTCACTATCACTATCTACCGATCACGGACCGACAAGCGACCAGTAGCAGTTAGTGTTCGTTACTGATGACGGCTTGATATCCGAAACGTTCTAACGTTATTACAGCTCTTCAACCCTCTGGAATCAGACGGATTATTTTCTTTTCACTATTTCATTGATTTTCCAATGCCGATTCGTGATCGAAACTGTATCTTGATTTGCCAATTCGTGATTGATAGTGATAGTGAAACTCCTGATCTTAAGATTCGAATTTGAGATGAATACAAAATTAATAAACAAATGGTGTAATGAATTAAGAACGTTTGCTCTTAGTTGCCGGCGTAGGAAATATGTCGTTAAAAGCTCATTAACTGGTCACGAACAACTAGGATGCGAGTTCACAATAATGAGCATTACTTATTACTTCAGATCTTGCTTTTAAATTAAAGTTAGTTCCAAAATTTTGATTCCAACCACACGCTCTCTTACGATACCTAAGAGATTTTTCGTCTCTTTCTTTCTTTCAATTTTTGCATGGTCTTCAAAATGTTGTGCTCTGGTGATTTAACAGTATACGTACCTACGTAGGTAGGTACTTGATGTTTTCAAAACCATCAAGTTTTATGATTCACGGGTTAGTGCTCGGTAGATAGTGGCCATTGACTTCTGAAAGTGAAATAATAGTAAAAAATGAGAAGAAACTAACGAGATCTCGTACCAACAAAATTTGATTCTACTGGAGATGAAGTGAAAACAGACAGTTATCTGATATTTGCCAGGAAATTACTTATGGTTCTAGAGGACGAAAAGTAGGTATAGTTGATGTGAAGTAGACTGATAAAAACTATGGTGTTCAAAAAACAAGAAGCGAGAAGAATTTCCGGTCGGAATGGAACAATGTAATTTATGGTACCTACAGTATAAAGTCGAGATTTTGAGTTTTGTCTTCAAATGTGGATTCAGCATCTTCATAAGCCCCCCGATACCAATATAAGTTCGGGATTCAACAAATTTTCAACTAAAAACTGGTGGCGATTTTCAGCTCTTCTCCCCCCCCCCCCCCCCCCAACCCTCACAGGAATCTCAAAACTTCAGACTTTCCGCTTGTCTGATACACCATATATTATACACATTTAAAAAACCCTCTCCGATAAACTAAAAAGAAACAAAGAAAAGTAAATAAATGAATAAATAAAAATAACAAACTAAAATAAATGAATAGAAGAAACATAAATTCAATTAGCCCATTGCTACTGATGTTTGTACCGAACTGCTCTTGAATGGAACGCATGACCCCGTTCGCCCAAGTGTGGGACTATCTCGATTTGTTCCGGCAGGTCAAACTAAAGGAGGTTTGTGTAATGTGCATTCTTGGTGAGTATGTTCTGTGACAGTTCCCGTCAGATTCAAGAGAATGCGCGTCTATCCGTCGCTCTCGCGCCGGGTTGAACGCGTCATCCTCGAGTTCTTGGAATGCTGCGTTTGGCGATAGATGAGGATCCTAGAACCTGTAAACCAATCTTCTCCGAACATAGCACATACGCTACTGGTCTCTTATGGTACTGTCACACCCTCTCTGTCTATGAGTGCGGATTTAGGCCCCTAGTGGGTACCTAAGACCGTGACATGGTAGTGAGAGCGTGGTTTCCTGGATTTCGCAAGGTTATACCTAGTACATCCAGGTCCACTATTTTTGTACCCATTATTATCCCTTGGATACATAAATAATTTCATTGGTTTTTGACTTTTAATTTCTCAAAATTTCCCCCTCATATAATTTCTATTTTCATACCTCTATCTCAGGCCTTTGCCTTTTTTTATTATATATATATATATATATATATATATATATATATATATATATATATATATATATTTGTTTTTCAAAGGGCATAGTTCCCAATTCTAATGTAAGGGCATAGTTTCCAATTATTATTTCCAGGGCTTAGTTCCCAATTTGAGTCCCCTACGTGGGCACATATTTTTATATCTATTTTATTTTCCTCTAGGTATAAGTCTCCATAGTTGAGCAACCGTTTATTCCACATTGTTCCGATCTTTGATTGGGGGGTAATAACCTAATGAATACTTCTTATGAAGATTCATTGTCAATCCATCCTGTTTTAATTTCTCCTTTTTATCCTCAATCGCCAATGCAGCTATTTATTAGTGAGCATCAGTTCTCAACCAGTAAACTATATCACCTGGTTTACATACTGGCTCTTCAATCAAGTATGTCTTCAAGGGGAGGAGTGTGACAGTTCCCGTCAGATTCAAGAGAATGTGCGTCTATCCGTCGCTCTCGCGCCAGGTTGAACGCGTCATGCTCGAGTTCTTGGAATGCTGCGTTTGGCGATAGATGAGGAAACCAATCTTCTCCGAACATAGCACATACGCTATTAGTACGAGTTGTATCTCTTATAGTACTGACACACCCCCTCTCTCTTTGAGTGCGGAATTAGGCCCCATTGAACCTCTGGGGGCGACCTAAGTCCCTTACAGTTCTCATATTGTGGTAGTGCCTAATCTACAATTTGACAAGATGTTATTGCACACCTATTATTAGTGAGTTATCTCATAGGAATTTTCGTCAATTCATTTATGCAGGGAGACCCAAAAACCTTGCAGCATCATTAAATATTTTACAGGGATTCAGCGCCTAAAATCGTTTGGATGAGTCAGGTTTTTGTCTTTCGTCTTTTCGATACTTACTACCTTCGTCAAATTTTATTCATTAAATCTATAGTATCAGTTAATCAAGCCAAAAATAGTAATGAATACAGCACATTGGTTAGGTTACTTTGAATGTTTGTTTCGCATACTGTGATTGGTGCCAGTTCCCTTATACAGAAAAATGTACTACTATAAACTGAAAAATCGACCAGAGTCACGCATTTCCTCATTAATTTCTTCGAAAACGCAAATCGCTCTAACATTTAGTTTGTCGGTTGTTTCCAAGTCAGTGCTACGGTTATCAATAAATAAATGTCATCACTACATGAATCAGAGTGAAAAATACGGCAAAATCATGCATCACATGTATCAGTTACCTCCAAAAACACAAAATTTTACATTTGCACACATTTTGTGTGAAATTCCACCGTTATTGAGCGCTCTAAAATTCGATTGACAGGGTCATTTTTCTATAAAAGTTTACGTCGATTTCGAATCTGCAATTAACTATGTCGACACATTCCTATTTAAAAACAAAAAACACTTGTGCGCATACATGTTAGATGATGTATATCAAAACAATTATAGCGAATTTTCGTAGAAAATAAAGGTATTGCAATGGCTCAAAAAGTTTTAAAAGAAAAATGTCTCAAAAATTCCATCATGGAAATTCGCTCTGAGGCATTCTGAATCGAACCAGAATATTTTAACGTGTATATACGTCTCACGTTATATCCGGAAAACCTCATCCACGTATTTTGAAATTAATTTTCGAGTGAGAGTTCTTCCGATAGATTTTTTTAAACGCTTTTTTCCCGACTTATTCGATTTCTAAGAATTGTTTCGTGTTTTCGACCCTGTTGCTAAAATGGCCATAACTACCTTGATTTCACAGTAAACGAAAAATTTCCGTTAAAAAGAACGTTATATTTTCTTTCGTATGGTCAACCTAACATGCTAGATTATGCAGGTAACATAGTCAGGAATCTATTCCGAAGTCAAACAATTTTCAAAAATCAAAAACTACCTACTAATTTTTGACCCGCTAGACGACATGGATAACCCCACGGAATTCTCGTGCATGCTACTGGAAAAATTTTTGCAAACTGTCCGCTTTTGCACGGTCTCGTGTGTGTGTGTGGGTGTGAATAGCATTTTGAGTAGTAGATTATTATTTAGAATACGTGTTTGCCATACAAATAATAGTAAACAATGTCCTTGCACTCAAGAAGCTTAAATTTCAAAACAATTTAACATTATTCAATACCATAATTTACGGAAATTCGCTCATACGATCATACTGCATGACTAGAACTTTTCCTATGAAATCGAGGGTTTTCCGGAAAAATTACCCCCTAAGAAAATACGAGTTTAGGACCGGTTTCCACGTATTTTTTCACGCTGAATCGAATGGTAACACTTGCAGATCTCCCCAACTCCGTTGTAACTGAGTTTTACACTTCCCATGAAATACATAAAATCGAGCATAGTAAATCTCTAAAAACTCGTGAGTTGGAGTGCAACCTCAATTTTTTGTTTCCTTTAAAATCAAGATAGTTATGGCCATTTTAGTAACTTAAGGTGGAAAACAGGAAAAAAATCTTAAAAATTGAATAACTCGAAAACAAAGCGTTTTAAAAAAATTTCTACGAGGTACTTTTGATTGGAAATTAGTTGCAAAGTACGCAGGTGAAGTTTTCCGGATAAAAATTCACTGCACTTTAGAGTGACCCTTTTAGAAATTGTTGGGTGTACTCATCTAAACCGCAGTGAATTTTCATAGCATAAATGTTTAGTGAAATAAATTGTGCATTTCATCGTTCAACACAACTCATAACCCTGAAGAGGTGCGAATAAACGCACGAAACGTTGGTAAAACAAACCAGTGTCCTCAATCGACCGCCCCTCAATAACCACCCGAAATCTCCGATTCCAATCATCAAGGTGATCGGCATTCCAGACGATAACTCTTCTTAGAATTGAGATAAAAATTCCGTTTTTGCGCAAAAAAAGCAAGCCTTCTAAACGAAAGGAAGAGTTGGTTGGCCAGCACTTTTGGAGCATATTAAATTGGTCAAATTTCGAGAAATGTTCTAAGGAAATCACTAATAATGAACGGCTAAAAACGGCTAAAAGTGGTTAAATTTATACTTTTCAACAGAATTTTCTTCAAAAGAAGTTTATAAACAATGAACTGAAAAAAAGAAGAAGAAAAAAAAAAAAAGATGAAAACAATTAAAATGACTTGAAAATTTTTGCACGAAATTTCGCTGAAAAATTTGCTTACATTTCATTAATATTTGCTAACAAATCAAAGAAAAAAAAATAAAATAAAATAATAATAATAATAATAAAAAATAAAATAAAAAATCTTAAAAAAAATCCAAAATCTTAATTGACTCGCCGAATGGTTTTTAGAAGTAGTTTTTTGCCATAAAATTTGTAGTTAACTATTTCTCTGCTTTCAAAGTGCATGAATTTCAAAACAGTGTAACATATTATGATTCAATAGTTTACGAAAATTCGCTCATACGATCATACTACATTACTGGAATTTGTAATCCTTGCCATTCAACAAGTGTGAAATTAGTTACGGTGTTTCTGACTTGAAATTAGTATACACATTTCAGAATCATGTGCTCAAAAATCACTAAAAAATGGCAAAAAATCGTTAGATTTATATTTTGATGTCAAGAAAAGCTAATCAACTATGATATTAAAAAATGATGGACACAATTAAGCGTAACTACAAAATGTGCCTACTTAAATTTGATTGACATCTGCAGAAAAATCGATAAAACTGAAAAAATCCAAACTCTTCTTGGCTTCGGGGAATATGATTTAGGATGAGTTTTTTTTTTTTTTTTTTTTTAAATAAAAATTGGTAAGTCGTTAATTTTTTCCCCCACTCAAAGTGCTCAAACTTAAAAACAATCTGACATAATATGGAAATTACGAACGTTTTCTCATACTGCAATAATAATATTTGAAAATATGTTGCATGACATGTTCATTGATTAATTCGTTGCGTATCTCCCTGTTTAACTCTGAATCTATGCTACTAATGGAGTCCTGGTTGAATCAAAACTACCTTGATCCAGTAGGAAATATACAAATTTGCTACTTTCTAATTTAATTACGTTTTTTAGGATGAGCTGTTCGCTGAATGTAGAGTGCCTTTTCACATTTCGTTCGGTATTGCCACACCTTTACATAGAAAGAGAAACCAATTTATTTTATTGAACTTGCTCCAGTTTTCTGCCTTTTACTGAAATTCACTTGAGGTACAATTAGCGAGTTTTTCCACTCACCATCCCAAATGTGGCAGGTACGGTTCTTTATTATGTAGCACGTGTAGCAACTAGCGAGTACCAGATCGAAGTAGTTCCCTCCAAGTCTTAGGTCGATGTGCAGTTTGGTTTATCGAAAAACAAGCCAAGGAGAGAATAGCTACGTCACTCTGTCCTCCAAGACAACAAGACGGTGGTCACCACCACTGAGTTTGCGCGAAAAATTCCAGTTTGTACCACAAACCACATTCATTCCGCTCCAGCAAGTACGCATGGCGTACGCCGGGCCGATACATACATACATCAAACACAACTGTAAGGAGAAAACTTTGTAGCTTGGGCACGTTTTAAAATTCTCGCAGTGGTATAAGAGATTTTGATAAGTGTCAGTTGAAAGAGAAAATGATCTCGAAAAATCCGTTCCAGACCATCCTAAATCCCATTCCATGAGAAAAATCCATAACGAAGCTTATGTGCCAATATATCCATTCCAACGTTTTCCATCCCTTTTTATCCTCCTCATTCCATCCTTCGTTTTTTAGAAAAGCAATGGGGCTGGCGAGCCGTTGGGTTGCAGGGACGTTCTCGCACCCTTAATTAATGTTTATGTTCGAGACCTTTTTTAGATAATATTAGAACTTTTTGTTAGCATTAGTTTTATTGCTTTTCTTTATTGCATTCCCCTTCGCCTAAACGTGGGATGCAGGAGGGAGTATGATTGACACTTCTTTGGCGAAATTTCGAAGTTGGCGTGAGGGTTTTCGCCACTTTGTGTTTGTGTGGTTTTATGTGTTTCTCGACCTAAAATAGCGGAATCGAAAGGGGTTATAGGAAGCTTTATGATGAGAAACGCGGTTATATTAAAGACAAAATATTGTGTATATCCTGCCCACGAGCCCAGGTTTCAATTCTCAATGATTGGTTAGATACCAATTGCGTCAATAGAATTTTGAAGGGGAGATGAAGAATACTAGCCATAATTGTTTAAAAAACAATTTCTACGTTTCTAGAGTAAGTTTTTTGTTCGACTCGCACAAACAATGGAATCAATGAATGATAAGGAACAGATGTGGTACCATGTGACAAATCTGTACCTTAAAGGTAAACCATCCCATATGCAAAACCCCACCTTTTCAGCAGAGCTAAAAGAAGTTTCCGAAATTCATTTTATCTGGTCATGGAAGAGCAAAATATCAAAGTATCATGGAAAAGCAAGTATCAAAAATATCAAAATAATGGTTATGAGCCATCATTTCTATTTCACCATACCATAATTTTTATTTCATACATGTTTCTCCTATGTTATGAACATTGTTTTAAGTTATCAATGGGAGGGGAGCACTTATGATGGTTTACCTCTGACGTACAGAAATAGAGATATCATTTGAAGATTTGAAATTTCAGCTGTCAATTTTTAGCGCTCATATTGTTACTAGGGCAAACTGTTCTGCAACAGACTGCGCTCAATTAGTATATTCCCAAGTATTTATATGTGCTCAAATGGTACATTGGATTAAAGATTCACTCTCAACTGGTCTACAACCATTTCCTCTACCAATGCGAACTGCCAAAAATAAAATTATATAACTCATTATTTATTTTTAAAACTGGAGTCAATTTGCGTGGTTTGGTGCGAGTTGCGAGTATTATAATAATTCGATAGTTCAAATACTTCAATTTAGTTTTATAGTTCTTTGAAGAAGTTGCGTGTGTGCACCTCATTAGTAATTCTCCCAACACCTTGCGATGAAGAACTTGGTACCCTTGAATCTACTCCTGATTCTATTCATCTTCATAACTCAGGACGTTGTGGGATAACACTTCTTCACAAAGAACAATGAGCGTGTAGTGGAATGACGTTTCCATACCTCACATCTCACCCATCTTATTGTCTCCCTGTACCACCACTCACCGTACCTAAACACGATTCGACATCCTGAACACGATAATCAACACAATATCAAATCCCACCTTTTGGCTTCAAGGTGAATCCATAATATTGATTTTTATTTTAAATAGCAAATGGGCGTATTCATGTTTACCAACTGAGTACATTGCAATAATTTCAAGGTTATTTGAATGAATACCTGGATCAATCAATCAAATCCACCTCTCGATTGTAAATAATTTTTTCTGAATGGAATTAAGTTTCTCCAGCTTGCTTTTCCAACTTTCTAAACACGAGTGCAACCAAAAAAGGTCAGCAACTGTTTTCTTGTTTGGCTCAAAAGCGTCATTGCATTTACAGAATTCAATAGATACGTGATCGGCAAGATGGAAAGAAGAGTTCTATCACACTACAAGCCTGTCTATTACTTTATACTCTGCTGATTTTATCAGGATCAACAATCAGCCATATTAGAAGTCTTACAGGGTAAAAACATACTACCAACTTTATAGCAAACAACGTTATATATACCGTTATATATATATATATATATATATATATATATATATATATATATATATATATATATATATATTAATTGCTATGCAATTCTTAGGCCGACCCCCATAAATTTTTTTTTGTCCCGCCACAGGAACCCGCGAGGTCGTGGGTTCGAATCCCAGCCAGGCTTGAATTTTTTTTTTTTCCCTCGTGAGACGAAGGTTGTGGGTTCAAATCCCAGCCAGGCTTGAAAAAAATTTTTTTTTTTTTTTCTCGTGAGACGAATTGCATAGCAAATTATCCTCGTTTTCTACACAGTAGAAAAGAGAAAAGATACGGCGAGGCGCGAAGCGCCGAGTATAGTTTAGGGGGGCGAAGCCCGAAGCCGAAGGGCCGAGTATATATATATATATATATATATATATATATATATATATATATATATATATATATATATATATATATACATGTGTGTGTGTGTATTTATTTATTTTTATTTAGTGTGTATTTATATATTTTATTATCTTGACGTCTAGCAATAGTTTTATTTTTATAACATCGGCCGTAATTTTTGTGTCGCTATTTTCAACCATGATCAAAGGGTCATATTTTCCCGGTAATCCAGCCAAGAGCATAGCTTTAGTCCATTCATCGGGAACAACAAGGCCTATTTCGGTGAGTTTATAAGCGGTAGTGTTAATGGGATCGCAGTATTCCCACGCTTTTGCAATTAACAAGTTTGGTTGAAACAAATTTTTTTATTAATCCAACTTTACGGGAAAGGCCAATGTCTTTATAAGCACTAGTTAATTTATCCCAAGCTTCCTATGCATTTGAAGCTTGTTTCAAATGGGAATAGTTTACCTTATCCACGTGAAGGACGATTTTCGCAAGGGCTTTGTTGTTCATTTTGTCGTCTGCTACTTTTCCCGCTTCCTCAACCCCTGTAGTTATTTTTCCTCCTTTAACTATAGTCCATAGATATTCAACCTTTAGAAGATGCTCCATCGCAAATTTCCAATCGGAGTAGTTTTTGCGACCCATTAGTTTTTTAATAGGTGGGTACCCAGTGGAGCTGTTGGACATTTTGCCGACACGAACGTATTGCGTGATCGCGACGACTCGAAAATTGTTTTTACTCGAGTAGCTGGGCTGCCATAACCTTTTGAGGTTTTAATTCAAGGAAAACAATGGAAATAAATGCCCAAACGTTTTTAAATAATTTAAAACAAATGAACTACAGAACGTGGTTTTAATGAGATTGCATTGTATGAACTTGATCGACGGCATCTTTCAGCTGATTCAATAACAGACGATGAAATCTTTAATAATGGCACTGCTATTGAAAAATTTAACAGATGGTATCAGAGCGATCGGGATAGGTGGCAAGTTGATACGGAGATCGTAGCGCATGATTTCTTGTGAGATCGCCGCGGAGTAACGTGACTTAGTAAATCGGAAAAAGTACTCATTGGATTCACCACCCGCGCCAAACTCGGCAAATTTTTCGAATATTCTTTCGAACGTTTCGAACGTGGATTTCTCTTGAAAAAACAAATATTTAATTACTATTTAATAACAGATGAGCTGATCCTTCGAATTCCTACAACTGTCTTGGAGGATGATATCTATTGGAAGGAAATGTATGGAAGGAACTTATCAGCGAAAAACAAGTGTCATTAATTATACATTTTGGCAGGCTGTGTGCTTTCATTTTACTTCTAATGGCCCATCTACAAAGGTTCCCAAAGGAAAGGTCGAAGGTACCCTTCATCCCGAGGAGTACCTGAAACGACAGGTTTTTCTCTAAAGAAATATTTAAATTACAGAACAAAATCAGAATCACTTTTAAAAACCGAAAAAAGTGTTCAAATTAAAAAAAGTCTGCCAAGTTGGGTGTGGCACATAGCTTCCTTGTTTATCACGAATGTATAGTTCTTTGAAAAGACTTAAATGATCTTAAATCAATAGCAGAAACGATTAAATCAAGAAGAATTGTGAAACGACATATAATTGGTCAATTAAGAAACAAAAAAATTTTACTCAACGTAATTTACATTTGCGCATGCGCAGAATGAACTGATGAGTTGAGAACAATGAAATAGGTACGGAACCATCTACAACCTAACCCGCACGTTCACTGAAAACTTCATCAAAATCTGAGGACAACTGTGGAATTCAAGGTCGTTACATGAATTTCACATTGGCGCGTGCGAATTAGCTACTACTGATACAACCATGTTGAAATTGATATGGGATAATCAATTCGTCATCCCCCAGCTCTCATCGAAATTTGAGCAGATTAGACGAATAGGGCGTAGACAAATGGAGTATAATGGAATTTACATTCGCGCATGCGCAGAGTAAAGTATTGATTTGGTAACCATGAAAGTGATAAGGGGCCGTCTACACCATAGCCCGCGCATTTCCTAAAAATTTCATCAAAATTGGATGAAAACTCTGGAAAATAAGCACAAGGATTTGCGGACACACGACTGACACACACACACCAGAAACACACACGACACACACACTTTGTTTTTCCTAAATGAAACTCCCCTCAAAGGTGGAGGGGGCACACCATTAACTTGTGAAAATAAATAAATGAAGTGGGGAGAACACCGATTTTTACCCGACGCCGGCTCTAGGGATAAGGGAAGTTGCAGAAGGAAGAGGAGGAAGAGTGGGATGAAAGGAAGTGCCCCTATACAACAACCACCAGTTCAAGTAAGACCCCCTCAGGGCGCGGGTGGTAATATCACGGAGCATTCCTGCAGAGATGCCCAACTCGAGTAACTCCGTGGCAATTTTTACGCAACTCACCCTAGGTTCGAATTCCCAGTACAAGTACCTACTTCAACCCCAAACTACTGACCAAGTGCATGGAATTGGTTCCAAAATCACATACTGGCTAAGTTGTCGGCTCCATATTCTAAACACCACATTAAATCAATGCGAAAAAGTGGAATTTCGCGTTGAAATTTACAAACTTGTATTTCATAACTCATAACATAATTATTATCTCAAATACTTTCAACAAAATATTCATTGTTTTCTTTTTAGGACAATTTGCAGTCTCTTTAGCGAATGTTTGTTATCGTTTTGTATTCTTTTGCACATGTTCTCGAGTTTTTTTCTGAATTTAATTTCAATTGTCTTCCCATGTTTGAGCTATTTTTTGTATACATGATATCATTGAAATGTCATCTTTATGAGTGATTATTTTTGTTTGTATATCTCTATCTCTACTATATTATAAGAATGAAACTCTGTGAGTGAGTGAGTGAGTCTGTGAGTGTAGCTTTCACGGGCAAACGGCTGAGTGGCGGGAGTCTACGAGTGGGGGGATCTTCTTGGATTTCTCCCGGTCAGACTATAGGCTATTTTTAAAATTTCTAATCCCACCCGAACCATGGGCTGGACGGCGGGAGGGTGTGGGAGCTCGTTTTAATGACGTTCTTTTCGACTTCCACGCTTCCTTTACCTCTCCAAACGGCCGTCCGGAAAAATACTGGTTTCATAGGTTTTTCTACGAGGAAGACGAAGGTGCGATCGGATTGCGAAAAAAGTATCGGGACATGCGTAAAAAAATGAAAGAGTACAGACCCATTTTCTCGAAAATTCCGACGGAAAACTTCGTTTTTTCCTCATTGAAATATACCACATAAAGAGACGTTTTTCTGGACAGTGTGTGCGGGCGAAATACAGTTTTGATTCAGCCGAATCTGAATCCGAAATCGGATATCGAAAAAAGTGACGGGAAGCTGGACGAAATGCGAGGGGAAGGGAGGCGAAGCAATTAAAATGAGAAGTTAATTGAGCCCGCCGTCTCAGGAATCTCTGAGCAGGCCCTTTTTTCCTGAAGGGGAACCTCTTGAAGGAAGGAACCTTTCCGTTTCAATGAAATTTCAGCAGAATAATAGACTGGGTTTTTCTGACACATATACAGCCATACTGAGCGAGTGAAGTGAGCCGCTCCGGCTGGTTTATAATAAAGAGTGACAACATTCAGAGTTAGCTTATGGTGCCTCAAAACTGATTTCTGCAGAACAGATTTTCAGGTCCCTTCCAAATTTTAACAATTTGAACCCACTGCAATAGCTTCATTTTACACAAGAATTCACTAAAGATTAAACGAAGAAAATTAATTCTAGAATAACTCAGTTACATCATCAATCTTCTAATTAAGATAGGTATTTGTTTCATGAATCACTGCCGCTGTAAAACGCATCAACGATGTGGTGTTTGTTTATTAATCAGGTATAATAATGTAACATGGTATTAGCGGGTCCAATTAACGAGTAGGTAATAACAATGTTATAACAGGTACGGTCCCGGTAGAAGGTGACTCACCGAAATCCAATGTCATGCTCGTGGACAAAGATGAAAATCAAGATGGCCGGGCGTTGCCTCCATGATGTGCATATCTTGGAAGCACGGCGTGAAAAGTAGAAATCCATTCATTGGGTTTTCGAATGGTCGAAGCCACTGAGCCCACATGCATAATCCTCGAAAGTGAGAGTGACTATGATAAGAGTCTTTAATTAAGGTAATGAGCGTCACGAGTAGATCTGTTGATATCAGTTGCAAGCAGTCAGCTGGGACCTTATTTCCTGGAGAACCAATAAGCGATGGGGCACAGGGTGTGTAAACGCCAGCATCCCTTTGAGGAATTATCATAATAATATCAGAGAGAAACGGTCCATTGTGCAAATATTCTGTAATATGCTGATTGCATTTTTAGAGATTCCCTGCGCAATGGCAATTGGAAAATGCATAATTTAGAATTGCGACAACACAGTGTATAACTAGATATTTTTTCAATAAAAATGACACCAATCGGTTAAAAACTGAGACCAGCCTGAACGAGATCTTGTAAAACATAGTTGTTTTTAATTTATTGTTGACGATGTATGGTTGACGCCATAGAGTCATAACGAATCCCCATTGTGACATGGACATATAGAACTAGTTGAAATACGAGTCGAAATTATTGAATGCAAAATATAACAGTATTTAATACATGTTTATACTTACTAGAATGCAAATTAGGGATGTAATTCATATTTGCATGAGCGGAAACTGTCTAAAGATTAACCCACACAATAATGGAAAATTTCCTCAAAATCGATTCGATGAGTATCATCCAAAACGGTTATGCGTATGCACAATAGTTACCTATTATTAAGCAAATGCGATAAAATACAAAGGGCATCACCCTGGACCCAAGAACCTCTCGAGTTTGAACGAAAAGGACCAATATATAATAAGTAATCGACGCTATAAGAAATTGACGTTTGCGCATGCGCACATACTACTATTTATCCTACTGCAATGAAATTAATAGGGGGCCGTCAAGGAGCTAAACCGCACATCCCTGAAAATTTCATCATAATCGATCCATTAAGCTCGGATTTTCGCCTGTGTCAATCGATTAAAGTTTCGCGCTTGCGCAGCTATTATTACTCCACCAATCGCAATATAATTAATTGACTACCTACCGAATTTGAATGAAATCGGACCAACGGATGATGAGAAATCGACGTTATGAGAAATTTACGTTCGCATGAGTACAGGCTTCTGTTGATACGACGGCATGTACAATTATAGAGGACCGTCTAGGAGCTAACCCACATAATCCCTGAAAGTTTCATCGAAATCAGACTGAAACTTGGTGTAGTTATGGGCGTGATACGGTTTTACCACAAATAGACCGATAGACTCGGAACCAAAATTGATCGGCAAGCTCTGAAACGCAAAAAGTAAGTGAAAATTTTGATTTTGGAGGACACAAATGATTTTGACTTCTATAACGAACAATTATAAAGCTTTCCTACGTATTGAAGAAGCAAAATTTAGTAGATTGTTTCCTATAGCCTATCTTTGATCAGATTTAAGGGGGACAATACAAATTTTTTAATTCACCCCTCCACCAACCCCAGTCCACCATCACTGAGACTTGAAACCTAAGAGCCAATATTTAAAGATATACTAATATATATTCACCCAGTCACACTACTAATGTCGAATATCTCTTCCGATTTGAAAATATAGCAATACGGTATTTTCGCAACGTCGGGGTTACTGAGGATAAGGCTAGAACCAGTAAGCCAAACTTTCCATTTTGTCGGGAGCATTTCATTAGCGAACTGGATCGGAGCGGAAGTCGTGGAAAAATTGCTCCACGTGTGGTGACCAATAAGTTGTTGTGAACTGCAGTTTGGAGGCAGAGATATTTTGACTGGTTCTCCGGATGTATCTGGAAGGACCACCGACCGGTAACACACGAGCGAGCAAGATGACAAAATTATGCAATTCCTTGAGATAAACATTGCACAGCTGATTAATCTTACAAGTAACACTCTCACGCACTTTCTATGTATGAATGTGCCAACTAAAGCATTCGCAACGAAGCTGTAGAAACCCATTCCAATAATATATATATATATATATATATATATATACTGATGTTAAAATGAACGTTGTCTAATTCCACGAAAATGAAGAGTTACATGTTAGGTAACAAACAATAACTTATTGGAGTGTGGAGAGAGAGGAGAGGGAGAGGGAGTGAGAGGGGAGAGAGAAAGAGAGGAAGAGAGAGAGAGATAAAGAGAGAGAAAGAGAGAAAGAGGAAGATGGCGGGAAAAAATGTGGAAGGAGGAGCGGAGCAGTGTTGCTAGAGTGGTTCATGGAAAATAGAAGATACGAAATCCATAGGGTCGAGACATGGAGTCATCTTGTTCATAAAACTTCAACAGGTGTCCTTCAAATTAAATAAAACAATTAGTGTCTCACCTAGGTGACCTCGCTGGTAGATTTGACTCATTGACCTGATTTCCACGAAGATTTCAAGGGAAACAATTCTATAAAACGTTCACGGAGAAGTTTGTCTCCGCCTTTGTCTGGCTGGTTGATTTTGATCATGTTCGTCCTTGGGGACTGCGGTACATCTTCCTAAACTCGTATATGGGACGGATATCCCACCACCATCCGTACATGGTGACTGATGAATAAAACTTCAAAAGGATTTTCCACGCAGCACCGCCCCCGTGAGGGGCCTTATTTTGTTATACAAAATGTGTTGTTTTGGTACACTAAGTCCAATGTCCAATATCACTCGCCCCATTCCAACACAATACAGTCCTGCCGAAATATTTTTATTTATGAAAAAGTGAAAAGGGATGGGGAGGGGGGGGGGGGCGCAAGAGACCTAATAAATATTATATGTCTTACCATAATTTCGATGAAGAATCACCTAAACACTATCCCTTTAATTTTTTGCAAACTTGGATGGATAAAAATGTGGTTCATGAAATTAATTTTAGATTAATGCTCCGGCACAGCGATTTAACAACTGTTAGGAGCTAATAAGAGCTAAGCCACTCTATTCCCGAATTTGTATTTAATCCTCCGTATACCGCACCTTTTTATTTGTAACAACAAAGATTGTAAGAATCGTTGTAAGATTAAAACGAATATTTAATTAGGTACTTCTCCTCTTATAGGTATATAGTGCCAGAATTTTATAATTACTCCGCTTCCTATTCAAATCAAGTATGAAACATTCACATTCTATGAACTAAACAAACTGGTTGAAACCATGAAATGAAAACACGAATGTTAATCCAATCCTAAAATACGCAATACCGAAAATTGGTTAGTACTCCAACCATTTTCCATTCTATCTAAAAAACAAGAGAACTTGAGAGCACAAACAACTAATAAATAACTACGAAAAAACTCTAAATCAAATACGAGATGTGAATAACATGTACTAACGCAGATTAACCTTAATTGTCGTTGCCTATCTAAGATAAATCGAACCTTCCTCAGTTTAGTTTTTAATATAAATCTGTAGGAAGAAAAGCACTGGTTATTCACTCATTGACTCACAACAACTAAAAACGCGTCCACATTCAACTATCTGAGATCTTCAACAAACAACCTTTATTGAAGGAATTGAGCCTCAGCGCCGAAGATGAAAACTAGCTCATCAAACTCTTGTGATTGGCTTCTAATATACATTTGGAGGTGATGAGTAGGTTTCAGGTAGGGGGAGAGGTGGGGAAGGCATGTCATGGGGCCATTACCCGCTTTGTTGCACTCGTGCAAAGAAACAACACGCTGTGCTGTTCTTGATTTTGAACATGTTGTGCCCTTGCGCGGTTTACGGAGGGTTAATCATAATTAGGCTGAATAGATTAGCATGCACATGGTAATTGGAATTAGGCGATTAAATCGTAGTCGAATTCATAAGAAACTCTCTTGTGAACATCTTTAAAAGATTTCCTCCAACTTAAATTGGATTTGAGCAGCGAAAAAACTGTGAAACGGAAAAAGTTAAAGGAAATATTGATTTTGGGAGACAAAGAACTAACCTCCAGCGCGAAGACCATGCTTGCCATACGATCAGTAGTGCGAAAACAAAACATGAAAAGCAAGTATTTCAAGTGGAAGTTATTGATTGCAACCTACTGATTCTTGAATCGATTCACCACCTGCATTACTGAACTAACCAGGGTTTGGAAACGAAAAATATCTATGATTTTTTACTTTTGTTGTGGGTTCTGGTGAATGGTCAAATCGAAATGCAGCCTGAAATAAGCGGAGAAAATCGTAGGCTCGGCGATTCTTCCCGTATGATCCTTTCTGTATATTTGAGTCTGGAGTTTGAACTTGATTTGATACTTATTCCGAATGACCTCTGCAATAAAAGATGAAACGCGTAATTTGTCTTTTTCCGATCGAATACGTTTAGTATCAACGTGCGCAACCAAGAAGTTATTTCGGCTAAGTCTCGAAGGATTGGGTCTATCGTTTAGCGAACCGAAGGCTATTCAAGGCTCATTTTGAAACTTTCCTATCACACTTTGAACGGTTAGGAAGGTAAAAAACAGATAATTGCTTTGAGTTTTAATAAGTTCATTTAGTAAGGAGGCAGTCGAGACGCCGCGAATATGTAAACAGTTTCCACTCCACTTCCGGGATCCGAATTCACTTTGACGATGGGCACTAACGAACCGCAACCGAGCCCAACTTTCGAAAATAAAACACACCCATTTTTTCCATCCGGTGAAGATGAATTCAATACATTCATGAAATTACTATCCTTCCGCCAAACGGCAGGTTTCTAAGCTGTATTACCCCAAATACTCCCCCCCCCCCCCCCCCTATCAGGATAATGAATCCATCTGTTAAAATATATCTATAATATCCTATGCATTAGGTATTGCAAGGCATTGTTAAATCAGGTCCGTTAACTACTATTTAATTGGTAGTATCGGTTGAATTTGGACTAAATCTCTGTTAGCGATTATCTCGGTAGGCATCAATAAATTTGCATTATCTTCTACAGAACTATGGCACGTACTTTATTCCCATTCGGAATTTCTTCGCCAATCATTTAAATTTACCAAATTGATTTAAAACCAACATTCGATACACTTGTTAATTCAACAGAATGTCTACCTGGTGAGTATGGCACGATATCTTCCTCTCATTTTCTACATTAAGGTATTATAATTGGGATTGACACATTTTTATTACACAGGAGCTGTGATAATGAAATACAGGAAATGCAGCGGGAGTATTTATCACGTGTAATGAAAGTAACCTTTTGGGAATGTAAATATTAAGGCTTTATTTGAGTTGAAACTTCACATGAGAGCGATAAATTGGATTAACGATGCGTGCAGGTAACTGAAGGAAAACGTACATTTAAATATCAACTACTGTAGAACTATCACATTCACCCCACTTCATTTTAGAGCAAAGTCTTTGAGTTTCTCAGGAGGTTTGCTGATTCTTTCTGTACGCCGTAAAGTACACTGAGGTGTCGTCGATTCTATAGGAGTATCCGTCTGTCTTGTATCTGTAGTTTGTGTTTCATTGCGTGGCTCTTCGTCGGGATGTTTGGGAGTACTTGACGTTCGTCAGCTGGCTGTGCAATCAACGGTGTCCTGAGTGATTGTAGTCTCTAGTAGTTTCACGTCTCCTCGAGGGGCCGTTGTCGTCGTCTCACGACTATCCACGGTTTTAACCACCGCAGATTGGGTCAACTAGCGGATCATATTTGAACCGAAGAACATACTTTTTCATTATAAATTTGGAGCCAGGGGTCGTAAGCCATGCAGGGAGTGTGATGCCGTTACTTGTTCTTCGGGGGTGGCTAAAGATCCTAGAATACAGAGTTTCGTTGGTGGAAGTGCATAAGAGCGATCGGAAAGAGTGAAGAGCTTCGGGAATTACATCCTCCCATTGGGAAGTTTCCAATTCACGAGACTTCAGTGATAGCGTAATAGCTTTCCAAATGGTGCCATTCGCCCTTTCCACTTGCCCAAAACTCCTCGGGTTGTATGGGGCAGAGCAACTTGTCGCCACATCTTTTGTGTGGAAATAGTTTTGAATTTTGCAGAAAAGAAAGCGGGACCTCGATCAGAATGAATATATCCAGGTAACCCAAAGCAGGAGAACAAGTCATTTAGTTTTGAATAACTGTCATGGAACTCAGGTCCGGGCAAGAATACTCGTATGTGAATGGGAAGCTGGAGTACTCATCTATAATAGTGAGTATGTATCGGTTTCCTGAGATTGAAGGCAATGGTCCCTTGAAGTCTATGCTTAATATCTCGAAAGGTGCTGTTGCTTTTAAAAGTGAAGATGCGTCAGGTTTATGGAATCGAGGCTTGATTTCAGCGTAAACCGGACATGTGGAGACGATTTGCTTAATATCTTTTATTGTATAAGGAAGGGTGTATGATTTACCCCAATGTGCCATTCACGCTATTCCAGGATGACATACGTGAGTATGAAGGTTGAATAGTTTATTCGAGTCCACTGCACATGATATTCTAGAAAGAGTATTTGCCACTGTATTGTCCTTCCCTGGGCAATAGAGGATGCCGTACGAAAAAGGAGCTAATTCTAGGTGCCAACGTAGAATTTTCTCATTTTTAATTTTACTTGAGTAATTTGAATCGAACACGAGATAAACTGATTTTTGGTCAGTGACTAACTTGAAATGTCGCCCTAAGCGAAAGTGACACCATTTCCGAAGGGCCTCTACAATGGCTAGGGCTTCTTGTTCAACAGCAGAGGGATGTTTTTTGGGAGTTAAGAGGGTTTTCGAAAAAATGCTACTGGTCTATCCAGTTGGGATAAGATAGCCGAAACAGCAAAGTCGGAAGCATTTGTTTCCACGACAAATGGAACGGAGTTATCACTACTGGCGAGAAAAGATTGGGAGACATCATGCTTCAGCCGGTGAAATTCACTGGAGGCACCTGAAGTATGAGGAAATACTTATGAATTTTGAAGGTGTTCAATCTTATCTGAGAAGTGTGCATCCATTTTGAGTAATGTGCGAACATGCCCATTGCACGTTTGAGGGAAGTAAGATTAGTGGGTAAGGGCATGTTGAGGAGTGGTTTTAAACGGTCTGGATCAGGTATCACAGATTTTTTTTTTTTTTTTTTTTAGTTTTATAGCCAAGAAGAGTTATACTTGTAGTTGAAAAATTAGTCGTTTCTTTATTTATTGTTGAATTATACTTGCTTCCAGCTTTCATGAAATTTTCAAGATTTCGATTGTGTTCTTGTTTGTTGAGTTATGTATAATGCTATCAATCACTCAATGGAAGCACGATACTCCATTCGTTACACCAACTGGTACACGGCGAACTTGATAAATTCGTCCAGCTCCTCCAAATGCAGAATATGGTTTATGTTCATCCCTAAGAGCAACCTGGTGATAAGCGCTACGGAGGTCTATAGTACTAAACTCGGAGTATTTAGAGACATTGACTATGATGGTCTCTATATCAGGGATAGAGTAATCATCGAGACATGTATAAAGATTTACAGTTTGAGCGTAATCTATGACCATCCTTCGTTTATGATTCTCATTGGAAACAACGAATGCCTGAGCCCTATGGTGACCTAGTTTCTTCAATAACGCCATCGGCTAACAATTTCCGTACCTCTTCCTTGATGAATTGAAAATCCGATGGAGAATGTCTACGGCATTTGGTGGCGATCGGTTCAAAATCGTTTACATGTCTCTGGAATAAAGGACAAGGTTCGATGTTCGTATGAGCTAGAGAACAAACGCTGAGTGGCAGCATAGTGCCCCCAAAATCCATAGAGATCTGGCTGTGTTTCTTCAAAAAGTCATGACCGACGTTGAACGTACAAATTATCAAGTATAGCTTTAGCTTCAGTATATAAAGTGCATTCAGAAACAAATCGATATACCTCATGCGAGACGTGATTCAAGTGGAGGTGAAGTTAGGTGTCTTCATCCAACAGCTTGTCTTGTTCATTCTTGTCTGGGATTATCCTGAGAAGGAAGTTCTCAAACGCCTTGATCCAGTGTTACCAATAAGCTTCTTCGGCATTTGGCGTGATTGGACTATCTTCAAATTTATCCGGCTTGAGAAAGCGTTCCATGTTTCAACTTGAATAAATTGTAATGAAAGTAACCTTTTGAGAATGTAAATATTGAGGCTTTATTCGAGTTCAAACTTCACATAAGAGTGATAAATTGGATTAACGATGCGTGCAGGTAACTAAGGGAAAATATACGTTCAAATATCAACTACTGTAGAGCTATCACATCACGAAGAGATTGATGAGAGTCCGAAAGAGTCAATTGAGATCTATCTTTGGCTCTTAAGAGTCATAAGGAATTATTAAAAAATTCGTCTCCAAATACTCTTAGTGGGATTGGAGTGCGAGAGTTGAGCATGTTACGAGAATTTCACGTTCAGTTATGCGAAGAGGTCACCATTAAATTAGAAAAGTAATTTACAAGTATAGCGGAACATTCATTGCTTTATCCTTACAATCCAAATCACACCTAAATGCAGGTTCGTTATGTGTGGCTACGGTTTAGGTTAGCGTATGCGTAGTAGATAGCAACTATTCAAATGCAATACGATTTCTCGTTGCAGCATTTAAACTAGACAACTTTCGTGGATCGGAATGTTTTATTTTCAATCTCACAATCAGATTCACCGCTATCGAATCAAAATCAATAAAAACCCCTTACACTTTTGAACTTTAGGATAAAAAAAGCTATTCAGAGACAGGGTTCTTCCCGACAGCTGGATTGGTTAGTACCTACCCTTACGACGTACCTAGTTTCATTTTCTTTACTGAATTCGTCCAGTAGCGAAAACCGGGTATGCTTCACATTGTGCCCCTTTGGAAAGCTTTTGTCGATAACTCACCTATTGAACTTAGATAGCGGAAAGATACCTGAAGTAGGCAGGATGATGGGTTTTGATGAAAGAACTCCAAGTGGACTCGATCTGCATTTGTCTGTATGTGTTTGTTCGCTACAGGCTGCGATTTTGGAGCTTTCGACTTGAAATTTTGTAGGTAGACTCGTGAGACACTCGAAGCTGTATAATTTTTGGTGCCGATCCGGCTAAATGTGGCGGCGATATCTTTAACGACCGGACACCTCAGAAATACCTGTTTGCTCTGGATTGAGATAGTTATTGACCTTAGCCCAGTCAAATTAGAGGAAACAGGAGAAAAAATTCATAGTAAAGAAATTTCTTCGCCAGGCTCTTCCTTCACACCTAGTAAATCATATCTCAAAAGTCCCCTAGTATGGGGGGTGAGCTCGAGGAGGGGGGGGTGTTTTTCTCCTTTTTTTCGACATTTTTTTCGGTTTTTTGCCTATAACTCGAAAAGTAAGCGTTTTAGCGACTTGTTTACTATTACCAGAATTAAAGTGCATAAAATTTACTACAATTTTCACTCCTGACTTCATTCTCTACGATTAGGCGTTCCGCCGCTAGAGCGCGTTGAAAAGTAGGTATCATTTCAAAAAATCAGCAAAAAGACCTTTATGCTCTTTTTACGCAGAAATCATTCGTATGTAGCTTCTGGGTGACTTAGAATACATCATGATTTGTTTTAAGAATATCAGTGATGCTCAGACAGTGGTTTGAGCAGGTTTCATGTATGTCTTTTTTTTTTCTGTTCTTCGCTTACATCCTGGAAACTGTGATAACCATAACATATTTTCAGCACCCTTACCAACTCACTGTGAATTATCAGTGAATATATAGGTATATAAAACACAGTGGCTTTAAAAAAGAAAAGAAAAAAAAGGAACTAAAGAAAATGAGCTGTGTTTCACCAAAAAATGTTTAATGTGCAGGTACAGTATAACCCATATTAAAGTAATATTCACAAAAGGAGTGGGAGGGGGAAGGGGTCATCAATCTTCACAGGTATCTGCTCTTCATCCATTGAGAATCACCATCCACAGTCAAACTGAAAATTCAAAATCGGATTACAGTGAGGTGCATATAATCTTATATTGATAGATAGATGAAGTTCATGCAGATGATTAGGATGAAACTTACAGGGCGATGACATATGTGTTGAGTGGGTAGTCTTATGGTTCCATGTCTGTTTCATCAACTTCTGTAGATGAACCGTCGTCAGCAAGTGGTGGGTTGTCTGTGCAGGAACCTGAACAGTTGCAGCAGAGTGTTGAGCAGTGGATGCCAGCTCTGCGGCATCCCTATCGACCACTACCGCAGCTTTTGGTGCAGCTGCAAAATATATTCTGCAGAATTGGGGCTGGAGTAGGGAGACGATGGCTTCCTCAAACCAATTCCAACTTTGGATCCACCAGCAACATCTGAAATTCTGCAGAATATATTTTGCAGCTGCACCAAAAGCTGCGGTAGTGCTCGATGTGGATGCCGCAGAGCTGGCGTCCACTGCTCAACACTCTGCTCCAACTGTTCAGGTTCCTGCAAAAATAACCCACCACTTGCTGACGAATGTTCATCTACAGAAGATGATGAAACAGACATGGAACCATAAGACTACCCACTCAACACATATGTCATCGCCCTGTAAGTTTCATCCTGATCATCTGCATGAACTTCATCTATCTATCAATATAAGATTATATGCACCTCACTGTAATCCGATTTTGAATTTTCAGTTTGACTATGGATGGTGATTCTCAATGGATGAAGAGCAGATACCTGTGAAGATTGATGACCCCTTTCCCCTCCCACTCCTTTTGTGAATATGACTTTAACATGGGTTATACTGTACCTGCACATTAAACATTTTTTGGTGAAACACAGCTCATTTTCTTTAGTTCCTTTTTTTTTCTTTTCTTTTTTAGAGCCACTGTGTTTTATATACATATATATTCACTGATAATTCACAGTGAGTTGGTAAGGGTGCTGAAAATATGTTATGGTTATCACAGTTTCCAGGATGTAACGAAGAACAGATAAAAAAAGACATACATGAAACCTGCTCAAACCACTGTCCGAGCATCACTGATGTTCGGAAAACAAGTCATGATGTATTCTAAGTCACTCAGAAGCTACATACAAATGATTTCTGCGTAAAAAGAGCATAAAGGCCTTTTTGCTGATTTTTTGAAATGATACCTACTTTTCAACGCGCTCTAGCGGCGGAACGCCTAATCGTAGAGAATGAAGTCAGGAGTGAAAATTGTAGTGAATTTTATGCACTTTAATTCTGGTAATAGTAAACAAGTCGCTAGAACGCTTACTTTTCGAGTTATAGGCAAAAAACCGAAAAAAATGTCGAAAAAAAGGAGAAAAACACCCCCCCCCCCCCTCCTCGAGCTCACCCCCCATACTAGGGGACTTTTGAGATATGATTTACCAGGTGTGAAGGAAGAGCCTGGTGAAGGAATTTCTTTACTATGAATTTTTTCTCCTATTTGCCTCTTTTTGGTCTAATTTGACTGGGCTACCTGTTGAAATGATTGAGAAGACTTTCTGAGCGATCCGTTTCGATGCAAAGAGGATATTTATTTTGAATTTTGAGAACTAGTTCTATTTTTGCCTCTACATGATTTTAATGAATAGTCACTTCGCTAAGCGCCCCCCCCCCCCCCCCCCCCCCTTCATGAATGTGATTACCACCTAATACAGCAAAACAAACTTCGAGAAAGTTGGGATTTGCTGAAATACTTGAACCATGATCTTGAATTTCTCTTTGCACTGCAGATAGTAGGTACCTGCCTTCATCACCTCTGACCTACCGTTCTGACGCCGTTCACATAATTCAAAAACCGCTTTCCAAGATTTAGGACGTATCGGTGGATATACCACTCGTTTTTCTTTCCCCTTCGACCTATTTCTGATACAGGATATCATCTTCCTCGGTTCCTCCTAATAAACGAAAGTGACCACTGGGCCCCCGCGCGAGAGAATCACTATCACTGTCTGTATCTGATGAAGAGGTTTCTGATCTCCTAAAACGACGAAAAGAAAAATACAGCCACGTAGTTGAGTTCCTATACTTGACGGCTAAAAAGTTATTATGAAAATATCAGCTCTCAAGAGTAATTAATTGGTAGGTACAAGTAAATATAAGAAAAAAGTTCCAGTCATGCAGCATGATCGCATGAGCGAATTTTCGCAAACTTATCGTATTATACGTTACATTGTTTTGAAATTTGTTGTACTGCCTTGAAGTTTGAGCAATTTAAATGCAATGAAATAGTTAACTACCAATTTTACGGTCAAAACTCGTACAAAATAATATTCTGCTATTCAAAGAAGATTTGACAATTTTAGCTTTTAGCGAATTTTCTTAGAAAGTGAAACTATTGCAATAGCTCCAAAAATTTTAAAATAACAATTTTCGAAACTTTTCTTCACTGAAATCCGTTTTGGGGTGTTCTAGAACGACCAGGGGAGAATATTGATCAATATATACAGGTCCTTCACAATATGGCTTTATAGATGTTACAGCCGATGAACTTAGGAAACTTTCAATTCGTTAGCGGTATTCAAGCAGCTAATATTCGCCAACGTCTTCTCGAAAATTCGTCTCTGACACTTGAAGCTGCTGCAAATACCGCTCGCTCTCTAGAAGCAGCTTCAACGCAGGCAGCTAGTTACTCCCACGAGTCTAATGACGTTGCTGCGGCTTCTATCTCAGAGCCACCGTTTCAGGGATCTCCTTATTCCGATCCTTCTCAGCTTTCGGTTATTTCCTCTCGGAAATGCTACTTCTGTGTTGTTCTGTGGGGGACCCAAGCATTCTCTATCTTCGTGCTCTGCTAGGGATGCAATTTGTAATTTATGTGCGAAACGTGGACACTTCCAGAAGGTTTGCAGGTCAAAAAGGAGATATCCAAATCGAACTAGAGCAGCAGCTTCTTTCCAGCTATCGTCTATAATTGCTTCAATTAGTACCTTGCAATAAGCAACAATTTCTATATCAGTCAATCAGTTCCCAGCCAAAGCTCTAATTGATACGGGGCAGCTCAGAGAACTTCATCAGTTCTATGTTCGTTTCAAAGCATTCTCTTAAGTTAATTCCCCATCAACCAACGGTCTGTACGGCCTCTACTGTTCTTGTTTCGCGAATCATTCGTTTAGTGTCGGTATTCTTTAACAATCCAGGATAGTACATATGAGTGTGTTAAACTATCGGTTATGAATGATCTTTGTTCTGATATTATAATCGGTCATGACTTTTTGAAGAAACACAGCCAGATCTCTATGGATTTTGGGGGCACTATGCTGCCACTCAGCGTTTGTTCTCTAGCTCATACGAACATCGAACCTCGTCCTTTATTCCAGAGTCATGTAACCGATTTTGAACCGATCGCCACCAAATGCCGTAGACATTCTCCATCGGATTTTCAATTCATCAAGGAAGAGGTACGTAAATTGTTAGCCGATGGGCTTATTGAAGAAACTAGGTCACCATAGGGCTCAGGCATTCGTTGTTTCCAATGAGAATCATAAACGAAGGATGGTCATAGATTACGCTCAAACTGTAAATCTTCATACATGTCTCGATGATTACTCTATCCCTGATATAGAGACCATCATAGTCAATGTCTCTAAATACTCCGAGTTTAGTACTATAGACCTCCGTAGCGCTTATCACCAGGTTCCTCTTAGGGATGAAGATAAACCATATACTGCATTTAGAGGAGCTAGACGAATTTATCAAGTTCGCCGTGTACCAATTGGTGTAACGAATGGAGTATCGTGCTCCCATTGAGTGATTGATAGCATTATACATAACTCAACAAACAAGAACACGATCGAAATCTTGAAAATTTCATGAAAGCTGGAAGCAAGTATAATTCAACAATAAACAAAGGAACGACTAATTTTTCAACTACAAGTATAACTCTTCTTGGCTATAAAACTAAAAATCTGTGATACCTGATCCAGACCGTTTAAAATCACTCCTCAACATGCACTTACCCACTAATCTTACTTCCCTCAAACGTGCAATGGTCATGTTCGCACATTACACTTCTTAGATAAGAAACACCTTCAAAATTCAGGAATAAGTGGACATGTTTAGTATATCGCTACCATGAAGACCAAATGGGAGAGCTAATGGGACAGTTAATTGAAATTAAATGTTTACTATAGGTACAATACAGTAGAGTGGTAGAACGGTAGGTACGTCTTTAATGATTAGCACTTCATGGCCGATTTCGGAATTCCAAATTACTTACTTAATTTCCACTAATTGGAACATCCAACATACTAAAGTGGATCCAAGAACTCCTCTCCTCTTAGACTTTTTTGTTTATTGAAGGTATGTCACTAGTCCTCTCGTCATTACTTTCACCATTAGTTAATTTGTCCTTGACCGGAATTTGTATTAACTTTGGTTTCGCATCTGTCCGTGTGACCATAAATCTTTGTTTTAGTTCCAGTTTCCGCGCGTGCTCCAGGTTTAAGTTCCCTTCCAGTTAGTAAAATCAACTTCTCTGAAGATGTTGAGTAGGTACCTAACTTGTTCTCAAGTTAGCGTGGAAATCGTATCGCAATTGTTCATTAGTAATCACAGGCAGTCCTAGCCCGACTTTTGCGTCACCTAGGAATGTTTTCGTATTAAAAATCAGAAAAGAAAAAAATGAAAAGCTGTTACTATTTTCCATAAATCTCTCGACGTTTACAGAGCCCCTTAATTAAGCGAAGTTGTCGAGTGTTTTAGCGTGTTGTGGCAGGCGAGAGTGAGAGTGTGGGTGTCCTCGGTCTCCCTTTCTAGTGAATCCAGCACCCGTTTCGGCTCCGCCAAGCGCGACCGGCCAGGTCCCATTTAAAAACCTCGCTGAATAAATTACAGCTTTTGGGAAACACCTTTGAGATAGTGTTTATCAGCAGGATCGAAACATAGGAACAGGCTAACAATTACAATGAATCTAGTAAGATGATTCTATGTGTATTGTATTCTTATGAGGACAGTACCCAGTACCGTAATCTATGGTTATAACTACTTTAATTGAATTTTCTGAATTTACATGGGGTTAATTAACTGATCATATTCAGGCAGAAGTCTTCCAAAATTTAGTGAGTGTATTAGCATTTAGTCTTTTAGGTCGTCTTTCAGTCTTGCTGCCTTGCTGACGATTGTAGAGAGAAAATAAAATTTCGAGTGTAAGGATGTCCCAGGTGGTACGCTCTCCCACCGTATCGCCTCTAATTTCAGAGATGCAAAGAATTTAAAAGTAAGCCCCTATCGGTATTTCGCATAGTATTAAAAAATCATATTTTTGCGCACGTGCGCAAGAAATGAAAAAATTAAATTAAAAAAAAAAAAAAAAAAAAAAAAAAAAAAAAAAAAAAAAAGGCAAGATTACGCGCAAAAAGTTGCAAATTGTGGAATATCGAGTTTTTGATTATATTCAATTGCCGCGGGTGATACATGATTTATTTTTTTGGCTAATTTCCCTCACACTCTAAGCAATCATTTTCTTTACATTTTGATGTCATTGCAACAGCTTGATTTTCTTGAGTTCGTACGCGATAAAATTCACTGTAACCAACGTTTTTAACAAATAATGCTCAAATTCCTTAAAAACGTGCTATAAAATTTGTTAGGAAAAAGAAACTGGAAAATTCACTTATATGACCATGCTGCACGACTAGGTCTTCTTTGTTTTCTATATCTGTATTTGTACCTATCCATCTCTATGTAAGTAGTGTTATGTAATGTAAATGTAAGTGGTATGTGGTATGTAATATTTATGTAAGTGGTTGACTTTGTTATAGAGTAATAACCCTCTGTTTTCAACATATTTACCAAAGCTATGGAAGGAAATGGGTATGAAATATGCCAATCCTCAGGGCAATCCGTCCTTGACAAGTGTGAAAACTTATTTACCACGAGAGAGGCGTGCATGACCTACGTGCCTCAACTGACGCGTGCGTTTGCTTTCAAAACCGTGGACAACACTCGCCGCCTGCTGTCGCAGTCTCCCAGACAGATCCTTTGACTTACGTTCATTGTCAGTTGAAAATCTTCATCAGGCTACCCATATCCAGTTCCACCGTGACCATTCGAGCGGAGATCGTTTTTGTTCGAAGTTCCCTCAGAGGCTGGAAAGAACTACTGTCCTTTGACACAACGGGCTTTCTGTGCCAAGTCAGCTGATGCCTTCGAAGAATTTTCCCCTCCTGTGATACACGTATCTTGAAAGCTCTCACCAGGATACTGGTGGACTCTGTAACACGATATTCAATCCCGAGAAGAGGTGTTTAATGAAATTGTAGTTTATCGCCTTCCAAGTGATGAACGTTTTTTGTGAACTTCCTGATAAATAAGGGATATCTTGATTTGATTTCATATAATTCTTATAATGCTACTAAGGAAATCTTGAAGTGTAAGGGTGTAGGTATAATCATTTTCGCATTTATAGATTTGTTTAATGGGACTACTGGTATGATGATCATGGGCCCATTGCTACTCGATTTCAAACTCAATTCGATGCTAGAAGCACCAAAATCTTAAATCTTGCCATGAGTACCAGATTTATATTCACCCCGGATTCGTGTATTGAAAATCTTCTTTTGAGCATGGGCTTATATTTCTTGGCTCATATAAGACTTGGATTTTCAATTATTTTGATGCACACATCACACTGCACATTTTGGCGCCCATGCTCGTCCATGAACTTCGTATGCTATGAAACCTCGAACTTGGGAATGGATGCCATAAGCAGTAGTAGTCACAATAGTTGAAAGGAGGAATGAGGGGGAATTCGTACAAACGTCTTGAAAACTTCGCAGGAACAGATGAATTTGTCACGTGTAGCTAACTTGGCCACCACTGAGCGAGCACACGTACACAGCCAAAGAAACTCCTCTCTTACGGTGTCTTCGGTTCGGTAGAGAAAATCGGTTTTTTCACCACCTCGCAAGCGGCCAAAAGTATGAAAATAATAGATAACTTACTCAATTTCTGGTAAATATATTCAATTCACACGTGACGGCCATTTGTTTATTTGGCTGATTCAAGTTTAAAAATCACTAGATGGTGGAAAAAACCGGACGATCCCGTGTTATCGCGAGTATTACCTACTTCTGCTGCATTATTCAGAAATGAGTTTTCTTTCTCCACTCTTGATGTGTGCTGTTATGTATTCTGAAATTAATTAATCAAATCTTTTAAGAGACATCAACGTATATATTAAATAGTTTTAAAGTTTTAAAATTTGCATCTTCACAAGACAATTAATTGTTCGGAAATTCTAAGTAGTTCCAATAATTAGTGATGATGATACATTCACCTAGGGACACAATCAAGTCGAGAACCTTCATTTTCTCTCGAATGAATGGCCAGATTGCAAGATGGCTGTCTGCAATTCTCATGGAAATTTTTATTTCTGTTGCGTGAATTATGGACGTTATGACGAACTAATAGTCTAGTAGGTTGGCATTTTCAGTTTCGAGGTAATTGCACGACGATTACATCAGTACCTGTGTACTGAAAAACTTATTCCCCAAAAGAAAGCTTCTCAGGTTGTTAGTATGTTTTAATTCACTTTTGTTAGCCTTCAGAGAACTACTACCAGTCTATTGTTCCAACGAGGAAGTCCAACGCTCGCTTCAATCACATAACTTTTTTTCATCAAAACAATTAGAAAACGAATGAACGTCTTCGTCCGAATCGAAGTGTTCCTGTGTCTCCGACTTTCAGAAATTTTGAAATTGAATATTTCTTATTTATCGACATTAAGCAATTTTTATCGAATCAGTACCTTTATCACGAGTACCTACTTTGCTTGAACACGAATTAGCCACGATGTTCAATGACAAATGCGCCTAATTGTTTTTAAAGATCACAAATTTAATTATACCTAGGGAATAAGGGGGTGGGATTAGGTTGGGGATAACATCCTTGTTTTATGCCATTTTTGTTGAACTCCACACCTGTTTAGAGACCCACTCGAAGAACGGCTCTTTTCACAGAACCTAGGAGCTCCTCACTACTCCCTCACCTCTTTCGAGTCCCTCGTATGCAAACAGAAGTAGGTCTGATGATTGAAAATGACATTCTGGACCCGGTGTCGCAGTGGCCTTCTCCATTTTTCAGCCAGGGTCTCATTGCAGACCTTCAGCAATGTACTCATCTCAAAGGAACGTACTGTCATCACAGCATCCATCAAAGATAGAGTAGATGTACTTCAGCTCGCAAGCCTTGAGGTATTTTCGTTTTTTTTTTTCTCCCGTATGCTTCCACTGCCATGAGAACTGCGTTGAAACAGATGGAGTCATAAGAAGCTAATTCCTTAAATTAGCTGAATAATAATTGAGCTTGAATGAAAGCTGTAATAGATGGTGCTGGATAGGGGTGATGTAAAACTTCCTTTGATGAAATGCATGGGGTCGACATTAACAGTTCATACATGATCTTGTTATAACACAATTTTCTTGCACTGGATCCCTGTAGCTATCATCTAGAAGAGCCCCTCTTGCGCCATGGGATTTAGCCAGATTAATGCTGAATATAATTTCTACCAAAGAAACCCACTTGAAAACAGTAAACTGTCTATAGTGAACGGAAAAAAATAGAAGGGTCTTTTTGAATGGTTTAGTGGCGTTGCTAAATGATTCATACAAATTTAATTGAGTGCTTATTTGAAAATGTAGGACACTTCATCTTTATGGACAATATTTAGTATATGTTTTCATCACCTCACTGGTTGACCTCTAGTTCTGTTTACTTAATCTTTAGGAACTAACGAGTATTTTTATAATGTTCGTGCATGTCTTGAATGTAAGAATGGTAGCTGGGGGCTCGTAGTTAGTTCGGTAAACGATAGTATGTTTTAAATAAGTAATATGTATTCATGGGAAAAGTGGAGAGCGTGCCAAGAGCGATGGTTTCACGAGCTGGGAGTCCTCCAAACAACCCAATATCAGTAATCACCGAGATATTTACCTACCGTACTCAATAATTTGTTACCTAATATAGTGAAAACCCTCTCTACCAAAGACTAATAAAACCACTTACCTATATGTACGGGTATTTTACAGCAACAACCCGTAATATGCTCTTCAAACGGTTTTCACATTATCCTCTACTAAGAACGTTACTTTTAACTCCATGTGAGTGTTCGAAAAAATTCCGTATTATCTGAGCACCTACTATCAATTAAAATAACCCAACTTTTCATACAACTTCACCCCTCACCACTAAGGTAATGAAGCTCTTTATTTCTGCAGGAGGTGAAAAATAAATAAAATGTAAATCAGGAAGAAAATATGTGTAGCACGTTGAACCAAAAAACTCTGATCACTTATCGTGATCACTAATCAATCTGTGATTAGAGTTGTTAGCTTTATTACTTTAGATTACCTACCTTAACATTTTACCTCAGACGAAACAACTTTGTACAATATCAAATTATGTCCTGAAGAGGACAATGAGCAAAACTGGTCGACTGATAACATAAGTAATAATTATTATTATCATTATTTTTTTTAATTTTTAACTGAACACTTTTGGAAGAATTCCGTACTTACTTCCACTCTCAACTCCCATAATCCTCTTTAAAAAAGGAAATTATGACGAACAATTTTTATGAATTTTAAATACATATTTCAGCATAATTTTGTGCGTAAATTTTAAATGTTGATAAGAAAAGATGGTAGTTGTTCAAATTAGATAAACTTTTCTGAGTAATGTATTGATTTAAAAAAATGAATTTAATGATTTTTTCAGCAACTTTTTCGAAATTTGACCAATTTTTCGAGCTCAAAAAGGGTCGGCCTACTCATCCTTTCTTTTGAATTGCTCAATTTTTTCGGCGAAAGAATGGCTTTTTTATCTCACTTCTTCAAGTCTGGGAAGACTGAAAACGTGCTTACTCCTGGAGTTGTGGAAAAATACTTTTACCTTCCCATTCGATTCCGATGTTTAATTGTTAATAGGTCTTACTCCATCTCTGTAGTTGCCTAGATTTAGTACCCTTCCCAGTGAGCGGATCCAAAACTTTGTTCTCTGATTGTTCATTATATTATGCTGTCTCACCAACATTAATTTCACGTATAGGTTGTTGGAACTGATACATGCCAAGAATATACCACTTAGAGTTCATGGAAAAGTTTGTCAATTAAGGATCACTTAGTACCAAGGGGTTTTAACCGAGGGAGAATGCGTAGCAAATAGAAAACAATTCCCGCCTCTCCGTTTCGCTCACATTTTCATTGGAGGACGCGGGGCGGCGCGGCGGTGACAAACGGCCTCTCTGCTTTCTAAACGCTTGAAATGAGACTCGCATAGCCCTGCCGGACCTTTCCACCTGAACCAGGGCGATGAGACGAGGCTTTGTTTTTACCTACAGCTTGGAGGCGGAGAACGTGATAAAAGCGTCAGTCATTAGTAGTCACGGAATGAATTGGTTCAATGATGAATGATTCCGGTTTGAGAAATTGATAACATCAACTGAGCATGACAATCGTCGAGCTTAACTATTTAGTATTTCATCTGGCTACTGCATCGAAAGTTGTTAGCTTGACAATAATTAGTGTCAGGTTTTATTAACTCCGTTGAATACTAATGTCCATAGAGGCATATTACCATATATAGATATGTATGACATCTCTAGGCCCATGGCATCTTCTTTTACAACACTGCGTAGTGCCTCTCATCAGAAAGTCAGTGTCGGTAGGGTTGTGACTTACTTTCAAAGACTTTAAGAAAACAGACTTTCATATTTTTTACCTATTAGGGTTAACTTATATTGCTTGCTTCCGATCCAGAAAGGGAACCCATGAGATATTTTAAAATAATGTAATTTTTTCCGAAAAATGTTTACTCCCATTCTGCGTTTCAGGGGCTTTTCTTTTATATTTTTTGCAAGAATTTTCCTGAACAGATTTCGTTTCATATCTCTATTAATGCCTGCGCTTGCATAAGACGCATAACATCAATTTGCAGTAAATTTCTACGATATCTTCAGTGATCGTGCGAGTTGGCTTCATGATGGCTACCAACGGCTTCCATTTTTTTTAGACCAAAGTAACAGTAATGCTCGTAATTTTCCTTAGGGAAAAGTATCTATCTTTATCTTCACAAAGAAATAGGTTTTTTTCCAAAACTATGTCATCGTCTACTATAATGTAGTATATTGTCATCTACTATAACATAGTCCAAAACCATATTATTATCTGCTCGAGTGTTTGTATGTCACTCTTTGTACCTACTGTCCAAGGAGGTTCCGGCTAGGGATGGTCAATTGTCAATTGTGACCAAAATCGATTATTTCGATTCTATCGACTAACAACAATCGCTCTATCGATTGATAATCGTACTTATTAAATACCCTATTTTCACATTTTTTTAACGTTATTATTGGGTTTGGAATGATAGCGAAACGAAGTAATAATTTAGTAATAAATTTAGTGAGTTAATTCTGATTATGTAGGAATTCAGTGGAAAAAAAGCTACCTGAAAACCCAAGTAAACGAAGAAAAGTACCTATTTAATGATTAATTTTCTGTGGTACTTATACCCCGTTTCAGGCGTTATTTGACTTATATATCTTGAATTGAAGTAAATTGAACCTTATTCTTAGATGTTTATTTTATTTCAGTAGTTACATAATTGGCCCTGTAACTCATTCCTTGCTTGTTGCAATGGTTATCACGTAACAATAAATTGAGTTTGGAGTCCGGTTTCTGTTCCAGTGATACTACGGACAAATCAGCTCTCAAGTTTCACAAACGGTAAAAAAAAAGTCAAAACATGAAAGTTTAAAAGTATGAATGTTTGTTATTTAGGTCCACGAGTAGTTTTGAAATAGCGCAGCTGGTAGTTTTCAGAGTTTGGTTCACCGTCCGTTTAGTACCTAGTCACGCAAAATTGGATTCGAGGAACAGCTCAGTAACGACAATGCGTCATACCCAATACAACATCTATATAATAATTGATTCTAGTACCTAAGTACGTATTTTTTAATGTTGATGGGCCAAGTTTAACATTGCTATATATAATAAATATTGTGTAGCAATAGTTTCATTCCGTCGCTTCATTTTTCACGTTACCTAACATGGTAGACCAATACAATGCTAAATGAGCTGCCTATAATTATCATAATCAACAAGGGGTCTTGTTGCATGGACAAATATATATGTTTATCCTCTGACACGAAGTTTTAGCTCGCGGCTTGAAGGATAAGTCTATCTCTAGACTTATACTTTCTAGGTAGTCTATCTAGGTTTGATGTATCTATACCGTATTGGTATATGTATAGGTTCAGATATTTTAGAACCTCTCAATAAGCGATATTTGATTCAACAAGGTGTTCTTTTTTACACATATTTACCAACTACCAATAGATGAGGTGTCTTGAGAAATACCAATAGAAACGTAAAAGTCGTATCCGCTAAGTCACTTGATGCAAAT